>OX104063.1:132835247-132910496 GCA_944474145.2 Dicrocoelium dendriticum
TGAGGGGCACAAATCGGGCGCACAACGATTTCACTCCCTCTTTAATGATAGCCCAACAGGTTTCAATAGATGAATCCTGTGGTAAAGACCAGTCTATCTGGCTCGCTGCTCGAATGAGGCCATTAAAGTCCGCCTTCCAATAGTTGAAGGTTGACTCTAGTGGGAGAGGATTTGGTAGCGGTAATTCTAAACTGCCTATGATCACTGAGTGGTCACTCGCTCCCAGAGGTTCTAAGACTTGAATGTTATGTATACGCTGCTCACAGCTAGTCAACAGCAGGTCTAAGCATGATGGAGTTGCGCGCGCTGTAATGCGTGTCGGTTGGTTGATGTGCTGTGTGGCCGCGGTTTCAAATATCAACTCCGTAAACTTCCTCTCGACTTCACAGTGGCCGGGGAGAAGTTCAGCTTCAGGCCACTGTATTCGGGGCAAGTTGAAATCGCCCATGAGTAGGAACATCGGACGACTCATGTGGTTGCGGACATGCGGCAACCAGTCCAAACTGCGGCTCAGTGGGCTGCGATATACCACGCCCACGAGCAACTCGCAGCGTCTGAGGTGTATCGAACACCATAACTGCTCACATAGACCATCAGCGCTTTGATAGGCGCTCACTAGTCTCCCACACAAGGAAGACTTTATGTAAAGTAGAACGCCACCGCGATCATTTGATGGTCTATCGCAGCGGAAGCATGAGTAGCCGGTGATTTCCACTTCTTGGGCGTTTACCTCGGATGATGATGATGAACCAATCGTGCAATCATATGTTCGATCTTCAATGACTGCTTCATGTCTAATCATGGCACTAATGCGAAAGAAGATCCTCAGATCAAGCTGATACGCAGAGGCAGAAATACACTCCAAACTGTTGAATTTACACTTAGTGACATATGTCGCCAACTCAGATTAGTTCGGCCATCATGCTCACCAGGCCCTGAAAACATCCCTCCAATACTGGTAAAGCACAGACGTCCAGACATCCCCCTGTTTTTACTTAATGTATTTACACTTTCCATGCTCACTGGGGAGTATCCTATACGCTGGAAACAATCAACTCTAATACCACGACACAAAGTCTAATTTATGCACAATGTAAGAAAATTACCGCCCAGTCCACCAGGCATCTACTATCTCCAGAATCATGGAGAGGATAGTTAAAAAACGCATAATAGGATATTTGGGTTCTATGAGTCTCCTCAGTAAACATCAACACGGTTTTTTGAAAGGTAGGTCGTGCACTACTTGTCAGTTAGATTACCTTGATTATGTGACTAGAGCAAGAGACGCCGGAAGTGTCATAATCGTCATATTTCTTGATATCCAAAAGGCTTTTAACCGTGTCCCACACCATTTAGTGTTGCGGAAGCTAATGTCTTATGGTATCATAAATTCGCTTCTAGATTCGTTGTCTTTCTACCTCGATGGTAGGATGCAAGTAGTAAAAGCCGGTAACTACACGTCTGAAGCCACTACAATCTCTAGTGGAGTGATTCAAGGTAGCGTGCTAGGCCCGCTTTTATTCTTAATCTATTTCAACGACCACCTTGATGAGATCTCGTACGGGAAGCCGTTCCTTTTCGCTGATGATGTAAAAATTGTGTATTGTTCCGCCCCTGGACAATGTAGTCCTAACTTAGCCTATATTCAGTCTGACTTGTCCGCATTGGAGCTCTGGAGTAACTCCTGGAAGCTGCACTTTGCCACGGACAAGAGTAATCTATTGTACTACGGCTGTGGCCCTTCTCTGATCACCCTTACATTAAACAATACCCCTATTCCTGTGTGTGGCGCAGTCCGAGAATTGGTCTAAGATATTCTGCCTCATTTAACTTTTGAGACCATGTTATATACTTGCAGGCTTCTGCCAGAGAAGTGATCGCCTATATAAGTCGAACTCTTATCTTGAGAGCTTTCAGGATTCAAGCCTTTAGAATATGTGCTAAGCCGAAGCTTGAGTACTGTACGATAACGCATAGTAATCTGAGAAAAGTGGACATCATAGCACTAAGAAACATTCAACGATCATTCACAAAATGCTTTTTGAACCTGCCTAATACTGTGACATACCGTGAGCGTTGTGAGGTGCTAAATCTAAAGCCGCTATGGCTACGCAGACCCAAACTTAATCTGTGCCTTCTATACCGCTTACTATGCGGGTTAAGCTTCACTGCTCAGCCACAACTCGAGTTTCAGACTCGTATGCGCTATGAAGTAAGAAACAGCGAACGCACAGTGCAAACACAAAAGTCTCGCACAAAGCTACACTCAAATTTCTCTACGTAAAATAGGCGTTAATATGGAACAAACTTCCATTAAGTATTAGAAACTGCACTACCTATCCGCCATTCAGACGAATGATAAATATTCACCTGACTGTTGCAAATATCTGGTCAACAGTAAGACAAACGGTGACTCTAGATGATTTGTATGAGAAAGGTCCTGGATACATTTGAAAGTCGTCATATCCTCTATTCGTTACAGTATTATAGGGTTACCTACATATAGTTACATTATTGGGTATGTATTTCTACACGATCTTGCTCCCATCACTCCGTTTAACCAATTCTGTTTTCTCCTTTGACGCACTGGTTCGTAGCTGCACTACGCCATTCAAGCTGATGTCTCTGTAACACCGCCGTCACTAGCCAAGGTTTGGCATCAAATTGTGATTGGCCTATCGGCAAGCGTTTGTATTCATTATTATGCTTTTTAATTCCTCATACTTTATCTTCTTTGTTTCACTGTTGGTCTTGACTGGGCTAATCTCTGGTGGTGACGGATTACAGCTTCCAAAATAAAAAGTATACCCATGCAAATCATGTTACTACTGACCTGCTGGCTTAAAACAAAACGTGCCATACTTGATTGATGCGCATAACAGAACGGGCTGAGACTTCATCGCCCATAATGTATGCATAAAACAGCCCTAAAAAAAGACATTTGATACCCAGTTCTGATGGCCTATTTGCTATCTTGCCACGCAGGCACAGAGCCAATTGGAGTATGGAAGTGCGGGTAAAACCCATCGTGGGAATAACCTGCATGGAAGCAAGTCCCCTGGGGACAGTTCCATGGATAGCCGTATTACTTTACTTGAACTTTCCGTGAAATCTGCATTTATTATTGTTCCCAGTTTCTTTATCTCTCTAATTTTCCAAACTGCTAATCACTTCAAAAGCCCATATTGGAACCATTGATCAAAAGACGAAAAATTAACTATATTGTGCGATCACGTTGTACATGTTGATAAGACCACCCAATTGGTCTGTGCCTCGCATTGTTGAGGAATAAAACGTTTATTTGTTTATTTATATTTATTTAAAATGGCTGACCAATGCCTCCCACGGGACATCCGAAGGCTGCTCAGCTAGGACAGATCAGTTGGTTTCTTGCACGATGTAGGACAGCATGTGGTAATGAGTGACCGCGTGGGTTTCCACCTTATTTGAACATGTGTATTCAGCGAAGCAGAAATCGCAGGAAAGCGGGGTCCCATGATTGCTACGTCCAAGCGGTGCATCTACGGAAACATTACCGAATTGGTTCCTCGTTGGTGAGCACAATGTTTACAACGGATGGTTCAACACTCGTTCTGTATCGCGTGGAAGATGCGACATGTTTGTATAGCAGAACGTCGGCGGTTGCTCCTTACAAGTCCACCTTGAATTGTAAATAAATAAATAGTTCATTCTCGTCAGTACGAGGCACACCATCAAACTTGGGACAACTAAGTAGCCCAACGTGACCACTGCACTCAAATGTTAAGAGAAGACAAAACCACTTATCAGCAGAACATCGCAACAACCTTCAGTGCTAACCACAAACTGCTGTACAAGCACGTTAATAGCCTACGAAAGATGAGGCAAGGATTTCCTTCACTCAAGACGACTGATGGCCCAACAAAAACGTCTATGGAAGCTGCAAACGCGCTGCAGATGCAATACGCCCCCACGTTTCAAGGAGTCTTTCCACCAAGCGATCTACCAAGCTTTGTGTTCTGCTCACCAGGACTAACCCACATTAATTTTACCGCGGAGGCTGTATTGCAAAAGCTGACTTCTCTACGCAAACACAGCTCGCCGGGTGTCGACACCATTCGTCCAGAGGCATTGGGAGCAGCAGAAAACCAACTGGCAGGAACTTTAGCTCAGTTTTTCAAGCGCTGCTTAGACCAGAACCAAGTTCCCGCTATGTGGAAGCTTGGAATAATAACCCCGATTCACAAAGGTGGAAGCAGAACTGATTCCTCCAACTACCGCCCAGTAACCCTTCTTCCTATACTCTCCAAGGTCATGCAATCCATAGTTGCCGATGCACTGGTGTGCTATCTGGAAAACTGCAACATCATCACTCCCTGAACAGCACGGTTTCCGTCGACAGCGGTCGTGTACAACTAATTTACTAATTGCACGCAGTAGTTGGACCGACGCAGCCGACGCTGGAGAAGGTGTTGATGTAGTCTACCTGGATTTTTCCAAGGCTTTCGATCGTCTAGACCATCGGATACTACTCTCCAAGCTGCAGCATTACGGGATCGGAGACCCTCTTTTAAGCTGGATCCCCAACTTTCTATTTCAAAGGCAATTAGTGGTCAGAGTTCCGAGCTCTTCGGAGCTCTTTATCGGACCCCATACAAGTGGAGTGTGGTGTGCCGCAAGACTCGGTTCTAGGTCCACGTTTGTTTCTGCTGTTTATTAATGACTTTGCACAGGGAATCGCTTCAAACTTCCTAATGTTTGCCGATGATATCAAGATCTGGTGCAGGATCCAGGCGAACACCGACCAACATGTGCTTCAGAGTGATTTAGATACGGTGTGTCAACGGTCGACCCAAAACCTATTGCATTTCAACGCCAGTAAATGCAAAGGTGCTTTCCATCCGACATCAAAGCAGCTACTCATACCGACTCGGAACGGATGTACTGCAATAAGCAACTCTCGAACGTGACTTGGGTGTCCTGGTTCAAGATGACTTGGGTTGCTCCAGGCAATCCGAAAAGGACTCGAAGACCGGGAACCAACACGTGGGGCTGTTGCGACGAGCATTTGGACAAATAAACAGCTCCATATTTCGACAACTGCTCAGTGCATATGTTCGCCCCCATGTCGAATATGCAATACAAGCCTGGCATCCATGGCTGAAACACGACCTTAATGCATTGGAGCAGGCACAACGCCGGGCATCTAAGAACGTAATTGGAATGCGCAATCTTTCCTACTAGGAGAGGCTGCGACGACTGGGATTTTTCAGCGGAAGCTATCGCAGAATACGTGGCGACCTGATTATGGCATACTTGATTCTGCGAGATCCACATCATGTGTGCCGCCCTTTACTGCAACTCAGCAGCAATACAAACCTGAGGGGCCACTCATTAAAACTCGCAGAACAATACGGTCGTCTGGAGTGCCGCAGAAATTTTCTTTCCATTCGTGTCTGTCACCCGTGGAATGCTCTCCCAGGATCGGTCGTCTCTGTACCGACACTAACAGTATTTAAAAGACGGTTGGATGATGCACTCATCCACTTACACTTTGTCACTTAACACTACGTCTCCATCCTACACCTGGAGTTTACCATGGAATTATTTGTTGTTAACTGTGGATGCTATGAATCTAAGAGGATCGCAGGACTGCAGCGAAGCAAACGATAAGTCCTTAGTTTCATATTTAAAGTATTAACTATTTTACTATCCTTATCATCATTATTGTTATGTTGATATCCCCTGCAACTATCCAACGGGACTTGTAAAGCAACGTTTCTTAACTCGTATAAATTCATTGTTCATTGTTCAAAGGCATGCTCACGGTAATACAGACACTTGTGACCAACAACTGCATAAATTATTACAATTTAACCAGTAGCACAGGAATTTATTTGTGTATGCTGAGCTGTAGATGTATGTGTAAGTGTGCATGTGTAAATAGCCATGTTGAGTGAGTTTGAAATGCGACCCTGAATTTGTGCTTTTGTTCGCTGAGTTCGCCATCAAAGGCAGGGATCAAAGGAATACACCGAATTGGATGACGCTTCTGATGTGGGAAAGATCCTCCGGAAAAGGAAGAGGCAGTGACTTTATTTAGGGGCAAGTCACATCCATCAAGTCGCAGTATTGTTAAACGGACATATGTGGATTTTTATAGGCAGAATGCTCGCCAGGCGAAATCCACCACGTCCTGGAACACTGCCGCCGAACCATTTTCTGGAAAGGGGTTAACTTGAACCACCCAGCTTGCAGCACGGGGAGTTTGTTCGGCTAGTGAGTCAGCTCAGAGAAGCTGGGACGCGGATCGAGTGCAGGTTGAAGTCACCCACTACAAGGACGGGCTGTATGATCGTGCCAGGACTCGATACATAGCAGTTTCTAAAAGATGATACATTTCCAGCGTAGACTTAGAGGGCGGTAAACTATTGTTAGTAAACACACATCCCCACATCTCAGGTGTAGACAGAACCTAAGCGCATCGGAGACTTGTGTTTCTGGATGTTCGATCATATCAATATGCAGATCAGATCGGTAGTACATGATACCGCCTCGATGGGATGCGCGTGCCAACAATGTGGAAGCAAGGCATCGTCACTCCCATCCATAAGGGGGGAAGTCGTACAGATCCGGCCAACTACCGCCCGAAAACACTACTCCCGGTGCTCTCCAAAATCATGGAAGCGATTTTCGCCGAAACTCTGATGAACGTTTTGGAAGAACGAAATATCATAGCACAAGAGCAACATGGGTTTCGCAAGAACCGATCTTGCACTTCAAACTTGCTGCTTGCCAGATCCAGTTGGACTGAGACCGTTGACAGCGGCGTAGGTGTTGACGCAGTATATGTGGATTTCTCAAAGGCTTTCGACCGTCTGAACCACCGTATCCTCCTTCACAAGCTGCAGTGTTGTGGAATTGGTGACCCAATCTTCGGTTGGATAGGTAACTTCTTGCTTCAACGACATCTGAATGTAAGAGTTCGCGGCGTCATCTCTGACCCGATCGACGTTAAGTACGGAGCGCCCCAGGGCTCAGTACTTGGTTCACGACTATTCCTGATTTACATAAACGATCTCGCGACAGTAATCACGTCCAACTCCTTACTCTTCGCTGATGACCGCATGATATGGCGAGGCCATTAGAACAACCAGCGACAATGCAGCACTTCAGGATGATCTTTACAGGGTCTACGAATGGTCGACTCAGAACCTGCTTCAGTTCAATGCTACAAAGTGCAAGGTGCTGAGCATACGCCATAAAGCCACTTGTGAATACAGACTGGGAGATCAAATATTGCAGCGCACAACAACGGAATGCGATCTAGGCGTGATAGTGCAGGAAGATCTGGGCTGTTCCCGTCAGACCGAGAAAGCCTCCAAAAAAGCTAACCAAAACCTTGGCCTTTTGCGGAGGGCATTCGGGCGCTTCGATCCTTCCATCTTTTCCCAGATGCTGAACGCCTACATTCGGCCTCATTCTGAGTACGCCATCCACGCTTGGCAGCCATGGCAGAAGCAAGACCTTACTGCTCTTGAACTGCCACAACGAAGGGCGACCAAGAACGTCAAGGGCCTGTTTCATCTCCCTTACCGATTGAGGATGAAAACCCTCGGGGTCTACAGTAAACAATATCGACGCCTACGTGGCGACTTGATAATGACTTATATGATCCTGCGGAATCCAAACCATTGTTGTCGTCACCTACTTAAGCTGAATAGCAATACAACACTCAGAGGACACCGGCTAAAGCTGGCCACACAATACAGCCGGTTGGAATGCCGCCGGAATTTCTTTTCCCTTCGTGTGTGCCAACACTGGAACGCTCTTCCCACATACGTTGTTTCTTCCCCCACGCTATCGCTATTTAAAAGACGTCTGGATGATTCGCTTATCCACCTACATTACGCTATATAATCAGAGATGTTCACGTTGAACAAACACAAAAAATACGGTGCTCATTCTCAGCTTTTGTGCTTCACTATTTACACACTGCTGTTGTGGAATATAGTATCGGATATATTACAACTGCATTCATCAATTTACCCCAGTCCAAGAAAGCGGCGAACAAGTAAGCGTTGGTCGTTTCTATTGTTTTTAAGACCTGCCTTACCCATATTACTTCCCATAATACTCTACAGTAACAATTCAGTACAAGTTCTACAGCGTTTCTATGAATAAGAGGCACTTGAATTCACTAGAAGCTTAAACTGACGATTTACACTGATGTTTACTTTCACTTCAACCATCATACGGGACTTGTAAAGCAATCGCTTTTTTACCTGTAATATATCATTGTTCATTGTTCTATGCTAGGTCGATCGTTTCGTAGGAGGATTATGCCAAGTAGAGCTATCACAATAACGGTGATTTCGGTGTTCAGCCACGTTTCGGTCACCATGACTATGTCGCATAGAGTGGAAACCTGACTAGTACGCAGCTCGGTTTACTTGCTGAGAAGAATTTGTTCGTTGGTATACAAGCAGCTGAGAGCTTCACAGAAGCGTGTTCTCGGGTGCGGCTTTCGGATGGGGGTTTATGACCACTCTTGTTGTGTCGGTTACCAGTCGTTTCTTTGCGGAACAGCCGACACAAACCCCTGGGCTATTACGGGTTGGATTGTAGTGTGCTCAGTGTCAGTAGGTGGCTGATAACTTGATACTCCTTTGCTGTGTTGGTGTTTTGGCATTGTTCCCGTTCTGAGCTGCAGGGTGTCGGGGTTGCCCAGGTGACTTGATTGTTCTGTGCTACTTGTTATATATGTGGCCATATGTCCATCGCCTTCATGCACATTTCGGATAGCAGCAGATTCTAGATCCGTGCTTACCCTGAGATCCTTCCACACGCAACACTGGCGGCACATTCTCATTACGCCTGTCTGGCGATGATGCACCTTCAAATGTCGGTCAAGCTGGCGTCAGCATCATTTTGAGTCCCCAAGCTGTAGCTGTCCTTATCTATTGGATCCCAGTCCACAGTCGAATGTGCGCCGTTAGATGATCTGGTTCGTTCCATGCTACGAAGTCGTGTGGGAACAAACGGTGCCTGTTTGTCATTGCGGCCTATGCCCCTACAAACTGTAGCACTGATTCGTTGAAAGATGGTTTCTATCAGCCACTTCACGATTTCTTTCGTTAAAAAAAGCACGGATACTATGGTGTTGGCTGGCGATCTAAACACCCAAGACGGAAAATTGTCCTCTGATGAGTTTCATCTGGGCTACCAACATAGGGTGGATTCTGCCAAAACCGCTCATGTATGGTAAGTGTTTTGTTAGTCCGCGCTAGCTGGACGGAATTCGTCGACGTTGGAGTTGGAGTCGACGCCGCTTACCATGATATTTCGAAGGCATTTGATAGTCTTGATCACCAGATTCTTCCTCACAAGCTTCGGAACTATGGAATCGGTGACCATATCCTAGGCTGGATTCAATCATTCCTACTCCAGCGACGCTTGAATGTGCGGGTTCGAAGCACCCCCTCCTACCCGAAAGAAGTTCATTATGGTGTCTCTCAAGGCTCAGTAGTAGGACCAAGGTTATTCCTCGTGTTCATAGACGACCTCGCGGAAGTGTTGACGTCGAAGTTTCTGTTCTTTGCAGACGACCTCAAGATTACGAGGGAAAATAAACGAGTAAAAAATCAACTAGCAGTTCAGGGTGATCTTGATAGGGCCTATGAATGGTCGACCCCGAACATGCCTGAGTTTCACTTTGCCAAGTGCAAAATACTGTGCATACGCCACCAGAACACTTACCATTGTCGATTTGGAGAACACGTCCTGCAGTGCGCTTCCCATGAAAGTGAGCTCAGGGTGCTCGTGCATGACGAGCTCGCATGCTCAAAGTAGGCTGATAGCAGTGAAGAAAACAAGTCAACATTTAAGCCTACTCTGGAAGGCATTTCACCGGTTTGATATTACCTTCCTTTCGCAAATGCTCGACGGTTACGTGTGACCACGCGTTGAATACCCCATCCCAGCTTGGCATCCTGGCAACTTGTGACCTCACAGCTTTGGAGAAACCACAAAGGCTGGCAACGAAATATGTGAAGCGATAGTTCTACCCCCTTACCATTTGAGACTAAAGACTCTAGGAGTTTTTAGTGAACAACATCGTCCTCTGCGAGGTGGTCTCATGTCTGTGTAGCTGATCCACAATGACTGTGGCCACCCGTACCACAACACCACACGAAAAGGCCACCAGTTGAAATTGGCGACGCAGTATAGCCGATTCTAATGATGCCGGAACTTTCTCTCTTTTCATGTATCTCAACCGTGGAACTTACTTCTCATTTTTTCATATTTGCTTCGTTGTCTTATTTCAAAACTCGACATGTTGATGCAGTACTTGATTTCACCCAAGTTATTGGGACACGCGACAACGTAGCCAAAAAATGCGTACATTTGAAATCTGCTCCGCGTTTATTTATATGCTGCTGCATGAATTTTCGATCTCACTCTTTACCTATGGAAAACTGCTGAACATTTGCTTTTATATTCGTGATATAACCCTTATTCCATTTTCCATTGAATACCAAGCCGATAGATACCTCGAAAATTTATTTCCTGAATGCTGCTGTTTTTCGTCCATCAGTTTACAGCAGAAGTGATCGAAACAGGTAAACCAGCAAAAACTGGTTACCAGTAGAAACAAGTTGGTACCGGCGCCTACTACGTCACACCACACCTGCACATCTACTCAACCAATCATTCTTCTCCGACCTATTTTTAGGGGAAACGGTGATGGTTCCGCAGCCATTCCCAGCAATGACACCTTAAATGGACCCGAAGTATATAGCGCCACACTGTCTACACTTTCTTCAGATGACACGGCTGGCTCTGCACCATGGCATTCGCACTCTGTGTTTAATGCCCAAAGTACTTCCTTGTCATCAAGCATGTCAGAAACTCCCAAGTGATGAATTGTCCTCAGCCCGAACTTATTAGCGGTGGATCCAACTGAACATGAATGTTCTCACCTCCCATACACACAGTTTTCTAACTCAGTGCTTCAGAAAATTCTGACCTAAATGTAAGAAGGCTCATTTTCACTGGCGAGCCCAAAGCATTTCCATAAGAAGATGGGCTCGCCCTATTTCAACAACTAATGAACTTACCCAGTTAACCTCAACACAGACCTGTTTTGCTGCACAATGCACGCTATTTCAAAGAAAAACTTCATTTCTTTCCTCACTTAGTTCCCTCTCTGGTGCCCACATCATACTCGTGACCGAGACGTGGCCGATGGAGGACACTAATGAGTTCGGCTACCACATAACGGAACACAAGGCATTTACTGTGTCGGAAGCGGAGTAGGTGGTGGTTGCGCTAACTATACACGTGTACATTGCACGCTTTAACAGTACATTTTTTCTCAAGCAAGTGCCTCCAGGAATACCTTCTTATAAAAGTGTGACTGGATAATAACCTTTCCCTTCTCCCATGCTTATATATGCACACCAATTTCAATTCCGCAAAAACCAATGCAGTGCACGTACTGTTCTTTTAAGTAACGAAGCAACTGGCCAAGTAAAAACTAATACGTGGAGATTTCAACTTGCCAAACCTTTCGCGAAACATGTACCAAACAGGTATGCCAAACTGATTTCTTATATATATATATATATATATATATATATATATATATATACACATACACATACACATACACATACACATACACATACACATACACATACACATACACATACATATACATATAGGGATGGACACAACATGTTACAACTCCCAACAGAAAGAGTAACATTGGATCTGATATTTAACATTGAAAAATACCAACTTCCGCTAGTGTTTTGAAATAATTTCCTGGTAGTGACCAAGGGATGGTCTGCTTTTCATTTACAAATCACGACTGACCCCCAATAACGGCTGCACTGAGGTCATAAGTCTTCAAATCTGTGGATTGGGAATTGTTTGCTAATTTACTCAGGCATGTTCAGTGGGATTATTCACCGTCAACGACGACCCGCAAACTACGACTGCTGCTTTAAAGCACATTCTTACTCTCTGCCTCGACAAACTGACTCCTATCAAACATAGACACTTCCCCTCAGGCCGCTAAAAGACTTTGCGAAAAATAGCTGCTAAGTTCGAAAACTACTTACTGCCTACAGCAAAAAGGATACCTTCTCGTTCATGATGCAACACTACAATTGGACGATATAGCTAAAAATGGTTTATCAGGCTATCGAGAATTGATTGAAAACCGTGTACTGATCAGTCTTTTAAAGCGCAGAATTACAAAGCTCATCCAAGGCACATTTTCATTGGTAGCATCAGATGGCAGCAATAAAAGAGATCTTACTCAAACTAGCGTGACGTATAAAAAAATTTCGCTCCTCCCTCTTGTGGATAATGAAACCATATGCATGGTCTTGCCACTAGGGATATTCGATTAGAGTTGAGCTGCACGATGCACACCAACTTACCTGGTGGTTTTTGGGGCTTCAAAACAGTATACTCCCCGTAGTTGTGAAATTCGGCGGAGATGACATCCCCCTGCTATTGTTGGGTATTTGCAATCTATCCATGAGCACCGGCATCGTGACAGCTCAGTGGAAAGAACGCATATTTCTACCGTGACATAAATCAGGTTCCCTGTTCGAGCGTAAAAATTATAGCCAAATAATTCCTGGGGGTACTTATAAGTATCACTTTGTTCAAATTGTACTACTTTTTCAATGAAGTGTCATTCTTGCCGATACTCGCGAGGATACGTAAAATAGCCTTCTGTCAACCATTAGGTAAGGGCCAGAACGCGGATATTTGCCCTAGAGTGTGTGGAGTAAACCTGTGTGCTTCATGTCGAGCTATAGGTAAATTTAATTCAGGACTCGAAACGTTAACATAATTAGATGTCGCGTAAGTTAATAACTCACTCACAACACAGCCACTTGAATAATTTGTCCTGCATAACGTGCCACCTGGATTTCCTAAGCATGTAATTGACAAAAGTGGTCTTGGTTTGCCAGCAACTCTAGCTTATCTCGACATACACAAGTCCTTTGATCGGCCTCCCCATGTACAAATAACAGCTGACGTTATGTCCAATGGGATCGGTGAGCCTCGGCTTTCTTGGTTCGGGTCATAGTTTTCAAATCGAACCTAGGTGGTACAACTTCAAGAACACAAGTCTGAGCTTACACGTCACCAGCGTTTTAATGAAACCCGGTCTCTATGGGCCAATACTGTACTTACTATTTGTTAACGATATATTCGACGTTGCAAAAGTTCGGCACACCATACCCTCTTGCCGATGGCATAAAAATCACATACACATTCCTTCCAGATACCTCCAGTGATACTGTCAACACGAACCAACTCGATCACCATGTGTTTGAAACAAGGTGCGCAAAGTGGAAAATGTTTTTCCCTACTGACAATTGTTGCGCGAAATCCCACAAGTGCGATTTGACTCATAGCAGCCTGGTGGCAAACCAACTAAGCTCTGTCCTACGATAATAGACGTGGGACCGCGATATTTGTGCTCACTTGACTTCTGTGAGGAATAAATCATGCCACCGCGGGACGGGAATAGAAGATTGCGTTAGTATTCAGGATATTTTCACTACATAAACCAATGTCTTATTCATGTATATCAGTTGTTCGACCTACACTTGAATAGTATTCGATGGTGTAAAACAGCTTAAAATGGCACGACAGCATTGCATTAGGACAAGTGCAGAAAGTATTTACAAAGCACATTCAAGGTGCTTCTTCAAAGCTGGAATGTTGTGAACGATTTGATTAGCTGAAACTTGGACCGCTCTGGTTACGACACATGAAGTACAACCTAATCGCATCTGTCAATATAATGCACAGAAATACACGTATTTCCAACCTCAATATGGCATTAATGCAATCAACCGTCTACAGAACAGGATATAAATAGAACTCAGGAACGGAAAGGAAGTCCAGGACAAGCAGGTCTGACAACCTTTTCCTTAACAGGTGGGCCAGAGTCTGGAACAAGCTCCTGCCCGGAATACGTGCCTGCAATCTTGAAAAAGACTTCAGAAAAGCACTAGCAATTTTCTAACTATACAGAACTGTTTGATTGTGTTATGACAACAAGCCAACCTTATGAGCATGGTTCAAGTTTCATATGACCTAGTACCTGTTTCACCGTCATACTCTGTCCTGTGATCTGGCTGTTTTATATGTGAGAGAACGGTTAATGGCCTGCCAACATCATTTCATTTTAGTCTACCATTCATTATGCTTTTGCCCGCCTTCCAAACCTCATTGGCTGATCTGATCTACAATTTTGCTGATTCACGTGTGCTCAAGGTGGTATGCAAATATGCAATTACCTGATCATGTAGACACAGGCAAGTCTCGCATCGTCGCGAATAAAATTTCGATTATTTATTTTTAAGGTGCTGTGAGCTGGTTTCGATGGGTGAACCTAAAATACGCAGCGATACTGTGGGACACAAGGGGTCCTCGGATGCTAAAACAAGTATGACCTAAAGCCATTCTATAGGGCTAGAATATTCTACATGAATCGTCCTTTTCTGTGTGACAGCCGTTCGTCGATGCATAGGACCATAGTTCCGGCCGCTGTCTGCTTTATAGTTGAAGGCAACATGTATTCACTATAATAATCATATATCGGACACTTAATGTACATGCAAAATGGACTTTCTAACAGAGGTATGCATCAAAGGTAGGTGTTCATGTTTGTCATCAAGGAAATCTGCACCCTTGTGAAACACTGCAGAATATCAGCATTACATTTGTGACTGCCGTAGGTGCATTCTGAACTAGCCCCCAGCTATCTAAGAGATCGGTCCACACACGTCACAAGCAATGGTGGACCAGTAACCTAGGCCTATCCCTTCCCGATAGCAGCATGATGTGCAAATAACTCCGAGTTAATTGTTCGGAACATACTCAAATAAATCTAATGACTTGCGCATTCGCTCTACTTGACACTCTCTCCTCACTCTTTTCACTCAATGCTTACTAGCCTATTACCCAATCAGTAGAGTGACGTGAAATTGTCGGAGTACTTCACTTGGATGAATGCTGGCTTTCCATCGCCTGTTGTCTGTCCGGCTACCGTTGCATAAGCATCGCGTACCCGCCTATTTACGCTATGGCCCCCTACCAACTACTATGGTTGCGGTGGTGTTAGTGATGAGACAGCCATAAAGGAACATTCTAAACGGCAAAAATTCACCCTAACTGGGTTAATAAAAGGACACTTTCTACTTAACTGACTTACCACTTGAAAAGCGCAGTAAGAAGGCGAAGACTGGTAAACGCACAGGGGTGAATATGTTACTTCTCTTTTACTTCTTTACCTCACAGAAGACCCGCAACTTGGCATGCGCAGAATTTAGTGGCGTTACCAACTGCTCCGTCTGATGCTCCGATGAACAAATTGCCAAAATATCATCCACGTAACGTTTGTAGTATGGCAGTCGAGATATTTCTCCATACATACCTCGTTCTACCATTAAAACAAAGAATTCAGCAAGCACCCAATAGACTGCCCATCGCTACCCCATCAGTCTGACAGCACGGTGTGTTTCTGTAGTGAAGGTTGACATTCGCCGTACACAAAAACAACGAGTCTCTTAGTAGCTCAACTGGCATCGATAGGGGACACCGCGAACTTTCTGCTAGTTCACAAAGGTAATCAACAGTTTGGTGCAGGGAAACATTGGTAAACAGCGATTCCACATCTAACGAGCACACGAGCTTGTCGGATACATTAAGTATGTTGAGGTCGTCGATAAGCTGGAAACAATCTTTGAGGCTGTGTAGACTGGCCAACTCTCGCAGCGGTGAAAGCGATTTCACAAGCCAGCGAGCCAGTTATGTTGAGGCGCGTTTAGCATCGACAGAATCGGTTTGAGTGGCACCCCGCTCTTACGGTAGCCCGTATAGCTGAGGAGCAGTGGAGCCCGTCGGCTTCAAGCTGTCACACGTATCACTGTCAATCACACGATTCAGATGAAACACATCTAAGTGACGAGTTATGCGAGACTCTATCACAGCCACACCCTCTGCCTTCTCAAGTCGTTTGAATTTACTAGTGTCATCGAGTATGTCTGTCCTCTTTATGTATTCATCCTTATTCATGAGTACTACACAAGCACCCCTATCTGCCTTTGTTACAATCACATCCTTGGCAGGTAGCTCGCGTAACGCCTGTAAATGCCATTTTGTAAGCGTATACTTTTCTTTTATTGGCACATGTTCAACCTCATAAGCAATATCTGTCAGCTTGTTCCTAAACCGTATGAGATTATTAGCACTGGCTGGTTGTAGATCTTTCACCTGATCAAAGAAGTTTTCAAATGTTTCGAAATACTGGTAGCTCGGGTTGATGAGGATGTCACCTCGCATGGTGGTGAAACGTTTGCGAGAAAACCGCCAAGCTCGGAGAACAAATGAACAATTAAGTTTTCAAATTGCGATTCAATAAGAAGCTCATTTAACCGTCTGGGAGGAACTTTGTAGTCTTAGCCAAAGGATAATGCTTCCAATTGTACGACATTAAGCTTCTAATCCGACATAATCACCACATACTTACCGGGGTCACGAGTAACTGCCACTTCCTCTTGGTTGTTCATCCGTGCTTCTTCTAGACGAGCCAACGCAATCCTTTTGTGCGAACAATGGTGGTTGTACAAAACCAAGAGGATGCAACACGACAACATTGTCCACAATAGTGCTAGCTGATGGCATCCTTTTCCGGGTTAACCTTCTGTATGACTGCGACTAAACATAGAGCATCTACCCCTACGGTTGACTTGTGCTGCGCCAACCACACCTACATCCTCGTTCGCACGTCCGGTGTACAACCAAGGAAGTAAGGTGCAGTATTATGGAGATGGTATTAAAAGCTTCCAGAACCATCCTACTTTTGCTCATGTGTCGTACATGGAACGTATGTTCCCACAAGAATAAGCGACCTGGCTACACGCAAGCTCCGCACATATTTCTCTCGCATTATGCTAGAACATCCGTTCACCTGAAGTCCCACGCTCATACAGCCCCCCCATTAGACTCAAGTGCCTGCCGTTCCAAGTAAAATTGACATGTCGAAATTAAACAACCTTGCGTTCGACTTTGGCTGAGGCGGCATGAAAGCTGTTGTGAAGATTAATCTTGTTGCCTTCCTGTTGGGTTCAGGTGCAATTAGTCAGCGTTCCTTTAACCCGTGTGAGGTTCACTTCGCAGAGAATAAGTAACTTGGAAAGGCTTTACAATTAGGCTACCAAAACAGTGAGAAAGTGGGGATACATGTATGCCTGAATTGCTGTGAACATTTTAGACGCAGTAGCTCCCTCCATGGTTGACGCTGAGACATTAGCAATTTCTGCAAACCCTCCAGCAGCAGCGATTTACAACCTCTTGGAATTTCTCCGGTCAAAACGGAAGCATCGAAAGCATAAGCGCCTTGGCAAGGATAAGCTCCGGCGCAGGAAAACGTGGTGAAACGCATGTAATAAACATTATCCCCGAGGAAACGCCTCACCGACACTGGCATTGCAAAACTGCAGTAACGGAGCCATGCATCATATCAACTGCGATTGGCGGATTTAGTAGTAACACAAAAACAGAGCCACCTACCTCCGCTGCCATCCATCATTTGTATCAACCGTTAGATAGGAGCTTCTTGAACACCCTGCAGACTAAACCAGGGAAGCTGTGCGGAGACAAACACAGTTAAGCCATGTGCTCTATTTGTAACTAGTAGGGGGATTTACTAGATTTTTGTGTAGGTTCGTCGCAGTTAGACACAGGCAGACCACCACCACACATCCAGGAAAGCGCTAGACGGCCGTTTAGTTTCATTGGGACTCGTCAGTATCGCACACCCACCGATTCCTGCCGGATTCGAATCCACGACCTTACTCTTGCGAGTCATCGACTTATGTCACTGAGCCATGGGCGACGGCTATGGACCGCCGTGACTGATATCTAACTGCGATATAGCGCGGCTCATCCTCCACTCCCTTGCATGTTATGAATGTGCACAGAACAAGGCTGGCCCCAGAGCAAGGACTTCCTTTGCAAGCCGCCACCAATCGAGGTGGCATATAGGCTGTTCAGGCGACTACTAAGTATTTATAAGTAGTAGGGGATCCATCATGCTGAATGGCTAACTCCCTGCATCTACAGCTTCTGTACCTCATCCAAACAGTGACACTGTTCGGAAGAGCAACACCGAACCATCGCCATTTCAGGTACGGTCCCAGTACTCGGAATGACGGAGGTCTGCCTCAAAGTGAACCGAGGTCCCAACATAGATTGCGTGTCGCAATCCAACTGCACGGCGGCTACTCCAAATGCAACTTTGGAACGTCCGACCAACTTGATCTGGAACTGACATTCTATCCGTTTCCTGCAGCGCATTTATGTGAGCCACTTAGGTGAAGGTCAACTCGTTGTCATTTCTGTTCCATGTGATTGTTTAGGTATCGTCATGAGGGAGCTATAGAACCGTGCCTGTTGCTGAGGTTGATGTTGCATACATCATGCTTCTTCACCGCCTTTGGCTATATGGACTCACACTTATACCAGATCTTCTTAGTCTGCTTTTTTGCTTTGCATATTCTGTGTTAATTTTGCGAGTTTATTTTCCAACAAGTTCTACGTTAGCTGTATGATATCCCCTGTGTGGTTGCGCCTGATGTCAATGTTGCCAAGGTGCCTACCTGTCTATGACCCACCATCCCGTCCATACTGGCCCCAGAAAACAGTTGGTCGTCGCTAGTGGGGACGGGGTGCAAAGTCCTCCTGACCCTTCTAGACTCAAAAGTGGTTACATACATCCAGTATAGAACAGGATACGGTCCAACCACTGCTTGATGTTTGTCTGGTACACATGACTCACCAATTGGATAGACAGGAATGTTGCTGTTGTGCAGGTTTAAGAATTGTGGGCCTGCTCCGTTGATGAAACGTGCCTCCCATCCACATGCCTCCAAGTCTTATTCCTTCGGGTCTACACTGGATATGTTGTGTGTGGATGGAGCTGTGTGTGGTGCAGTGAAAGCCACTCAAGGTCCCTCTTTTGGCTCAGGTATCCTGCGGCTGTCCTGTGGAGGCCACAGTGACAGACAAATCCGGAAACGGATGCCGCCAACCGTAGCAGCGTGTACTTGTAAGATAGCAGACTAGACCTCACAGTCAGATGGTATTTCTTTTGCACACTATGTTCCGATTTACCCACAATCACACTGGATTTTGATACAAGAATACGTAACTCGCAGGTAATTCACTGGTTTACTGACAACATAAAGTTGAGTTCACGTAAACTGAGCTGGTTCTACGAGAATTTGTCAACACTCCGAACTTGAATGAAGCACAGCATCGCCAGTGTTAAATACTGACACAGTTTTAACATCTTACCTGTATTGACGGAGTCTGATCTTGATCGTTGTAGAAAGGAGTGCCGACACAGTGGGTCGCAGCTCAGCTTGATTTCGCGAGAACCGTACACAGCCTAGTACACTCATCAGCATCAGGATGATAGATTAAACAGCTCACCAAACATGACACAGAGTAAGTGAGCAACGCATTTCCATGAAGCAAACCCATTCGGCAACATGGTAACTAGATAAATATCGGCTAGGGGTGCTATACGTAGTAACGGAGGTTAGTGACGCACACACACTAGAATGTAGGCAACTAGGGCCGAGCGTGTCTCTTCGGTGTATCGTTAGAAAAACAACCAATCTACTGTTTAAATAAACATAGTTGAGCCCTCTGTCTGTGCTGTGTATGATGCTGTTCTCGAAAAGATGTTGGTTTTGTCATGCTTCAATGAATCAAGGTTAGTCAATGGGGCGGGTTCCGATCTGCATGTGCTGACAAGATAGTCTACTGTACTACATTTTCTACAGACATTTGTTTTCTGTGTGGACACTCAGAAACGCAGAAGCGTCGCGTGCCGTGACAATGTCTCAAGCAATATCTTCGGTATTCATTGTAATATGTTTACCTACTGATTAGGTGAACAATATTGGGAAATAATTTTTGTAACTGGTGGGGAATATCTTCCCTTTTACAAACGATCCGACAGGCGCTAACTCGTTCAGCAGCTGACACCCAAAATTCTTTCACTAAAATAGTGGATTTCATTTTTTCATCTTGGTCAGGGAGAGTTACAAATTCTCACTCCGGAATAGACAGATGAATTTGCGCAGCGAAGCCCTTAGCCAATTCCAACGGGTTTTCACATACTGTAAATAATAACACCTCGTAGTATAAGTATTCTGTGTCACTTCCCCACGAAGCAGATGTAATAGTACCCCAGTTTTCCAGTTGTAACGCATCGAAGTGCTGCTGACCTTCCCCAAACAGTACTTGCCTGAATTGTCCAATTTATGGGAATTCAAAGGTGAATTTTCAAGCCCAGTGGTCACAGTTGCATTAGCTAGTTGATAAATGCGTCCTTTCATCTACTTTCATTGGATAGAGTTGATTCGTCTCTGACGGACGACCAAAACTTAGCAGTAATGTCATGACAGTTTTAATTTTACTCACTCGTCAATACTATGTAGTAGTAGTAGTAGTCCTAGACCGTAGTCAAGTAGAACTAAACGTTTCTCCATGGGACAAGCTTTATCGAAAAATTAGCTAGAGTACATGACCCATGTGATGCACATATTCTAACAAGGGATGAGAGGTGATTGACTGGTCAGCACGAGAATGGTCAACAGACAGAGATTGACTAGGCTGAGTAAGTTCACATCGTCCGCGCAAGTGGCATGATGAAATTAATTTCATTCTAACTTTTTTCCGAGCACAACATTATACAGATCTTTAGGTAGATGAATAAACTTACGGGTGCATCCGCATTAAACACAACCCTTGGTGAACTGAGTGAACATCGAGTTCCCGCCATGTCCGGCCATAGACCAGTATAACCGAAATTCACCAATTGTGAAAATATTTTTCAAATCGTTCCCCAGTAACTTTGATACTTTTTCTAGCAGCTACTCCCTAAATCTCCGATCGAAATGCGATGGTCAGAGTAAAAAGTTGAACTTTTGCTTACGTCGAAATTGGCGAGCTTAACAAAGCCTAAAGTACACCTCCTTTGCTTTATTATGGAGCTCTACTTTAGAGTCTCCCAATCGTGGACTTCTGGGCACCCAGTATTGTTACCACAAGAGCATAAAAGTGCAATCAACGTTGTGCTCATTATACGAAACAGTTAATAGTTGACCAACGACGGAAGGATCGGCGCCAAAACAAATGACCCAGTGGCATTTAGAAGCCGGAGTGGTTAACTTCATTTGTATTAGGTTACCGGCGTAATCGGTGTAGATTAGAGTGCGAACCAATGTACTTAAGCCACACCGACAGCAGTGACTCATCCCACTATCTGAATAGATCAGTGGTTCCCACATTGGACGTAACAACCCCCAAAGGGGTAAACTGGGAGTTTAAGTGGGGTGAATATACGCTCAATGATTGGGTCGTCACTGAGTCACGAAACAGAATTATTAACAGAATCATGTATACCAATTCATCCAGCTAATTACTTAATCCCCAATCTTTGGCAGTGACAAATCCTCAGTGATTTCTTAGGAAAGTAACTTATCTCAGGTAATGAATGTTAATAGCTTAAACATGACTGCAAGCCTGCACCGTAGCGCCGCTGAGCGGCATGTCTGACAGGTTGCTAGTTGATCACTGTTTGTTGGAGTCAGACAATCGTTCGCCGCCGCCGATGTACATATCACGGTTTGTCTGGGTGAATTAACCGCAAGTATATATATTCAGTTATTTATGTACTACTGACACCTCAACATTAATTCTTCCGTTGCATGACTGAGAAAGCCATTAATCTTCCCCAACAAGTGAAGGCTGAAAGGAAAGCAATTAAGCCCATCCAGTCTTAAAACAACTCCGCGAACCCACAACACATTTTGTTTGATCAGGTCAATCCGGTATAGAGATACTGGAGGATCCACGCATTTAAGTCTGCCTTAACTCGTCCCTATGTGCACACTGCCTTACATTCCTCAGCTAATGCAGCGGAAATTTTGGTGACTCATATGGAGTTTCATCAATTGAATAATCCCAGCTTTCTGTTTCTTTTCGCATATGATTGAAATTACACCACGTAACCATAAGTTGACTTGTATTGCTATAAGCTGTTATGCACGGTTTTGTGCTACTCGTCGGATTTGCCTGACGGTTACAATCGCATCATTATCTTGCAACTTTTTTCCCCTTCCTTGAACCCACCGTCTCCATAGTACTCCCGATCTGTACCAGAAAAACTGAGAATGCTCGTATTTGTTAAGGAAACGACAGTGAAAGCCCCAAAAGGTACCCATTACCTGCCTGCATAACCCCAAGCATTGGCAGCTCTATATGCATGAGCACGTTGCTTATGTAAATACGATCCGTACCCTTATGTGCACGGTTTTTTGGTAGCAGGAAAAATATTCATTTGGATTATTATTCTTACTATTATTATTACTGATTACTGGTTACAAGCAGCGAGCAGAGCTTCCTCTGTGTAGCTGCATCAATCTTCATCATGGGCAAATACTCCTTAAGTTATGTTCCGCTCAATGTATTTTGCGTCGGCAAAGTGTTTGTCAAGGATCTCCTTAAATTCCGACACTGACTTTGCCTCAACTACTTGACGCGGCAGATCGTTCCATACATTCACCACTCTGCGTTCGAGACAGAGTTGGTGAGCGACCTGCTTCAAATACGGTACGCCAAGCTTATACCGATGTCCTGGTGTGTTGCTTGGTATGCGCAGATGAAGCAATGTTCTCAACATAAGGTAATCACTCAGATGTAATATCCGGTGCGTCATGATGAGGTCGACCCTCAGTCGACAATAAGCTAGGGTGTACAGCCCTAGTTTCTTACACCGGTTTTCCTACGGCACTCCTCGTAAGTTGGGAATCAGCATGCTGGCTACATACTGCACTCGCTTAAGCTTTTCTACCTCGCCCCGGGTGATAGGACAATACGCGGGCGAGCCATACTCTAGCATTGGTCGTATTATTGAGACGAAGAGGCGAGTACCAATCTCTTCGGACCAAATGCTGAAGCTGCTCCTGAGCGATATTGAATGTCATCAGATAAATGCATGAGTGTCAATACCCTTCACAGTGAATGAAGAAATATTTCCAAATATTGAAGTTGAAGTCAGAGCACAATACCTTGGATATCGCAAAGGCAGCACACTGAAAATATATTTCGAAGAGACATGACCGACAAGATTTTGGGCAAACCCTGTGGTGGATATCCATTATTATCGTGAAAAGCATTGAAAATGCTGCCCCAATTATCCACAACGTACAGGTGTGAAATGGATTTACCACAATGGCGGCAGCGAAAGCAGAAGTAAGGAATCGACGTAAAAAGCAAGATTTACGATGTGCATTAACCGAAACTGCGCTGAATGTTAAGGAAATCACTGAAATTTAGCAAGATCAACCTTCGCATTAACTAACACTACCTCGTGAATTAATAACAAATATCGTTCAAAATATGTGTTTTCTTTGTTTGGGTGATGGATTTATTTTGCATAATTGGAAGCCAAATCGTGCCGCAGCTAATAATTAATTTGCTTTTGGAACAACATGTGCTGGGTAAGTGCTTATATTGAACTCGAGCTATAGGTAACAGCCTCAAAAAGTTGGGAACAGCTGGAACAGATAATAGTTATTTCGCGTCAACATTCGATCAGTAAGCAAACTTGTGATGTGTTCCGGCATTGCAGTTATCTAAGCCGACATATTGTCTTTTAAGATATCTTCGTGAAATTGATCAATTCTACATTCCGATGCCTTCGTATGCGGACACTCTGATGGCCTTCTATGGAACAACAGGCATCGCTTCTGAAGTTGGTTATCATACAGTGTACCCACAAATTGTGGTTTTGTAATGTATGATTGGATAGTCATGTAGTCAAGCTTATTCCAGCGTTTACGCAGACGTGCTATGCCGTCGGCAAGTCTAAAGAAACTGATGACGATCTAAGGGGGAAGATTCGCCGAACTCGAGCTGAAGCTTCGTGTAGGATGCAGCCCAAATATCTGATCTGTCAAAAAACTAAAGCTATCAAGCAAAAATGTCACATAGTCCAGCGAAAAGAAAACCCTATTGGTGATAAGCAGCAGTACCGACAAGTCGAGGGAAAGGTCTCCGATATCTCATGAAATAAGGTAAAGTGTGAGGAGTTGTGCGTGAATTGCCTGATTATCACCGCGGAGTACATTACTGATTGGGTAACCAGGTTCTATCCCAACAAAAAGCGCGGTTAACTGCGGTGCAGATGAGAAGTGTTGCTGTAGCGTTGACCTGCCTTGCACATACAGCAAGGCAAAGGCTTTCACAAGGCAAACCTCCATCCACATTGAGCCACAGTTTAAAGAGTTACTACGCAAACAAGTGGCATTGACGTTATTATGTCCCAACGTCTCAGAACCCATTAGCCAATCACTGAAATGTAAACAAGTAGGGGAGCAAAGCTCACATGAGTGTCACACATCAATTGTGTGAGTTTGTTTGGGAGAAGACCTGAGGGACGTGTTCCTCATATGCTTATAAAAACATCTATAGGTCGGCTTCCATCATTTGCTTTGGTCTCGTCTATCGTTACTAATATATTCCAAAGTGGAATTCGATCGCACTTTCCTACAAAAGAAAACTTGTCCATATACTTGTTCCATTATGTCCAAATTAAATAAACTAGATTTCAAGAGCAGTAACAAACTGCACTAAATAGCCAGTTTATCTCAGTGCGGTGCCAACGCAATTTCGAATACCGTTTCCCGAGGCTACGATATCCAAAACGTGGATATGATATTAGACACAGTGAGATATTTCTTGACAGATAATTTAAAATATGTGATTTACGGTACTTTCTAATTTTTGGACAATTTGCTTGGAGTAAACAATACGAAAGCATTATGACCTTGCAATTCACATCACCTATGGGATCTCTGCTATGCTGTATGATTAATGTGTACTCCTACGATGTGAACACAGAAAACATACGTTTTAATTGATTCCCTGTAACCATATGGATTGAAGTCGACGGATAGTACAGCGTTTCCTGTAAGTCACTTTTACGGAATATCCAAGTATCCTTTTGGTAAGTTGGCGTTGACTTCGCTCAGCAGCCATTTTGTTCAACTTTCGCATGCTTGTGCACACTGTTGGACAATATAAAGCGGTCGATAGTACGTATGCTTGGTGCAGCTGGAGCTGGGACTCAAGATGTGAGTAGGAACAACATATAACTCCAAGGTTGTTTCTCATCTTTCGTAGTTGGAGCTTACAGTGCTCGGAGTTTAACATGTGCCAGTATCGCAGGCCTAGGTGACGAAATGAGGTGCATTGAGAGAGGTAAATAACATGCAAGGTAAGGTTTTTTGCTTGCCTCTATGCTGAGGTTTAATCTCGCATATACCATGATTCTTCACCGCAGTTGGTCTACACCGACAATCATTACCTTACCGTACCTTACCATTCCCAAAGCCTCCAAACATTTTGCCTATTACAGTATGCAAAGCAACGCTTCCTTGCTTTGATGGCAAATTTATAATCTGGTGGATATGTCCAAGTAGGACCATGCATCCAAAGAGAAATTGCTCCAGAATGTCCACAGAAAGCGTACAGTACCAGCAAGTAACTGACTAGCGATTAACATGATGATGTTGATGTTTCATGTTCTATTTTACAGGTTATTCGTTAGTGATTAGAGCTATAATTCCCGGTCTTAATCCACCAAGTTTAACTTAGAAGAGCTTATGAAAATCAATTGACTCAAGCGCACTATTTCCTTGCAAACTTGAAAAGTTGCCTACTCCATCTTCATTATCTTCTTTGTATCATCCTTAGTCCATGGCTAATGCAAGTAGTGCTTGAGTACAGTTTCACTCTAGAATGATTAACTACTGACTTGGTGCAATGCAGTTTCTTTATTGCACCTGTCTAAGATGGAAGAGCCACAAGTAACCTCTCTTTTATTTGGGCCTACTTAACTCGGTTGTAATTCGCGATTACTTCATGTATTGTGCACTACTCTTTTGTACTCTTCATGACCTATGATCCCGTTGCCACCTACTCAAGCGAATTCCAGTACAGTGACATACCGAGGCGGTGAACTACGGCATTTTACTCTTCGTATTATTGTTCGTCCACCCATCGCATCACTATGTAAGCTCAATGGTATTGCTCACCAAACTATGCGAGGCTGCTACTATCCCTTTTGTTACCTACATTCTGCTCCTTGAAATCGAGTAGTAGATTATATGACCCTACCTCGATCAGCTGCCTGTTACTAACCAGCACGACGATGCATCGCAAGATAAAGGTTCAGTCCATCCGTAAACTCATTCTTAGTTTGCGTGCGCGTGCAGTTTCCGATCGAATTGAATTGTTGATACGGATCTATACTAGGGTGGCAACTTATTGAGTATGTTTCCAGTTCGGTTCTAAAGCATGAATCACAGGTTACCACGGCTTTGCCGCTTACAGTACTTAGAAAAGTGTACGGTTTGAGATTTGGAACACAATGCTCAACGATTGTCCCTAGTATGACCAGGTTGGACTATGCATCCGAAGTGCAATCTCCCTGGTAAATTCGTGGTAAGAGAACAATCCCGACAAGTAACTGTCTAGTGATTATTATGATATCGACTGTTCATGTTCCGCTTCACATGTTAGTGTTGAGAATGAGCATAGCTATATGCCCCGTTGTTCATCAGCAATACTGAATTTGCCTGCGCTTATGAAAACGCAGGTACTATGCAGATTGAAGGCGAAACCGCAGAGGTGACTACTTTAAATTCAACTGGATATGGCCAATCTTCTAGGTAGTCTGAGGATGTAATGCCAACGGTAAGGGTACGTCAGTGTCTTAGTATGGTACATCGGAAATGAATCGGCGCATAGCGACAAGTGTTTGTTTTAGGAGCACCGAATGGCTGCGCCAGAGACGTACGATGCAGATCGTTACCAAATAGCTTATGGCCACATTAGAGTACACAACAGTATTTAAAAATCATTGAGTACTTGGATGACATCCATGCTGCCTCTTGAAGGTTTGCAAAACAGTGCGAACACTGCATTGAAAGCAGACTGTTTGACAGTGGGCAGCGGGACTTAGTTGATGCAGTACAGCGGTTGTTGTCGCGCTAAAGACGTCATAGGTGATATTACCACCTAGCACTCTTGTTGTAAAAACGGTACTAATTCTGCTGCACTCGAAAATGGCTGTTTGCCTTACCTCCAAACAAAACCCATGCATGTTTGTTGTACTATTGTTCATGCGGTTTAATGTGTCTCTACGCAGTTTGTGGCATTTCATACTTAAATTTGGACAAGAGCATGTGCATATGATATATCTGAACTTCCATTGGACAAGGATGACTCCTAGTAATGTGTATATGCATACCGAATGATTTTGACGATGACACTAATACAGCTTTTTTACTGCCAACCTATTGCAGGGAAACGACACGCGGAGAAACCGAAATTACGTTACAAGGATATGAACAAGGTGAGCTTTTGACGAACTAATGTTGATTTCAGGTGTTAGGAATCAAAGGCTCAGTTAATCTCTGCGAGTTCCGTGGGCTGATCAAAATGGCGATTGACTAGGTGCAGCAGAATTCTCTATTGCATGCGGAAGAGAAGCGCGTTGCGTCCGTTTTCATTCGATTTACTAATTCAGGCCCATAAGGCGGCGTATGTGGTACGTTTGCCTGTGTGATGAGTATACTTGCATTTCAGGGGTTAGATGTGGATTACACTTCCCGGGTGGCTGGGTCTGATATGAATATTGACAAGGCGCCTACCGGTCTAATACCCTCCACCTCCTCCATACTGGCTCCAGGAGACAGCTGGTCATTGTTGCAGGGGCCGGAGTGCACCGTCCTCGTGACGGTCCTAGGTTCAAAGAGTGGTTCCATCCCAGCCACGGCCTTGTGTACGTCCGGTACGCATGCTTTCCCAAGTAGGCGGGAATGCTTCTGTTCTGCTTGTTGAAGGAGCGTGGACCAGCTCCGTTCATGAAACTGCCTTCCCTTCGCACGCCTCCCGGTATTATTGCTCCGGGTTGACGCCGGATTTGGGGTGTGTGGATGGAACTGTGGGTGATGCAGCGCAAGCCACCCACGGTCCCTCTGTTGGCGCAGGCGCCCTGTGGAAATCCCCGTGAAGGCCACAAAGACAGGCAAATCCGTACAAGAATGTCGCCAATCCAAGGCTGTTTGGTGGAATGTGACACATACAATAAGATATTGTACTTGTCTGCGGCAAATGACAATTGCCTCAAATGACACCAACATTCAAGAGGTGTAAGATCGTCTTGCAAGTGTTGTACAACCTCCGGTGTGTCCTTTGATAGTATTAACGACTTTTATGTCGTCTGCAAACAAGAAAGCAGTGCCATGCTTCATAGTGTAAAAGCTACCATTTACCTAAACGGGAAACAGTAAGCGGCCAAGGATGCTCACTTGTATTACTCCACTAGTGACTATTTTAGGGTGGGGAAAATGATTGTCTAGTCTTACCACTCGCTTTCTACTTGAGAGGAATGCCGAAGGCCAAGTGCGCACTGGTTCCCTAATACCAACAGACTATAATTTGTTTAACAAGCTAAGGAGTGGAACTGGATTGCATGCTCTACGCTTATCGAGACATATAATTGCAGCTGGCTTTTCAGAATTAACAGTTATCGTTGTGTGGTTAAGTATATTTATCCTGGGTTGCAAAGAGCCGGCGTGTAGAAAGCCATTTTGCGCTTTCTTAATGAGATTTTCGATGAGGAAGAAACTAATCATCTCGTTTTCATCCATCAGTTCCAGTATTCATGAAACGATTGGCATGGTATTTATCGGTTGGTACATATTGACTTCACGAGCCACCCCGCCTTTGAATCAATATATGATAACCGACTTTTTCCACTGCGTCGGGTACACCTACTATTTAGAAGTATTGTGAATAAGTTAAGTAACAACAAAGGGAACTAATCATTGCCAGTTAGTTTACTCAAGCGATCGCAATGAGGTTGGACCTCACCGTGGTGCGATGGCTTGTGTGCTTCAGGGATGCATTGAGCTAGGCTGGGTGGTGCCATTTTGCACTTTCAGAGCCACTCGTACCAGATTGGTCAATGGTTAGAGGCCAGGCAAACACAGTTTAGTGGACCTCTAGGTTAGGGGTTAGAATGAGAGTGGCTCCTTATTTTTTAATACGGACTCTTTGTGGTCCACTGACAAACTCGCTGCCTTGCGGTCAGGTTTTTGAACCAAAGGCTTCACTTGAGAACCCTAATCATTCTCCCGTCTAGGCCTGGGCAACCAGACAGTATCCTGCCCACGCAGTACTATGCATCTTTCCTCAAACCTATTCCTGATGCTCTGGTCACCGCAGAGGATAATCAACGGTGCGTTATCTGCTGCATCGAGCAGGGTGGATAGAGGTTTGGATGCTACTGTTCAAGCCTTCCCGTCTTCACATTCAACCTCTTACGCTTTTTCGCCCTTGTCGTCTGGTTTCAACTTCCCTTTTATCTCCGTTTTCAACCCCCCCCCCAATTCTCGGCCTTCCCCCACCATGCTTTTACAGGCGTTTATCTTCTGGTTTCAATTCTCATGCAAAACTCGGAGCGTCACTGTTGTCCTATCGACAAGACCATATGTAACCAAGCGGTCAAGCCCAGTTCATCGGCTTCTATTTGGAGCCCCCGATCCTCCCTCAGATTGGCATGCCTCAATGTAGGCACATTGTTACGGATCAATTCAACATGCAGTGAACATGCCTGAAAGTCGTTCACTTGTGCATTCGTGGTTTTTTCACAGGGGCTCAGTTACATTTTGCCGCGCACCTTTGGATCTATACTTAATGGTCTTAATTTTAAAAGCTGCACCTTGTGATACCATTTTCTCGAGCACACGCTAGTGCATGCTACATTTACCCTGATTTCTAAATTCCGGACTGTGTTTCGCCGATATGCAAGCGCCAAATGTCGGAGACATTGTTTGGTTTCACTCGATAGACCATTTCAACGGCTTTCGAACGAAATGGAGTAGCTACAGGTCTCAAGGCGAATTCACCTGGCGCGATCCACAGGCTTAACCACGAAAATTCTCAATTACATCTTAGTGTAATCTGCCCCACGTTCGAGCTGACACATTCGACTGGTACGTCATTGAGGACAGTTTGAGCACACAACTGCAACGTGAACACTGCGACATTGCCGACAACGTCCGCAGCAGAACAACTTTGACCATTGAGGGCAAGTCATTCAAATGGCTCGTAACGTTTTTTTACATCACATTACATTTCTTTACATTACCAAGCGCGATGTCCAATATGCCACAGTCTAATGACCTATGTGGATCATGTTCCAAACTTGTTAAGGGGAGCATTTTGTGCCGTAACCGTTGCAAGTATTCCATGGTAGACGGCTCCGAGTTAAACCTAGTCAAGCCAAGTTATTAAACAAACCATATTCTCTATGGTTCTGCGTGGAATGTACATCTGTCCCACTGATAAAATCCGTGATCCTAGTATTTCAGAAGTACGACCAGTTACTAGCCAAGTTTGTGGGAATAGTGACCACCAAAATAAATAAATAAACTAAATAAATGGTATATTCCTTGACAATTAAAGGTGCAGTCTAACTATGTGGTCTGATGAATGTGTACAACAGAGTCTCAAAATGCAATCAGTTTGTTCACACTTTTACAATGGATCCAAAACAGGTATTAAAGTAATTGGCAGGATTAAAGTATTAAAGAAATTAAAAAAACCAGGAACAATGTGCAGATTTAAACAAATGTCCGGTTAAAGTAATACGGCCACTTGTGGAACCGTCCCCAGGGGACCTGCTTCCATGCAAGGTATTCCCTCGAAAGGTTTCGCCCGCACTTCCATGCTATACCTGGTCGTGTGCCGGTGGGGCATAGTAACATATGAGACATCACCTGTTTATCATGTGTTGTGTTCTTTTTAGGACTGCTTTTATACACGTATTATGAGTGATGAAGCCTCAGCCCAGTCCGTCATACGGATCATTCAACTGTGGCAGTTTTTGTACGCCAGTCAATTTGTGGCAATGTGCTTTGCATAGGTAAAGTCGTTTAAAATCTGAAAGCTATACTCCGTCACCACAGGAGATAAACCCAGTCGTGGCCAACAATGAAATAAGGAAGATTGTAGAAAAAGAAGAATTATGTGAAAGGGGTACTATATCGTTACTATAAAAAATAGGCAGGTATATTTTTTATATCAGCGTAAAAATGGATCGAGCCTATCATACGATCACATTGTATGGCGTGACAGCCGGGGACAGATAACTGTACGATTTGTCCATAGGCAAAACTCACATAGGAAACCCGCTGTTGTCATCACTGAATTGAAGTATATATTTCTGACTGTTAACTCCAGAGAAGAAGGGGAAATGATCATCACATTTGTGAATCCTGAAATATCGTAAGTCGAATATTTTAAATATTACATGAGAACGACAATGAGATTCAAGGTTGACAACTTTTATAACGTTTTTCGCCATATTTCGAAAGAGTTGTACAGAATCCATTTCTACTTGCTCTATAATACAGTATTCAGTATTCAGTATTCATTGCAGAACAAATGTAGCGAAGGGGCTCGCAGCACAATAATACGAATTACTCAATTTGTGGGGAAAATTACGAAAATAGTTCCCGACTCCACACAAGTAAATAATTTTGCTCTCGGGTTTGAACAGATGACAGTTGGCATGAATTAAGTTTGAAAGGAGTAAAACCGCATAGGAGGTAGCATTAAAGAATAGCGTAAAAAGCGGTTTGTAACAGCTCATCCTAGATGATCGTGTTTTCTCTGGTACATTTGCTAAATATATTTCGGCTCGATGTTCTTCGATATCACACATGATCCGGCCCTTGTTCATATAGCTTTTCACCATGAAGTTGAATTTTTAAGATTCATTTCACTCTGTCAGTTGATAGATAAACCTTTATCATTTTCTTGAACATGCAAAATGTTCAATACATCTAATCTCTTTTGGCAGCTTATTCCATATGGAGCCACACCTAAGAAGGTAGAAATTTCTCCTTAGGCTGGGCTTGAATTTAGGTAAACAGAATATACATTCACTATCTCGCAGTTCATAAGTGGCGTTATCCCAAAAGTGCAATTGATAGGTTCCAGCATATGCTTTCTGCCACGCAAGTTTGTGGAGGAAGCACAGATTTAATTGCGTTCTTTTTAACTACAGGGGTTCAAAATTCAACTGCTTGCACCTATCTCTGTATGAATGAGCGGTTGGATAGTCAGATATGTGCTTCATAAAGGCGCGTTGGACGTTTTCAATGGCTCTCAAGTCACTCTTTCGCAAGTTACTGAACGTAACACAGCAACCTTCAAGCAAAAGCCTGATAGTGATTTTGTAAGCAATTAGTCTGGTTTCTTTCAAGGTTAGCAGGTGGCATATGAGCCCGACCGACTGCTTAGCCTTTTTCACAATTTGATTTGCATGTTCGCTAAAGCTTAACGAACCAGAATAACTTAAACCTAAGTCACAAACAGACTGGCTGATAAGAATGACTTCGTCATGAAGCCTGAACACTTCTGATGCTATCTGACATCCATACGCTAGTATGCTACACTTCGATGTTGCAAACGTCATCTGCCACATATCAGCGCATCTCTCAATGGCTTTCAAGCAGCTTTGGATATTGTTAAGTTCAGCGGTATGCTGAGAACCTGTGAACGTGTAATCCACCTTTAGATCACCAGCATACAACTAAGGATTTCCAAATTGTATAACAGTAACAAAGTCATTTATATACAGTAGGAAGTGTAACTGACCTAAGACACTGCCCTGTACCACTCCACTGGTGACCAGACGAGGTGAAGAGATGTAACCATTGATATCCACAACTTGCGACCGTCCTACTAGGTACGATTGGATCCAAGAGCAAAGCGGATTTGTAACACCGTACTTACTTAATTTATATAGCAGCTTCTTGTGTGGGACTCTGTCGAACGCCTTTTGCATGTCGAGGAAGATGTCAATGCACTGAAGACCTGAGTCAATTGCTTCAGTTAGATGGTTAAGGAAGTCAACTTGACAGGTAACACACGAGCGGGAGTTCAGAAAGTCATGCTGTGAAGGTGAGAGAAGTTTATGCTATTTTAGGAACGAAACCAAATGTTCCTTAACAATTCTCTCTAGCATGCTTGAGAGAATGGCTGCGTAACTAATGGGGCGTTAGTTCCGGATCTCAGTTTTCGACCCGGACTTATGTCGCGGTATAACCGTAGCCGTTTCCCAACTTCGGGATATTGACCAGACTGGAGAGACAAAGCGAAGATATTTAATAATATAAGAGGGGTATTATCTCCACCGTGTTTAACTAAAGCAGAGGAGATCCCATCGGGGCCAGATCTGTAGGATGGTCGTAAACAGGCAATCATACGTTTTATCGTAGCGACACTAAGCTCGATCGCTGAGACTTGTTCAGGGAAGTGAAACGAGGTTGACAATTCCAGGGTTTCTTTTTCAAGATTAAAGGATCTAGCAAAGTATGAGTTAAAGGCTTCCGCCATGGTAATTTGGGAATCAATGCATTCACCTTCAGGCAAGACGATGTGGGAGGGTAGGTCAGTTTTGCCGCCTCTCCCTTTTCTCAATAATGCAGCCACCAGTTGACTTGTATTACTACTATTTACAGCCCGTTGTTTTTCCTGCATGAGACGGGTGTGGTGTTTCATGTCCGTCTCTATTATAAGGCTTTGGAGTCTCAGTAATACACTGAAGTCGTTCATATGTTCATATGTTCGAGTTAGCACTCCTATTTTCCGCTTGCCCAATGCGCTGTTAGCGTACTTAGAAGAGGCTCTCGTATTCTCACAGGCGGCAAGTATGCTTAAGCACATAGTCACATTGTCATAAAACATATCAGATGCTCCTATAATATCAGATGAAAGAAAGAAACGGTCCCAAATTTGGACCCTAAGCAAAGCGGAGAAATCTACCCAATTAACATTTTGCAGGAAGTGTGGAAGCACCGCAGACCTCACATGCGACGACTCAGCTATAATTTTACATCCGACTATTTTGTGATCACATCCAGGGAGACCGTCAATTGCATCAGTAGCGGTCTGGGAGGTGCCTGTGGTAAAAAGTGTGTCTAGTATATTTTTCCCCTGGTTGCCACGAGAACATGTTGCTCCCAACCACCAGTGATGACGGAGGTTATGAACGCAACATGTTTCGCGTTTGTTACTAAGTTTGACCACAGATATCTGGTAGGTTGCAATCTCCACGTACAACTTTATCAAAAGAACCAAGTTCCGATATGTAATTGAAGATGTCAACCAACTGGTTCTCATCACTGAAGCTGGCCTCGGGTGAGCGGTCTATACAGCCTACAAAAGTTCGCTTAGTACCAAAGGAGAAGAGTTACCAAACGGAATCAATAGTAGGGCATGTAAGTGGAAGTGTGAATTCAGACACAAGGAGGTTCTGTGAGTAGTAAATTATGCAACTGCCTCCTCTGCATTGCTTTCGGTCAGTTATAATAAACTTGTAACCTTCGACAGAAAGCAACTGGCTGGGCATAGAATCATGACACCAGGTTTCCGTGAGTAAAATCATACCAGGTGTATTCAGATTTATGAAGGCGCGGAGCAAATGAAGCTTATTCCACAAAGAACGGATGTTAAGTATCATCAGTCTTAAAAACTTCTGGCGGTGTTCATCATTCCACGCAGTATTTGATTTACGATCACATTAGTTCTTGAGCCTTCCACAGCAAATGTCTTACCGTGAGAGTCGCCAGTCGTATCGGGATTAGAGGGGGTGGGGGGATGGGTGGGGAATGCAAAATAATTCCTTGATAATTTGGGGGGATCGAGTTTTAGTGGACAGGCTGTTATTTCCGAAGGGTTCGCAGACGGCATTTTGAGAGGAGGAGGCTGAAGAGAGTAGGAGAGGCGCATAAATAATTGGTCTGTGTTTTAGCAAAGCTACGTAGAGGCCTGCCAGGAGAACAGCCTTGGAACATCGCCGGAACAATGAGGAAGTGTGGCTTACCACTCTGTGTAGGAGCATTATTACTCACTATTGTCACTGGGACACGGGATTCACCTTTCCAGTATGAACGCCCCTGTTTGATCTAACACGCTTAGGGCGTGGACCATCGCCAGTGCTACCATATGTAGCCGTAATACCAATGGGTGGTAATGCACCTTCACTGGAGCTGTCGACAGTCCCACTGGATGTTTTTGAACTTGTATCTGTTTCAATCGCGTTGTGGGGATTGATACAAATCCCTACTAGTTTGTCAGAACCTGCTGCATGGTGTGAGTCTACACTACTTCCTATGTCCACAAGATTGATGTCATGTGGTGTGAGCGTCTCAAGTTTACTTACGCTGTCGTCAAGGTTAGCATCGTTTGTGTGGAGAGTAACTTTACCAACATGATCTGCATTTTTAAAGTGGGAGATCCAAACTCTGTTGAATGACCTCCTTCTTTACACTCCATGAAGCGCGCAAGTGGATGACTCTGTTTCGGCTCAATCGAGACATTATTTGCACTCATGCGTTGAAGCTCACGTTACAAAGGTGACCTGTCTTCGAAGAGAATAACTTTGCAAGATTTCGGAACAGATCTTAAAGTATTTTGACTTTTGATAAACGAACTTGCGAGACTTTCGCTACGAAAGCTGAACAGAGTCGGACAAGGAAAACATAAAGATGTTTCCTCAATCTTCTACAACTAACATCGGTCTCAGCGATATTACACGCCTTCGAAACAGTATACTTAATGTTGTGAATCGAAATATTGTCAGATATGTTTAGGGCGATAGCACTTTTCCCCCTCTGCATCTTTGGGTATCCTCAAAGGCGCCTGAAGTTAGGAACTCAAATGCTCCAATTTTGCGCTTTGGCACTGGATTAATCGGAGCCTGAATTATATATGAAACTAAGATAAAGATATCCCCAAACGAGTCAATCAACTTTAGTTCCTCGATTGTTCAGTTAGCTGTTTCTCCAACGTCTTATTTTGGCTGACAGTGGAGATATATGATCGACAACACCAACTGAACTCTCAATCATTGGTCATTTTCGTCCCATTTACCTGCTCTTGTATCCCAGGCGGAACGGAATGTGTGCAACAGAGCATAGGTTCCTCGGCACTCGTGACCGCAACCTTATTGCTTACAGTGGTTATTCGGTTTTCCGCATTCTTTTCCTCATTGCACGTTTGTTAATGGCAGTTATCTATCTTTGAAATGGGAAGATAAAAGCGGTCTAGTGTATGCTATAGCCCAGCGGGAATTCTTGGATAACAAAGGTCGTTTAGGTCCAATGACTTACCTATTCAAGTCAAGAAACAGGCCACTGTTTCAGATGCAACCAACGATACAAACCAACCGGGTGTAAGACCGCTCAGTTGTTGGGTATGCATGATGGACTGTGCAACCTTATCCTCCCTTATAAGTGCTGCTCCTATCCCGAGGAGAATGGCTAGTAACAATGTAAGCAAAACGACACCAAGAGCTCAGAACATCAACTGCTGTTCCAATGCTACACGTGGCTCACATTTGACTAATGCGGTACCCAGTTCCATCGGAGTAACTACTAGTAAGGCTACTTCCAAATTCCCGACGGAGTGCGTAGAAATACAGCAAGCAGGTACTAGCGAAAGTTAGGTTACGGTTGCTTCCAAGAAGAGCAGTCACTTAAAATTAACAGCACCCCCAAATGGATCGGAAACTGAGGAACGTAGAGGAGTTTTTCTGGCACAAGCACTACCGGTTTCCTGCAGTACATCCCGAGTATTTCAATCGCTATCCCCGACATGTCAAAACTTTTAAGGAAACAACTACCTGTACTGAGCGTACTTTGCTCCAATATCCCAGAATCAAAGTCGACATTTATAAGAGGCAGGCAGTTGGATGATCACAACCAGTAGAATATTATTAGTAACATAATCGGAGTTGTATTGAAACCTGTACACGTAGTGCGTATTACGTGGCACCTCAACTCTAAACATTACGGAGAGCCAAGACTTCTGTGTGTTATGCTGAACTTCAGCACAGAAGTAGAATCAGTACTACTGTTGACAGGTAGATTCAAAAATGAACACTGCTCTATCCGCATCTTTCCGGACATCTTATGGGGTGTGCGTTAGCGAGTTAACCGCACTTTTGTGGACTACAGAAAGGAAAATTCAACCAGAGTCATACTTCTTCCTGGGGTTCCTGAAACTGAAGCATGTGGTGAGCATGAAGTAACAACCCATGATAAAGAACAGTGGCGTTACATTCGTGGAACACTCTGCTTGGATGATGTGTTGGCGAAATCCGTGTCACGGCTGCGTACCTCACCGAACTACAGAGGAAGTGGTCCGAGAGTGTTGAACGTGGTCCTTCAGTCAAAACATATGGTAGCACGGCTGCTAAAAAGCTGGTACATGTTCCGTTGCAGGCTACCATCTGAGCTTCGGCTGAAGACGGTCAGCGATATACCTCCTACAGATGATGTGTCGCACAGCGAACCAAACGCGATGGGATCTATAAAAGAACAAAGCACTAGTAGTGTGTCTAATGAGCCCATGAAACCTGTAGATGATATTGACCAGACACATTACACTTTACCTAGAAGGTTATCCACGGTACGGTGGCGTCCTCACAGTCAATGTACTGAGCCCTTTCCATCCGTTGCCTGCATCCGCTGGAATGTGTCAGTAACCCGTTCACTCATTTATCGATTGGCTTAGTTTAGAATAGTGAACCCACGCGTTCTACAACATGCCGGTTAGAATACAGTTTTGCCTTTCATGTGCCTGACGTGCTTTGATTCATGATATTTCGGCTAAGAGCCATCCACTATGCGTTAGTTCCGCAATTGCTGAACGGCAACATTTTGGCGACGAAAAGTAAACTTGGAAGGAATTATTATGAGCCATCTTCCGCCTCCTGATCCCTTTTGGAAGGACACGTCGTCCAAACCATGCTTAGCCGTTTGAAATCGTTAGAGACGAACCTTCTGTAACTACCTTGAATTTTTCACAGTTACACACCCGCACATCAAACTTAGTGAAACCCAATCTAGCAAACTACTGAGAAAACACCTCGGTGCAGAAGGTTAACTGCATTTTGATGCGTTGCGTTTGTACGAAAGCCCGGACTGCTTTAACACCCTGGATGGCCTTTGGAGGTCGCGGCAACATGTTTTTACTGTGCGCCTAAGTTTTCTCGTTAAGGACAGAGAGTAGAGGAGAGTGTTAACGAATTCATCAGTCGTGTACCACAGTCCCTTCCTGACTGCCGTTACAATGAAATTCCTGCAACGAAATTCGGAGTGACGATGGCGGTGCAATACCTTATGGTTGGCATTAGAGATGATAAAGCTAGAGAACGTCTGATGTCAAGAGACGAGAATAAACTCACTTTTGGAACAGCCTACACACTTGTCAGACAAAGAGAAAGCGTTGTGAAACAACTAATTCAGTATCGAAGCGATTCTCTTTAAGATGCCGTCCATGCCGTTAAATCTCGACTATCACCCACCAACAAATGTTTCTTTACGTCAGGGTTTCCCAGACTGGGGGTAATTACCCCCAAGGGGGTAAAATGGCATTTTCCGAGAGGTAAATATCGATAATTGGATTTGGTCACAAATCAGTCGCGAAATAAGCTTAACAACGAAATCACACGTCGCAACTAGCTCAGCATTTTTAGTTAGCCATCAGTCAATTCAGCTACTACGGCATGGCGCCTTTGTCGACTGCCACAACTGCTGCCGTGTTTTCGAGTAAGCCAGTCGTTCACCGGGTCGAATAACGGGGTGGATAGCAAACTATCGTTTCAGCACTGGTCAAAGTACCAGTTATGTTCACAGGTGAATGTTTGACAGTAGAAACGGCGAGAAAGGGTGATTAGTGTTCACAAGGTATGGATACAGAATGGTGTCGGGAAAATGTCGAGGAATAACGTGGAACGGAGGAATGAAACACATGTTCACGTTTTATTAGGGATCAGACACGATGGGGTCAAGAGAGGGCCTGAATCGGGATAACGGTAGGCGTTTGAAAGGGCAAAGAAACAATACAATTGGGGTCACAACCAACATAGAATCAGCAGATTGGACGCCAGTGACCATTAGATGTTATGTTGATTACTTTCATGAGCAGTTGTTTTTGACGAGAAGTCATGGCAGGTGAGCATTTTCACTCAGTGGCTTTGATGCCGACAAAAATATATTTGTCTGCGAACGTTTGCGATAATGTCACCTGCATGGAATAACGAGATTAATTTCTATAAATGATATATATCTATAACATCTACCTACTTAATTGTTTGCAGGGAATACGTCTTCCAGAAAAAAGCGGTCCTACAAAAAAGCATTTCTGGAGTGGGTATTCACTAACTTCGGTGATAAAAATGTTGAGAAACCGCAATGCCTTTTGTGCAGCAAAGTGCTCACGGCGGAGAGTATGAAACCTAGTAAATTGAAAGAGCACTTCGAACGAAGCCATGCCCATTTGATAGGAAAAGAGATTACATTCTTTAGAAGGAAAGAAGCTGCGCTAAAACTTTCGCGCCTGGACACATCGAGCTCCTTTTCTCAGGCAAATGAGGCTGGCCTTGAAGCTTCGTATCGCATTGTGCTTCGAATCGCCAAAAACAAGAAGCCGCATACCATAGGAGAGGACCTCATCAAACCTTGCATAATGGATGCGGTTAAGCTCGTTCTTGGAGAACATCATGCGGAGAAGATTAATATGATATCACTTTCGAACAACACCATCAAAAGTCGTATCAAGGACATGAGCAAACAAATTTTGAACACGGTGCTCAACGAAATAAGGTCAAGTCCCTTCTTTGCAATCCAGTTAGATGAGTCGACCGACGTAGCGTCCTGTTCCCAACTACTTGTGTATGTTCGGTACCTAAAAAGTGATAGCTTCAAAGAAGAGTACTTGTTCTCAGAATCTTTGAGCACGACTACGCGTGGCGAAGATGTCTTCCGAATAGTAAAGAAGTTCCTCGAGGAAAACATGCTACTGTGGTCGAAGTTAGTGGGTGTCTGTACAGACGGAGCACCAGCCATGTTCGGCGTCCGTTCCGGATTGCAAACATTGGTCAAAAATGTTGCTCCGCACGCTACCTTTAGTCACTGCATCATACATCGTTAGGCTTTAGCAGTGGGCACTCTTCCACCTGCTTTACTTGACGTGTTAACCAAAGTAGTAAAGATAGTAAATGTCATCCGCGGTAGTGCGACCCACACAAGAATCTTCAAAGAGTTGTGCAATGAATTTGGAGGCAAATTCGACGTGCTACCATTGCACACAGAAGTGCGTTGGTTGTCACGAGGCAGGGTGTTGCACCGAGTGCTTCAGCTTCGAGAGGAAATTGCAATCTTTCTTCGAAGAAAAGAGATGCATAAGGGTAAGGGAAACGAGTTACACGTTATTATAACGGACAGCGTGTTTATTTCGAAACTTGCTTATCTTGCTGATTTCTTTGGAGAAATCAATGCGCTTAACCCCAGCCTGCAAGGGAATATGATGAACATTTTAGTCGCTCAGGATAGAGTAGCCGGTTTCCTTCGCAAACTGCAGCTTTACCAGCGCTCGGTTGATGTTGACGACGTGGCGATATTTCCAGAACTAACGACGGTGCACGTTGAAAGAAATGAAAAATACGCATTCACGAATGAAATATCTTGCCACTTGTCATCAGTGATGAATTCCATCAGCAAATATTTTCCTGATTTGGAAACTCGCCAATTAAGTGCCTGGGTGCTAAGACCGTTTACAGTAGCTGAAGGAATATTTCCAGATACTGAATTCGAAATCAAGGTACAATTCCTAAGAATGCGCAAGGACAGCGGATTGAAGGTAGATTTCCAAAGCACGCAACTAGTAACATTTTGGGCAAAGATAGGTGAAGAGTATCCATTACTGTCGGAAAGCGTATTGAGAATATTGATCCCATTTGCAACAACATATAAATGTGAAAGTGCATTTTCGACAATGATGGTAATGAAAACAAAAGCAAGGAATCGAATGAACTTGGAGCACGACTTGCGATGTGCATTGGCCGAAACTGCACCAAATATACCAGAAATTGTTACCACCAAACAATACCAACCGTCTCATTGATGTATATCGCCTCTTGTTTGCATAGAATTTTGAATTAAAAGTACTGTTTTCTTTCGTTTATTTGTCGAGGGAGATTCCGGATACCGATCACTTCTCGTACTTAACTCGGATAATTGTGTAGTGAGAAGGGGTGTTTCCTTCAATTGCACGAGCACGTGAAACTACATGTGACATTTGTTTTTGAACTTTTGAGCGAAATTTGCAATAGTTATTACGTAGTAGTTTTTCGAAAGTTTGGGGGTAAAAGTCTGATGGGCAACCCCCTTTGTGGGTAACGGCGTCTAAAAGGTTGGGAACCACTGCTTTACGTGCTACAGATGCGACGAGAAGCATAACAATGTTACTGATTGCAGACACAAATAGTCTACCGGTCTAAGTGCGGAAATGTCGGACATATTGTACGCGTGCGTCGTTCGACTGTGCTTTAACGACCGGTACCCCGCCCTGCCCAGGGTACTGTCCGCACGGTGGCAAACACCGACGATCCCATATTCTATCTAATTTCGAACCCAACCACATCGCACGCAGTGGGAATACCTCGTACACTGTTGACTTAAACATTGAAGGCCAGCCAGTATGTCTGGAGATCGATCCCAGGGCCTCGGTTACATTGAGCAACAACCGAGGTTTGCCCCACCTGGTTCTGACTCCGACTCAATCTAAAGTACGATCGTACACTGGGGAAATATTCGATCTTTTTGGTGTGTGTGTGTGTGTGTGTGTGACGTGAAAGTAAAGTATGGGGACAATACGTTGACATCCTCTAATCCTTGTTAACACAGACGGACCTAATCTACTTGGGATGAAGTGACTCAAGTATATGCCGGAACTATTACAATTTGTCAAGAAGATGGACGGTATTTCTGACTTACCTATAATCTTGAAAAGCTTTGCCAGTATTTTTGTCACAAACATACCTGGGAAATTACGTGACTTCAAAGCTTGCTTGAATAGCAAGTCACAGACTCAACCGAAATTTTACAAGGCACGGAGTCTAGCTTCCGGAATCCGTCCGAATACAACGTTAAAGTTAGACCGATTACAAAACAACGGAATAATTTCGACCGCACGCCACTCTTCCTGGGTTGCACCCATCGTTCCTATACAGAAGCCTGATGCCTCAGTTCCCATTTGAGACGACTATAAACTGACGGTTAATCCATCGACGACGACGGAACATTATCCGACTCCACGTATAGGTGAGCTTTAGGCAACTTTGTCGGGTGGACAAAGGCACTCGAAACTTGATCTAAGCCATGCTTATTCTCAAGTGGAACCACATGAATCTTCAGAGGAAATTGGATTGGCGTCACAAGTATCCGGATTTGGGTGTCACTGTGATCTCCACAGAGACAGCCACAGGACGCTCGCTGCTACGGTGGGACCATAGGCGGCTTGCGCTGCACCATCCATAGCTCCATCCACACAAACACACACACACACACCATATCCAGTGTAAACCCGAAGGAATAAGACCGGGAGGCATGTGGATGGGAGTCACGTTCCATCAACGGAGTCGGCCCACACTCCTTCACAGGCAAACACAAGCACGCTGTATTTGGGAATCAAGCGCACACAAGGCGGTGGCTGGAGCGTAGTCCGCTACACACTGAGTGCATGGAACCACTCTTCGAGCCTTGCACGGCCACAAAGACCGTGCATCCCGTCCCCTCCAGCAACCGCCAACTGTCTCCTGGAAGCAGTTTAGACGAGGAAATGGGTAACAGACAGCTAGACACCTTCTCAACATGCACAACGGGGATCTCAACCAACAGCTAATCACTTGAAACGACGATACCAAATAAAATAAATCGAATAGTGAGTACAGATTTGGTGACATAACTAATCACTAAGTGAGCGTATAAAATAAATTGGTTGCGTGCAAATCTACGATAAGTTAAAGAGGTCAGAAAAATATCTTAAGAAAATGCCACAGACGAGAAAACGTTATCAAAGTTAACTAAAGTAGTTTAAGGAATGTGTGCAAGTTTATAGAAGAGTTCAGATAGACATTAATATGTGAGAGAAAAAGCATTAGGACAATATAGTAAACCCACCACATGTAATAGAGAGATTCAGCGTGCATGCACGCAGTTAGTAAACCGAATGCAGCGTACCTACAAACGCTTCACCGGTTCTGCCTACGTTCTCTTCAGGACTCGTCGTCGTTTCTGTGCTGGCTCCGTGTGGCTTCGCTCATGACTCGCTAGGCCTACCTGACTCAGGCACTCGCGACCGCATGTGCTACAGCACGGTGAGCTCGACGTAGATGCACTACAACCAATCGGCGGTTGTCCGCTTCCGCACTTTCCGCTTCTTCTCTGAATGTATGAGGTCTTTCTCCCGCACCTCGGCAACTGCCTTCATTATCAGATCGCGTCAGGTCCGCCGATCAACCGCTTTGCATTCTCATGACCTGCAAGCAAGTTTCGAACGTGAGAAATTACCACCATTACTTCATACATGAGATTATTCTGCTACGACAGATTACCAATCGGGATACACTCCGCGCCTGCGATCTTTCAGAGTATTATAGGCAACTTAGTGAAAGGCATACCCGGAGTTTGCGCTTACTTAGACGACATTTTGGTTACTGGTTTTTCCGACTACAGACATATGTCAGTAGTTACAACAGTCTGAAAACTCCTTCACGAGAGCGGGCTGAAACTCAAGGAACCTAACTGTGTCTTCTTTTGTGATACAGTTGAGTAACTGGGATTTCTTTCGGACAAACATGGGCTATATCCCGTACGGGAAACGTTCAGCTCATTCTGGATCCTCCAAGCCGGAATAGTCCAAACTAGAGGGAGGTGGAATGTGGCGCAATTATAATAACAATGTGTCAACTGTACTCCTTAACTGCGCTCCGCTGTCGTACGACCACTAGCAGTCGCATGCGGGCTGAGTATACGGCGAGGACGTCTACAGCTACACGGATTCAAATCCGCGCCGCAAGATAATGAGAAAAGCTCGCTACCTCTAGACTACTGGACGACCAGCCATGTGGCATCCCCACGGCCAATGTACTGAGCCCTTTCCATGCGTTGTCTGCATCCGCTGGAATGTGTCAGTAATCCGCTCACCCATTTATCGATTGGCTTGGTTTAGAGTAGTGAATCCACGCGTTCTATAACATGCCGGTTAAAATATAGTTTTGCCTTCCATGTGTCTGACGTGTTTTGCTTCATGATACTTCGGCTAAGAGCCAGACACCGTGCACTGGTTCTGCAGTTGCTAAACTGTGGCAGGGACTAACTACGCGGACGACGAATAAGGCGTTAAACCCTTCCCCAAGTACACACCGAGAAAACGATTAGTCGCTGACCACTCACTGATCGGCGGAACTTCACGAATGAGTTGCACAACGTGCGAAACATTGCTTAAATATGAGAAACTTTCATGTATCTACACTAACGCCAAAGCGTTCCTTAGTAAACGTACCGAACTTCGGCTACATCAAGTTGCGAAGGCTTGGAACGTAATTTCTATTACCGAAACTTGGTTGCACCAAGAGGTGACTGATGCTGAGGTTGAGATAGCGGGAATTTCACTCATCAAGCAGGACCGCTTCAGCAGAGGAGGTTGGGTCCTACAATACTACCGCAGCAATTTGCAATGTGCAGTAGTTGCTGATCGGGAAACTCACGTTACCGACGCACTCTGTTGCTGTCTCCGACTAAGACACAGCGACGTATGTCTCCTAGCTGTCGTTTACGGCCCCACAAGGTCCACTCCGGAAATGGATTCCCGCTTGATACGTGTCCTGAACTATGCAACACGCAATAGGTACAGCCACATTCTCATCTCCGGGGACTTCAATCTACACAATCTGGAGGTTTCGGCATCGCCCAGTGAGCAGTTCAAAGCAGACTTGCAGGAACTGAGCGCTAATATTCCCTTGTATAATCATGTCACTACGTCCACTAGATTCAGGACAGCAAGCAAACCGTCCATGGTAGACCTTGTGCTCACAAATGAAGAGCTCATGGTTGACCAATTATTGATGGATAGGCCATTAGGTTTCAATGACCATGTAGGGAAGACGTTCAACTATATGTGTTATGCAGAGTATCCATCAGAACTCTCAGAACTAACTGATACAAGCACTAGCTACGATGTCTTGAAAGAACTCGTCGACGCAGCTGATTGGGAATCCTCTTAATAACATTCCCTTGACAACGTTTGGACAGAATTCGTTGAAAGACTCAGCGACATCTTTAACAGAGCATCAGAGAACAAGCCCCTTCTCGCCACAAAAATGCCTGAAATTCTAAGAAGCAGGACTTGAAAATGCCTGGCGCTAAGGGATGCAGCATGGCTTGCCTAGAAGGTTAACCACGACTTGGCGATTTGGGGCAGTTTTCTGACCCATCGCAACCATTGTACTGCATCTGTCCGTGAGGACAAAGTAACTTATCAACAGTGTCTTGCCAAAACAATTCCCTGCAAAAATCAAACTACTGTATAGTCATGCCAAGAATCTTTGTAAAGTGAAGCATGACATCCCTACACTTTTCACGACAGGTGGTAGCCTACAAGGTACCGAAGAAGCAGCTGATGTCCTGCGGCTATAATACGTCCCCAAAAAGCAACAGACCAGAGCAGCACCGCAATATATGTATGGAAACACTGTCTACACATACGCGCGTTACAATTAAATCGACAGACGTTCGAATTGCGATCAGTCAAATGCCGGATCACATGACTGGCCAACGAGTGCTAAATAGAAGTACGAGTAGGGTAAGCGAATCGAGGGAAAAACAAAGCGAATTATTTGAACACGACATGGCATCCCCCCACTTTTCACGACAGGCGGTAGAATTCAAGTCGTTGAAGAAGCATCTGATGCCCTGCGGATGCAATACGCCTCCATTTTCGAACTCGCAACCTCTACCTGTTCCATACTGTCATGCACATTACGGACTCTATGGTTTACACATGTAATTTTTAACCCAACTAGTGTGCTAAGGAAGTTACTCTCACTGCAAGATCATAGCTCCCCGGGAGCCGACAACATCCACTCGGAAGCTCTGAAGGCTTCGACCGTCAAGCTAGCAGAACCACTGTCACAGTTCTTCCAAAGATGTTTTGAGGAACCGTAAGTCCTCACTATGTGGAGGCGTGGCATTATCACCCCAATTTTTAAAGGCTGTAACCGTTCAGAACCAGCAAAGTATCGTCTAGTGACTCTCCTCCTGGTGCTGGCGGTGGTAATAGACACGGTCGTCACTGAGGCATTAATGGACTACCTGGAAAATACAACATTTTGGTACCGGAGCAGCATGGATTCCGTCAACACCGATCATGCACCACTAACCTGCTGATTGCACTAGGTAGTTGAACGGAAGTGGCTGATGATGGGGTCGGAGTTGACTTCATCTATCTGGACTTATCCAAAGCTTTCTACCGCCTGGATAACCGCACCCTACTTCTCAGGCTACAGAGCTACGAGATCGGAGATCCTGTTCTTGGTTGGATTGGCAATTATTTTCTCCAACGCAAGCTTCAAGTGCGTGTTAGGGGATCAATCTCTGACCGGAATGAGGTGGAATTTGGTGTCCCACGGAGCTCAGTACTGGGACCGCGCTTATTCCCGGTGTTCATCAACGACCTGGCAAGCGTCATCTCCTCGAATTTCCTGCTTTGCGCCGAGGACGTCAAGATATGGCAGGTGGTTAGTAACAATGAAGATCACGATATAATCCAACATGAACTAGATTGCATTTATGAATGGTCAACGAGGAACGTGCTTCAGTTGAACCTAGAGAAGTGCGAGGTGGTCCATTTGCGTCACCAGCCGGTGAGCTTTTGCAAGCTTGGAGGTCAACCTTTCAGAAGGCCTCTCAATTGCGTGACTTGGGTGTACTGGTACAGGAAGGTCTCGGATACTCAACATAAGCAGAGAAGGCATCCAGAACCGGCGATCAACATTTTGGCCATCTTCGCAGAGCGTTCGGTTGGTTTGTACCGTCAATATTTCCCCAATGCTTAAAGCCTACTTGCGATCGCACGTGGAATATGCTATCCAGATGTGGCATCCGTGGCAGAAGCACGGTCTCGTTGCTCGCGAGACTCTTCAACGAAGGGAAACAAAGAACCTCAGAGGCCTCTTTCATCAATCCTATCAGCCTAGACTGAAATCTCTAACAATGTACAGCACTCGATATCGGCTTTTGCGGGGGGACCTCACAATGGCTTACCAGATTCTTAAGAATCCAAACCACATTTGCTGTCCGCTGCTGGAATTGAACCACAACACTAACATAAGAGGTCATCCATTGAACGGAAAATACAGTATAGGCAGCCTGAATGCCGTAGAAACGTCTTTTTCCTCCTCGTGTGCCAGCTTTGGAAAACCCTACCTAATTACCTCGTCACTGCTTTCAATCTGGCGATATTTAAAAAAGCGAGTTGATGATGTCTTGTCTCATTTGGACAATGGACAATGGTTTATTACGGGTAAAAAAGCATCGCTTAACAAGTCCTGTGGGATGGAAATTATTGCGAAAATAGATTGCATAATAAAGTGAAAAGCGTTGTGGTGGACTCACCATAGACTTATGTGAAATAGCAGAGATGTTCGCATATTAAACGTATAAATCCATAAATCCAATGGTTGGGCGTTTGGCAAGAAACCGTTTGATTGCGTTTTGTATCCCCTTGCTAACAAGTCATAAAATGAAATGTAAGTGAGACAATGCATCGTCAACACGTTTTTTAAATATCGCCAGATTGGGAGCAGAGACGACGTAATTAGGGAGGGCATTCCAAGGCTCACACACGCGGAGAGAAAAGAAATTTCTACGGCATTCAAGCCGGCTATAATGAATTGTCAGTTTCAGAGGGTGACCTCTTAGTTTAGTGTTGGGGTTCAATTCCAGCAGCGGACGGCAAATGTGGTTTGGGTTCTTCAGAATCTGGTAAACCAATATGAGATCCCCCCGCAAAAGCCGATATCGACTGCTGTACATTCTTAGAGATTTCAGTCTAAGCTGATAGGGCAGGTGAAAGAGGCCCCTGACGTTCTTGGTTGCCCGTCGTTGAGGAGTCTCGAGAGCAACGAGATCCTGTTTCTGCCACGGCTGCCACGCCTGAATAGCATATTCCACGTGAGGTCGCACGTAGGCGTTAAGCATTTGGGGAAATATTGACGGTTCAAACCGACCGAAGGCTCTGCGAAGAAGGCCGAAGTGTTGATTTCCGGTTCTCCTCGCCTTCTCTGCTTGTTTGGAACACCCGAGATCTTCCTGTACCAATACACCCAGGTCACGCTCCTGAGAAACCTTCGCCAAGGTGTGGTCTCCAATCTTGTAAGCGCTCACCAGCTGGTGACGCAGATGCATCACTTTGCACTTAGCTATGTTCAATTGAAGTTTGTTCCTCTTTGACCATTCGTAAATGCAATCTAGGTCATGTTGGAGCAGATCGTGATCTGGCTTGTTACTGATCGCCCGCCATATCTTGACGTCATCGGCGCAAAGCAGTAAGTTTGAGGAGATGACTCTTGCCAGGTCGTTGATAAACACCAGGAATAAGCGCGGTCCCAGCACTGAGCCTTGCGGGACACCACATTCCACCTCAATTGAGTTAGAAAGTGATCCCCTAACACGTACTTGGAGCTTTCGTTGGTAAAGGAAGTTGCCAATCCAACCAAGTACAGGATATCCGATTCCGTAACTCTGTAGTCTTTGAAGTAGGATGCGGTGATCAAGGCGGTCGAAAGCTTTGGAGAAGTCCAGATAGATGACGTCGACTCCGACCCCATCATCGGCTACTTCATTTTATAACTTGTTAGCCAAAGGTTACAAAACGCAATCAAGTGGTGTCTTACCAACCTCCAAAACCAATAGATTTATTGATTTATACTTTTAATACTTGAATATCTCCGCTATTCTACGTAAGTCTATGGTAAGTCCACCAAACCGCTTTTCAATTTGTCATGCAATGTAATTTCGCAATAATTGCCATCCCACGGGATTTGTTATGCCTTGCTTTTTACCCACAACACACCATTGTTCCATTTTTCCAGGACCCGAACATTATAGACCGCTTCGATCGCTATTTGTTGTCTATAGGAAACGCGCTTCGATTATCGGCCACGCCGGTGTTGGTATCACCTTGAGCCCTCGGGCTGAAGCTACTCCCGGTGGTTGGATCCAAATCAGTAGCCGGATGTGTGCAGTCCGATTGGCTGGCCCCTTCAAAGCTTCGAAGTTGCGCAGGGCCAATAGGTATCTCGGAAAAGCACTGTACGCGTTTCATCCTTTCGGGAATCATCAGCAGTGCGCATTCCATCGGACCCTTGGTTGGGCTCGAAACCGCAACTCGACTGTTGCCAGTCCGTGGTTGAGACCACTGAGCTACGGGGGACGGCAACGACCATCGTGAATAAGTTACTAGATGTGATATAGCGCCGCTCACTATCCACTGACTTACACGTTACTGCCGTGCAGAGGACAGGGTAGCCCCCTACCAAGGGTCCGATGGAATGCGTACTGGTGATGATTCCCGAAATGATGAAACGCGCGTACAGTGCTTTTCCGGGATTGTGACGGCTGTCTGAGTGAGCCTAGATGTGACAAAGTTCTACCTATACCATTCAACTCCCCCTACTACTCTTCTTTAATAGGTATCCGTTTATTGTCGCTGCCAACGCCCTACAAACTCTAGCGATGATTCCGTGAAAGACGAATTCTACTGTCGGCTGAACGAGCTCTTTCGCCACTGAAGTGTCACGGACACTGTATTGTTGGCTGGGGATCTGAAGGCTCAGTTTGAAAAATTGTCCACTGATGAGCTGCATCTGGGCGGCCAACATGGTGTAGGCTCCTGTAATGATAACGGTGAACGGTTAGTTCATGTTTGTGAAGAGGTTCGCTTATTTCTTACGAGCACTAACTTTCGACAAATCACCTATCGGAAGGTGACATCGCGCTCAACAGCCTCGAACCAGCCATGGACGCAAATCGATAACATCGCAACCAGTTATCGCTCGAGAGTCTGCGTCTAAAACTCTCACTCGATTTGCAGCACATTTGTGCTGATCTGCGGGTTCATCTCGATGGACGCCCACGACGACCCTGTAAGCGCATTGACACCAGCCAACTGGTGAAGCCAGCTGTTCTGAATGCGTATCGAAGTACGCTGGCGTTCGCGTTGAGCAAGCGCTCACGGAATACGGTTGAAGGTCACTAGTGACATGTGCACCAGATATTACTTGAGGCAGCTAAGTCATCATTTGGCGAATCCACCAGCCAAAACAGATATTGGGCCTCTTCTCAGTCTCTGGAACTTATCGCTGCTAGCCGGCACATTCCGGCTGGAAGCGAACACAACGAGACTCGCAAACACCTGATGGCTAGGCTCCTTGCTAGCCTGAAGAGAGGCCGCGAATCCTCGTGGTTTCATCGTGTATCAGCGATGGAAGCAGCCGCTGCTGTTGATAACCATCGGAAGTGATTCCGTCTGATACAGCAGATGGGCAGCAGGAGAGGTGGTGTTTGTGAAACTTTACGTGGCGAGAGTGGACAGTTTATCCACAACTCGCCAATACGTCTGGAGCGTTGGGCTGAGCGTTCGGAGAGGAAATTTAATCGACTGGATTTGTTAGATTCCTCACCGGCCAGTGATCGCCCTGCTCCCTGGACTGTCCCTTTGAATCCGCCCTCTCGCTCAGAAGTCGAACGTGAGATCAGACTGATGAAGATGAATAAAGCCGCTGGACCAGATGACTTTCATCCAGCTCTCTTCAATTTTAGGGGCCCTGTCTTTTTGATGATTTATAAGAGTAACTAGCGGAACTGTGAGAGCAAGAAACTGTCCTAAACAACTGAAGTCTCTCGGTTATTGTCCTGATCTTCAAGGGAGGCTCGCGTTCGGAATGCGGCAGCCATAGAGGAAACAGTCTGCTTGACATCGCCTCCAAACTGCTTGTCTCTGTAATCGTTTACAGACTGAATAGTGACCGAGAGAGCCAGATACGTAAGGAGCAGGCCAGGTTTCATCGTGGTTGGGGATGCATCAACCACATAATCACATTGCGTCAGTTGTTGGCGCATCGTCACATAGATTTGCGGCCCCCTGTTGTCGTGTTCCTCGACATCAAAGGTGCCTTCGAGTCAGTTGATCGAGGTGCCCCTTGAGACTATCTGTTAAGGAAAAATGTGCGCGAGAAGTATGTAGAGATTATGTGAGTGCTTTACGCACCTGTCTCGGGCAGTGTGAGGATTTACGACAAGCTGTCGCCGCCCTGCAATATCTCCATCAGGGTAAGACCAGGATGTCCGCCGTCACTTTCCTCCTCAGCTTCGCTGTTGATGTAGTTATGGAAACCGCCTTCATAGGACACAACTAGAATGTGTGTAACTGCTCCCAGGTGAACGACTTCTTGACTTGGAGTATGCTGATGAAATTGCCCTCATTTGTGACAGCTCGCGAACGTGCGAAGATGCACGGTACTGATTAGCACTGGCTGTCAGTTACTTCGGAGTTTGCTTCGCACCCTGGAAGAGCAAAGCGTTCCTGTAAGACTGGGCTGAACCGCCTCCTGTGCTGACCCCTTGTGCCGATCAGCTAGTAATCGTTCGAAAGTTCGACTTCCTAGGTAGTTGTATCAGCGCCGCTGGAATTTAAGACGAGGTCATAAACCGTATAGCAAAAGTACGAATCAATTTTGTTAATCTTCATCACCTATGGCGCCGGCATGACATCACTCTCTTCCTAAAGAGTAGAGTATGCAATGCAACGGTACGTTCGCCTTTACTGTACGGTTGTAAAACCTGGCCCCTTAGATCAGCCAACATAAACAGGCTAGTTGCTTTCGACTACCGGTACCTTCCCAGTTTGGCTCAAATCTGATGGGAACACCGTGTGAGCTATGAGGGTGTTCGACGCATTGTTTATGGCGCAGAAAGAAAAAGCGAACCGCTCAGCACCGTTATTTCACGCACCAGACTCTGATGGCTGGGCCACGTGCGGCGCACGCCAGCCCACCGACTTCTTTGATGCGCGTTGTTTGCCCCCCGGGATACGGAATGAAGAATAGGAGAGGTGGCCATGCGATGACTTGATCAAAAGGAACGTAGGCCCTTACTTCGAAGTTCGCCTCAGTTTTACGCTCTCGGCTCCGTGGTTGCGCACCGAAGGAGGCTGAATACGTTTGCTGGATACACTCTTTGAAATGGCTAGGAGCCGACCTCAATGGCGTTTGTGTTGGGAGTTTCTTTGTCCATCCTCTTCCACTTAGCCTCTCCTCCATTCTCGATCTCAATTAATAAGCATGATATGACACTTTGCGACAGAATAACCGGCTATCATCTCTCCGGGATGATGTCCATCCGTTACTATAGTGAATCATCATCCGAGGTGTATCTCCTTCTTATTTTTCTTTTCTTTTGTATTGCAGCACAATAGCTGAGCTGTTTTTCAGCTGCAGCTGACGTGTATGATTATTATGATGAGTTTAAGCAAGCCTGGGGGTATCCTAACTGGTCTTTGTTGGAAGGATGGATTCAGTCACAAAATTTTTCCTATTAATATTACTGATTGGCTCCACGTTGCACATGTGCGCATGGGAATTTTACCGGTTACAATGGGTAGGGTAGGCATCGTTGGCAAGATGGCAAGTTTATGTACTAAATATTAAATGTTTCACAGCTGCCGGTTGTCAATGTACGATCCGTCCAGCCGGACTACATAGTTTAGAGCGGTGGTCCCTTCAGAATCACGAGCACGACAGATACTTGATAAACCAGTGATTTTATTCGTGTCATTTATGGCTTTTTGTTTTTCTGTCAAACGTTGTAGCACTTTCTGAACCCTAATTCGAAATACCATAAATGCGCAAAATTGCTACGAACATGCGGCAGAACGAGAAAACTGAACAAATCAAATAAAGTGGAATACATTTTATCCGGGTTAAGTAGATCCAGTTTGTTGATCGGTATAGCTCAACTGTGGTGAAGAGGCATGATGTATGTAACATAAACCTCAGTAGGAGGCACTGGCTTGTGTATATAGCCCTCCAAATCACAATCAGGATGAAATAGCACATCTAGTACAATCCCCCATTTGTGCAACAGAATTGCCATTTAAACGCAGGTTAGTTGCTAGTGCGTTTAACCTACCATCGATAAAATGGCCTGAGGGTGTGGAACCGCCAAAATATCGAAATCTTCTCTGTTGTGCTCAATAGGATAGGTGGCACCAATAATTACTTTTGCCAATCCGCATCAACAACAAGCTCTAGTTTATCATTTGTGGTACACCTAGTGCTAAAGTGACGGCACTCAGTAACTTTCCGGGAAGTGACCACTGGGCGGCGCAGTGTAATTTCAACATCCAGATAATTACAACAGAGTCTGCAGCCAGTTTCTGTGTGTTACGTTTCATACACTGGTATTTGTTTCGTCATGTGGTTCGCTCAATCAATTGGAAGAGATTCTTTCTCTCAACTGGTATACAACAGGTGGCAGACCGGTTAAATAGTGACACCACACACTGTATCGAAGCTTCAGCACCGCTGCGACATAAGCGCCTCCTCTTAGTCATCATCACAGAAATCCAGGCATAGGCTTCTTATATGATATAATATATAACCGAAGGTACCTATTAGGTGTACCCTTGATGAGCCCTATTTTCGCCAGTGATCCTCAGTCCTCTGCTTTTCTGGTGTTTTTCATGTTCAAGTCCTTTTCATCTGACCCTTAATTATTTCTACTAGGACAGCGGACGCTCCGTCACACTCCCTTCGTTTATTTTCCCAGAATTTTCTTTCCTGCTTGCGAGCATATGTAGAATAAGTAAATAACAAATAAATAAACGTTTTATTTCTCAACAGTGCGAGGCACAGACCAATCGAGTTGTCTGATCATATTGTACAACGTGATCGCATAATATAGTTAATTTTACGTTTTGTACAAAGGTACCCATATGGGTTTTTGAAGCGATTAGCAATTTGAAAGTGTTAGAGAGATTAAGAAACTGGGAACAATGACAAATGTGGATTTAACCGAAAGTTCATATGAAGTAATACGGCTATCCATGGCACTGTCTCCACGGACCTGCTTCCACGCAGGATATTCCCTCGATGGGTTTCACCCTCACTTCCATGCTCCAATTGGCTATGTGCCTGTGTGGCAAATTAGTGAATAGTCCATCAGCTGGGTAGCATACTTTTTCATAAGGGCTGTTTTATGCATACATTATGGGCGATGAAGCCTCAGCGCGTTCCGTCATGCGGATCAATCAAGTGTGGCACTTTGGTTGTAAGCCAGCCAGTCAGTAGCAATATGATTTGCATGGGTATACTTTTTATTTTGGAAGCTGTAATCCTTCACCACAAGAGATCAGCCCAGTCATGACCAACAAGGAAACAAAGAAGAAGCTAAAGTATGAGGAATTAAAAAACATAATAATGAATACAAACGCTTGCCGATAGGCCAATCACAATTTGATGGCAAACCTTGGCGAGTGACGACGGTGTTACAGAGACATCAGCTTGAAAGGTGTAGTGCATCTACGAACCAGTGCTTCAAAGGAAAAAACAGAATTGGTTAGACGGATTGATAGGAGCAAGATCATGTAGAAATACATACCCAATAATTTAACTATACGTAGCTAATCTTATAATATTGAAACGAATAGAGGATATGGCAACTTTCAAATGTATCCAGGACCCTTCTCATACAAATCAGCTAGCGTCAAAGTTTGGCTTAGTTTTTACCAGACATTTGCAGTAGTCAGGTGAATATTAATCATGCGTCTGAATTAAGGATAGGTAGTGCAGTTTCCAATACTTGATGGAAGTGTGTTCCATGGTTTACGGAGAAAAATATTTTATATTTGCACTGTGCGCTTGCTTTTTCTTAGTTCACAGCGCATACGTGTCTGAAACTCGAGCTGTGGCTGAGCAGTGAAGCTTAACCAGAATGGTAAGCGGTATAGAAGGGGCAGATTCAGTTTGAGTCTGCGTAAACATAGCGGCTCCAAATTTAGTGCCTCGCCACGCTCACGGTATGTCATAGGTGTGTTCGAAAACCTCTTTATGACTGATCGTTGAATGTTTTCTAGTGCTATTATATCCACTTTTCTCAGACTAATATGCACTATCGTACAGTACTGAAGCTTCGGCCTAACACATATTTTAAAGGCTTCAGTCCTGTAGGCCCTCAAGATAAGATTTCGGCTTATGTAGACGATCACTTTTCTGGCAGAAGCCTGCGTGTATATAACATGCTCTAAAAATTAAATGAGGCAGAATATCTTAGACCAAGGTCTCGGACTGCGCCACATACAGGAATAGGGGTATGGTTTAATGTAAGGATGTTCAGAGAAGGGCCACAGCAGTGGTACAATAGATTACTCTTGTCAGTGGCAAATTGCAACTTCCAGGAGTTACTCCAGTGCTCCAATGCGGAATTATCAGACTGAATACAGGCTAAGTTAGGACTACGTTGCCCAGGAGCGAAACAATACACAAATTTTACATCGTCAACGAAGAGGAATCGTCTCGCGTACAAGATTTCATCAAGGCGATTTTTGAAGTAGATTAAGAATAAAAGCGGGCCTAGCACGCTACCTTGGATCACTCCAATAGAGATTGTGCTGACTTCGGATGTTCAGTTACCGACTTTTTCTGTTTGCATTCTACCCTCGAGATAGGAAGAACCAATCTAGAAGTGAACTTGTGATACCATAGGACATAAGCCTCTGCAACAATAAGTTATGTAGGACAAGGTCAAAAGCCTTTTGGATATCAAGAAATATTACAATGATGGCAATCCCGGCTTCACTTGCTCTAGTCACATAACAAAGATAATCTAACTGACAAGTAGTGCATGACCTACCTTTCAAAAAACATTGCTTAGGTTTACTGAGAAGGCTCATAAAACTGAAATATTCCATTATCCGTTCTTTAACTAACCTCTCCATGATTTTGGAGATAATAGATGTGTGGTAGATTGGACGGTAAGCTTTTACACCTTTCATAGATCCTCTTTTGTTTCTTGGTATAACAGTTGATTGTTTCCAGTGCATAGGCTACTCCCCAGTGAGCATGGAAAGTGTAAATACATTGATCAAAAACAGGGGATGTCTAGACTTCCGTGCTTGACTATAATTGGCGGGATGTTGTCAAGGCCTCGTGAGCATAATCGCCCAACTAATCTGAGTTGGCGACATGTCTCTAAGTGTGAATTCAACAGTTTGGAGTGTATTTCTGCCTCTGTGTATCAGCTTTAGTTGAGGATCCTCTCTCGCATTAGTGCTATAAGTAGACATGAAGTAGTCATTGGAGATCGAACATATGATTGCACGATCGGTTATGGTTGTTCTGTCAGAGTTTATACTCGAGTTAATACAACTTAAGCTTCAGACGCAGATTCAGATGGAATGGAACGGTGGGAAAATCCCTTGAGTGTTCCTTCTTGAGCAAATTGTTGAGCCAGGAAATGATAAGGCGCTACTTCTTGATAGCCCAACAACGAAACACCAGAAAGACTCCCTGGTCAACCAATTACTGACCACGTTCCCTGCACTAGCAGTCTCCGTTGTGTAGGTTACGTGAAGTAAGAAAGAAGTAGGAAGTAAATGGAAGATAAAGGGGAATGAAAGTCATTTAAATGAAGGATAACATCAAAGCATGAAGAGAATGACAGAATAGGAACTAAAAGTTTGAAGATGGATATGGTCAGGAGAAGGGAAAGGTTCCGTGCTGCCACCCAAGAGCGTCTAACTGACGCTCGAAACCCTTAACCGGAGGTTCACTGACTACACTTTCTGGAAGCGAGTTCCAGCGCTAGATAATTCTACGCGATAACCGAGTTTCTGCCCTGATCCGGTCAGAATGCGGCTTGTGTGGCTTCATGGGATGACCGTGAAGACAAGGCAACCTAGCCGGGGCTAAACAGCCAGCCCAAGTTCGGTCAAAGCTTCCCTGTTAAAATGCGGTAAGTAAGGATTAGGTCTCCTCGAAGCCGTCGGTAGTGCATTGAAGACATACCCAAGCTAAGTAGACGCTCGGGGTACGATTGCCCCCGTAAACCCTCGACCAATTTGGTACCTACTCTCAAAACCCTCTCGAACTCCATTTTGTCCCCAACAAGGCAAGGCGGACAAGCCTGGACGCAGTATTCCAGATGGGGCCGGACGAAAGCTGAGAACAGCTTCACAAATATGTCGGCAGTTAAGACCCCGAAAGAACGGCGTGTTAACCACAACATTCTGAAACCCCTACTTGCGGCCTTCTTCCACTTGTCACCAGAAATCAAAGACGGGAAATGCACGACGCCTAGGTCTACCTGGTTGGAGACAAGGGGGAGTTCGACCCCGCCGAGTACGTAGCTCGAAGGAGGGAAAGCTGCTCCTATACGAAGGACGGAACATTTAACCTGATTAATGGGCAGTAGCCACAATGTAGACCAGTCCCAGAGTCTTTCCAGCGCATGCTGTACGGCCTCAGAACCCCCAGAAACAACTGCAACATTCCATAGCTTAAGGTCATCAGCAAACAATAAGGATGATACCCCAAGCTCTCCAGGGAGATCGTTTACGTAGATGGAGAACAGCATCGGTCCAAGGAGCGAGCCCTGTGAGACACCGCTAAGGGCCGCTTGCCTAAAGGATAAGCTGCGACCCACACATACACACTGCTCTCTTCTCTGCAAGAACGCAGATACCCAGTGAAGGGCGCGGCCAGATACGCCGAAGGAGCTCAGCTTTTGTGATAACCTCAAGTGGGGTACCTTATCAAATGCTTTCGGGAAGTCTACGAAAAGCACATCCACTACGTGGCCAATGTTCATTACCTACGGTCTAAATGTTTTGAGATGCAGCCTACGAGGTTGACGCCCTTCAGTATCATTACCTCAGAGCATGACATTTTGTGCTGATCTTGGCATAACGCTGTTAGTATTCTGGTGTGGAGGGTCAGCAGAGTAAAATCATTTGTTTTCCTTAAAATTTTTTATTTTATGACGTATAGTGACTACCTTTTTCGAGATGCCTGCAGATGCAGCAGTTCTGTTCAACTTCTTAGTATCTTCTGGAGCCATAACTTCCACACAAAGCTGAATACGGTGGTAGAACTCATCACAAGCAATTTGTACATTATGTGCTAATAAAATTGATCCAAATTTGAAGACGTTATAAGATCCGAGAAAATTGACCAAGTCACAGAAAAGAATGGGTGGTATTTGATTATTGATTCTATCGGTTTAGAAAGAATTTGGAAAGAACAACCAACGATGTTATGATCACACTACCCGGCAATCTGTCGCTGATGTATGTGGACACATATGAAGATCCCATAGCCAATATTAGAACATGTTACCAAACCTAGTAGGTTCTTGACGTGCTGTACCCATCCCAGTCGACCAAGAGTAAACATAAAAGTATTGTGTTTTGTGATTTATTGTTAAGAGACCATGGGATTTCGGACATATTAAAACCCCCAGCGATTATTGTATTTCTGTATGCGAGGTCAGCAATAAAAGAGAATGTGTCCAACAAGTCATCGGTTACGGTGAGTGCAGAAGATGGAGGTCTGAAAATGCAACCTGATGAAAGATTTCTTGGATTAACAGAAATGGTAAGCCACAACGAATCAGAAAGTTTCCGTAGGGTGGTTCATCCAAAGGACGAATCAAGTATGTGTTTTTGAAGTGGATTATACAGCCACCACCTCTACCATTAAGGTGGTCATCACGAAAGATGTTATTACCCAGCATCCCGAACGAACAAACAGCACAAAACCTACTAGGGAACTGGAATAAATTCCGTTGCAGATTGCCAACGGAAATTCGTCTGAAAGCAGCAAGAACACCAACACCTTTTAATGACAATTCAGTAGAGGCACAACTCTTAATGAAAACGCCAGCTGCAGGACCCGACTCGGGGACGGTTTCAAGAGTAGCCATACTACCCGGAGGGGCACAGCAGAGCACGAGCAAACACCAGGAGTCCGAGCATCTGATACCTGCTTACATATCAAATACTTCTCGAGAGTATGCAGCCCATCCAAAAAACGATTAGTCGCCGACCCTTTAATGGTCGGTGTAAACTCATTTGCTTCATCCACCCCTCCAGTCGCCGGCCACTCAGTGGTAGGCGAAACTTCATGTATGAGTTGTACAACTTCTGAAACGTTGATTAAATCTGAGAAACTTTCATGTATGTACACCAACGCCCAAGGGCTCCTCAGTAAAATTAACGAACTTCGGCTACGTCAGGTTGCGAATGCTTGGGATCTAATTTCTATTACCGAAACTTGGTTGCATCAAGAGGTGACTGATGCTGAGGTTGAGATAGCCGGAATGTCACTCATCCGGAACGACCGCCCCAGCAGAGGAGGTGGGGTCATACTCTACTACCGAAGCGATCTACAATGTACAATAGTTAAGGACCTGGAAACACACGTTACCGACTCAGTCTAGTGCCGTCTCCGACTGAGACACAATGATACATGTCTCATAGCTATCGTTTACCGCCCACCAACGTCCACTCTGGAAATGGATTCCTGTTTGATCCGTGGCCTAAACAGAGTAAAACGCACTAGGTACAGCCACACTCTCATCTCCGGAGACTTCAATCTACACAATCTGGAGGTTTCGGCATCGCCCAGTGAGCAGTTCAAAGCAGACTTGCAGGAACTGATCGCTAATATTCCTTTGTACAATCATGTCACCACGCCCACTAGATTCAGGACAGCAAACAAACCGTCCATATTGGACATTGTGCTCACAAATGAAGAGCTCATGGTTGACAAGTTATTGATGGATAGTCCATTAGGTCTCAGTGACCACGTAGTAATAACTTTTGACTGTGTGTGTTATGCAGAGTATCCAGCTGAACACTCGGAACTAACTCATACAATCACACGCTACCACGTATTGAAAGAACTCGTCGACGCAGCTGCTTGGGAATTCTCAAACGAAAGTCCCCTTGACAACGTTTGGGCAGAGTTCATTAATAAGGTCAGTGACATCGTCAACAAAGCATCAGAGACCAAGGCCCTTCGTCCCGCGAAAATGCCTTCAATTATAAGGAGTAGGACTCGCAAATGCCTGGCGATAAGGGATGCAGCATGGCGTGCCTACAAGATTAACCCCGACTCAGAGACTTGGGGAAATTTCCTGGCCCATCACAACCATTGCACCGCACTTGTCCGTGAGGACAAAATAACTTATCAACAGTGCCTAGCCAAAAAGTTCATGGCAAACAACAAACTGCTGTATAAGCATGTCAATAAGCTTCGTAAAGTGAAGCATGGAATACCCCCACTATTCACGACAGGCGGTAGAGTACAAAGCGCCGAAGAAGTAGCTAATGCCCTGCGGCTGCAATACGCCCCAATTTTTGAACTCGCAACATCTACCTGTCCCATAATATCAAGCTCATTAACGACACCTTTGTTAACAAATGTTATTTTCAACTCATCAATTGTGCTATGGAAGTTACTGTCACTGCGTGAACGTAGTTCTCTGGGAGCAGACAACATCCGCCCGAAGGCACTGAAGGTTGTGGCCACCAAGCTAGCTGAACCACTGTCACAGTTCTTTCAAAAGTGCTTTGATGAACAACAAGTCCCCGCTATGTGGAAGTGTGGCATTATAACCCTATTTTTAAAGGCGGTAGCCGTTCCGATCCTGCAAACTATCGTCCAGTGACTCTCCTCCCTGTGCTCGCGAAGGTGATGGAAGCAGTCGTCGCTGAGGCTTTAATGGACTACCTGGAAAAATGAAACATCTTGGTAGGGGAACAGCATGGCTTCCTTCAACACCGGTCATGCACCACCAACCTAATGATTGCACGAGGTAGTTGGACGGAAGTGGCTGATGATGGGGTCGGAGTCGACGTCATCTACCTGGACTGCTCCAAAGCTTCCGACCGCCTTGATCATCGCATCCTACTTCAAAGACTACAGAGTTACGGAATCGGATATCCTGTACTTGGTTGGATTGGCAACTTCCTTTATCAACGAAAGCTCCAAGTACGTGTTAGGGGATCACTTTCCAACTCAATTGAGGTGGAATGTGGTGTCCCGCAAGGCTCAGTGCTGGGACCGCGCTTATTCCTGGTGTTTATCAACGACCTGGCAAGAGTCATCTCCTCAAACTTACTGCTTTGCGCCGATGACGTCAAGATATGGCGGGCGATCAGTAACAAGCCAGATCACGATCTGCTCCAACATGACCTAGATTGCATTTACGAATGGTCAAAGATGAACAAACTTCAATTGAACATAGCTAAGTGCAAAGTGATGCATCTGCGTCACCAGCTGGTGAGCGCTTACAAGATTGGAGACCACACCTTGGCGAAGGTTTCTCAGGAGCGTGACCTGGGTGTATTGGTACAGGAAGATCTCGGGTGTTCCAAACAAGCAGAGAAGGCGAGGAGAACCGGAAATCAACACTTCGGCCTTCTTCGCAGAGCCTTCGGTCGGTTTGAACCGTCAATATTTCCCCAAATGCTTAACGCCTACGTGCGACCTCACGTGGAATATGCTATTCAGGCGTGGCAGCCGTGGCAGAGACAGGATCTCGTTGCTCTCGAGACTCCTCAACGACGGGCAACCAAGAACGTCAGGGGCCTCTTTCACCTGCCCTATCAGCTTAGACTGAAATCTCTAAGAATGTACAGCAGTCGATATCGGCTTTTGCGGGGGGATCTCATATTGGTTTACCAGATTCTGAAGAACCCAAACCACATTTGCCGTCCGCTGCTGGAATTGAACTCCAACACTAAACTAAGAGGTCACCCTCTGAAACTGACAATTCATTATAGCCGGCTTGAATGCCGTAGAAATTTCTTTTCTCTCCGCGTGTGTGAGCCTTGGAATGCCCTCCCTAATTATGTCGTCTCTGCTCCCAATCTGGCGATATTTAAAAAACGTGTTGACGATGCATTGTCTCACTTACATTTCATTTTATGACTTGTTGGCAAGTGGATACAAAACGCAATCAAACGGTTTCTTGCCAAACGCCCAACCATTGGATTTATGGATTTATACGTTTAATATGCGAACATCTCTGCTATTTCACATAAGTCTATGGTGAGTCCACCACAACGCTTTTCACTTTATTATGCAATCTATTTTCGCAATAATTTCCATCCCACAGGACTTGTTAAGCGATGCTTTTTTTACCCGTAATAAACCATTGTCCATTGTCCATTGTCCATTGATATGTCCGGCATCTCCGCTGAACACCATGTTTCTGTTAGTACTACGATATCATGAGAAGAAAGATGAAGCATTTGGCGACTTTTTTGTCACTACCATGAGTCGCGTAGCTGACCCGGTGCCTGTGTGCACAGAGCTTACAGAGCTCAACGCTATCTATCAAGTTATCAAATTAATCAGGCCATCTTCCAAGCTGCGATGTGATGGCATTTAACCAACCACCATTAAACTAGGAGGACCCGATGTACCATTGCTACTCATGAGCATGTTCACTCTACCGCTGGAATCTGGCCACTTTCCAGACCAATGGAAGACGTCATTTATTATGCCTCGGCATAAAGGAGGTCCCAAACAAATGATTGACAACTACCGACCAATCCACCACACTCCGATAATCGCTCGGCTATTTGATAACCTGGTCAGAAAGGAGATGGTGAACTTGGTTGATTCTATTGGCCTGATCAATAATTCACAGCATGATATTTTTAACAAGCGATCGTGCACAGCATGCTAACTGTATTACCGGAATCACATTTCAGAACCAATGGATTCTGGCTATGCAGTAGTAATACTGTATTTTGGCGTACATCAAGCATCCGACCGAGTACCTCACAGATGACTGTTACGAAAGGTGGAGAACTTTGGGATCCGCGACCCATTACTAGCTTGGCTATTGTCATACCTGAGTGATCATCAGGTAGTCACTTTAGGTGATTATCGCTCTTCCCCACACTCAATCACCAGTGGAGTCATTCAAGGGAGCATGCTCGGTCCCTTACTCTTTTTGCTCTACATCAATGACATCACCACATTTGTAAAACATGGTACATCATTTTTATTTACTGACGATATCAAACTAGTCTATAAGTTTCGGCGTGACGAGCTTCACGGACATTACTGCTCATTCAAGAAGATTTACAATCCCTTGAGTCAGGGTGCTGCACATGGGTGATGAACCTCTCGGCTAAGAAATCAAGCATCATATATTACGGCTGCTACATCCCAGAAGGATCTAAACAATGTACGCGTCCCTACACAGTCGCCCACGCGAGATCTTGGCATTAGGTGCTCGTCTACCTTCCATTTCTCCGAACAAGCCCAATACCAAGTAGCACGTGCCAGACAGTCTATGTTCAATATGTCAAACAAAGTACACACAACCCGTGCTAGAGTTGAGCTTTTCAAGCTACTCACGAGCCCCATCCTCGAATACTGCAGCATAATATACGGAAATATGAGAAAGAGTGACAGAATTGCTGTGGAGAGCCTGCAAAGGTCATTTACTAAACATCTGATTGGTAAACACTCTACAATGAATTATCGAGAACGTTGCAATGAACTTCATCTCGAAGCAATTTGGATTCGACGATTGAAGCACAATTTGTTGCTGCTTTTCAACATGTTACACAACATGACCTATTCCAACCTACCTACACTCAATTTGCAACATTGTTTACCTTGGGCGCTTTGCAACAAAGAATTTACATTGAATATACCGAAGGCTAGAACGAATGTCTGCTATAATTTCTTCCTGGTCAGATACAGCTATCTGTGGAATAAACTACCAATAACATACAGGGCATGTGACAATGTAACAACACTTAGTAGCAGACTCACCAATTACCTTGATCTAACTACCATAAGCTCTATATTCACATGGGAAAAATCCCTCGATGAGCTATTCCAAGTGGGGCCCAAAAACATATAAACACCAGCGTTTTCATAACTGGGCTTCGGCCTTAACCATCCACCAGAATGTTAATACATGAAACGCATATCCCAATACTCCACCAATGCCCATTAACCATGCAAGAGCATGGATTCTTCTGTACAAACTGATCTTTGCTGCTATAGACACAGTTTCTCTCATCAAGAGAAATATACCTATTACCATTATTACCCAGGAAGTGCACTTTAGTTAACAATGAACGAGAATTAATTAACAGTAAGTGAAGTGTCTTGTTTTCCTTTGGGTTGCCTACAGGCATCCAGGTACAGGACCCCAACGAGGTGGTATTTGGAGAGAGTGGAGTGGGGGTGGTGGATAAGAAGGACAAATAATTTGCCGAAGTAGTGCCATTTGGGGGTGTGGCAGATAAAACGCCACTGAACCCACAAAAAAGGTCGCAAGGGCGAATCATTGGGAAAATTTCGACCCACTGTGAGATTACAGTTTGCTGTTTGTTGCAAATAACCTACCTGCCTGTTAAAGTTATTTGCATGTTGAGGAAGTTTGCGAGGATTTTGGTTGTACCAATTTCTATCAGCTACGTGAATTTTACTAGCAAGTGGCTCACAGGTTATGGAGAGCACAGGTGGCAAATTCAAATGCTGCATGGTTGGTGATATGCCGATTGTTTGCAGGTTTCCAGTGGTGATAGCGTTTGGTGAAACGTTTGAAACAGTAGTGTTTTTATGGTGCTTAGGAGCACCCGTGTAGAAGACAGGTGAGGTTTTGTTACCAGTGTTCTTTCCAACAAGGCTGTTCCGCAGTGTTATATCTATTAGAGGTGTATAGTTTTTTGAAGGGAAGGTTTTCGGTTGGTGAACGACAAAGAGTGAATAGAAATAGTCGTTTGTGCAATGAAACTTCCTTGTATGTTCGGCGACAATTTAGGTAGTAATGGTGGGCTATTGTTACATTGAGTAGAGTCATAAGCGATATTTTTACGACAGTTACTATTTGATTTAAACGTTAGAGTTGATTCATTTATGGTTAAAGTGTCATATAGGTCGACCAGGTGGGGAAGTTCACGAGTTTCGGTGGATAGCGGAACAAATTGGTTAAGCTGTTTGTCGGTAACAGGAAATTTTTTCACTGTTTGTAGAATTGTTAAATCTGGTTTCAGTACCAACGGTATGAAATCATTCCTAAGGGATAATACGCTCCTACTGCAAATGAATCTTTCAACAAGTGTTTCGTTTGAAAACTTAAGAAGTATTGGACAGACATGCTTCGAAGACCTCTTTCGCAGCCTCACGCAAAAAACTGCAGTCTTTCAATATGACAGTCGTTGACCACTGCAGAGCAGATAGCCTCAAGGGATACGTTTTCTGGTAAATTAAATGCTATAACATTTTTGGAGCGTTTAACACGCACACGAATCTCAAGTGCAACATGTCACATAAAATTCCCAACTGGTCGATGTTCCATTTTTGGTGTAGCTAGAGTGTTAAAAGGATACTTAAGCGAGTTAAATTTCTCTAGGACTTGGTTAAGATTCAAACCTTCCCTTCAAGTCATTCAGCTGTAGTTCAAACGCAGCAATCGTTTGAATCGCTTTAGAGGGCCATTCTTCATTAACTGCACTACGCCCTATCAGAGAAATCTTATGAGAACTATCATTAGATTGCTTTATTACTCTTACACGTGATTTCGGCTTTCATCCTAGATGACGAGCCTTTCATTTTTTCCTTGCTAATAGGCGGGTTATAAACAGGATGTTTTGCCAGCGTTTCAGTGGCTTCCTGTTTCTTCTTTGTTTTTCGTTTTGACTGAGGTAAGGAGAATTTTTACTGATTAGTCCCTCGGTTTTAGGGTTTATAAAACCTATTTTATTTGAACAGGAACTAGGCAATTTAGAACAAAGTTCATCGTTTCAGTTACAGTGATGGAGACAAAACAAACAGTTATCGGTAAGCCGGTTAGGATCCAGACTAGGATTTTGGGGCTTATGGTTGGTGGCATCCGGTTTCGGATTTGCCTATCACTGTGGCCAACCACAGGACGCCTGCGCCTACAGAGGGACCATGGATGGCTTGCGCTGCATCACCCACAGCTCCATCCACACACACCATATCCAGTGTAAACCCGAAGGAATAAGACCGGGAGGCAAGCGGATGGGAGCCACGTTTTATCAACGGAGCCGGCCCACACTCCTTCCCAGGCAAACACAAGCACGCTGTATTTGGGGAATCAAGTGCACACAAGGCGGTGGCTAGACCGTAGTCCGCTCCACACTGAGTGCATGGAACCATTTCGTGCCTAGCACGATCACAAGGAACGTGCACCCCGTCCCCTCCAGCAACGACCAACTGTCTCCTGTTGCCAGTATGGACGAGGTAGTGGGTAATAGACAGGTAGGCACCTTGCCAACATGTACATCAAGCGCAGCCACATCGGGAATGTCAAACAACAGCCAATCATTCGAAATGCCGATATCGAATAAAGCAAATACATATGACGATACAAATACTCGCTAAATGAGCATATGGGAGAAATTGGTTATAAGTGAATCCGCGATAAGTACAAAAGGTCCGAAAGTTATTTTTTAAAAATACCACGCGATAAAATTACGCAAGTTTATCACAATTAACATGAGCGACGTGTGCAAGTTAAGAGAAGATTATCAAGTACTCAGAACAAACCAAATAAAGTGGAATGAATTTTATCCAGCTTAAAAAGACCTAGTTTAAGTGTAATTTGGTTTAACCCAACTGCTGTGAAGAAGCATCATGAATGCAACATCAGCCTCAGCATGGGCACACATACATACATGTTTGGCGGCATCCGGTTTCAGATTTGCCTGTCACTGTGGCCAGCCACAGGACGCCTGCGCCTACAGAGGGACTATGGATTGCTTGCGCTGCAACATCCACAGCTCCATCCACACACACCCCATATCCAGTGTAAACCCGAAGGAAGGAGCTTATACTACCTATCTAAGGTGCACGAGAAACACGCGGGTACAAAATGGCCACTGTTTCAGATGCAACGATCAATGCAAACCAACCGGATGTAAGAGGGCTCAATTGTCCAGATTCCGCCAAGGGTAGATTGTCGTTCGGTAATCTACCGCTCTGTGCACCGATAGCCCTGAGGTCAACTCCATGGTGTACCGCGTCACGTTACACCGCAAGTTCCAGTAAGGGCACACGCACAAATCCGGCCAGACAAAGAGATTTGCGTGTGTTCGATAGAACGCGGTTCGCAATGCGGTGTGAAAGCTCTTAGTCAACGAGGTTAATGTAGGAAGATGTAATTGCTTCTAGCCGCCTTATGCAGCTACTGATAGGGTTGGTTCAAGTCTCTTCAAGTAGATCTCGAAATAAGCTTTCCGATAACTCGAAGAACCTTAATGAATGTAGGAAAGTTATGCCCTCGAAGGCTAACGACTGCGCTGAAACACAACCAAAATTTAAAACCGGCGTTAGACATTGATCTTTAATAGTACGCTCTGGAAATTTTGCGCAATGTGAAGGCCTGATCGAGCCCGATCGAATGAGTGTACCCAGGCCAATGTGCGCAAAATTTGAATCCGAAAACTTGAAAAGCCGGGAGCAACGAAAAAATTCTGTGTGGAATAAACTGTCAACCACACAAAAGACAGATTGTTAGTGAATGCTTATGCTCTAATCCTTTTGTCACTTTTCCGACATCTGACATCTGACCTAAGTGCTAAATGCAACACTGCAGTACAATATCCGAAATATTAATAGCTTACATTTTCTTTTTCTTGCATTTACCATCAGGTGAGTCTTGCCAAGTAATACTTTTTATCCCATCTTACCATATTGAACCACTCTACCGTAAGTATTCCCTTGACAATGGAACAATGATTTAATATAGGGAATGCATTTGGTGTGTGACGTTTCTCGCAGAATGATCAGAGTTGTAACTTCAAAACAAACATCGGAAGGAAATGAAGTACTTAACCTCTGGCTCTTCACGATCTCATGAAGCCGAACCTCAACAAGTTTCGTAAGTCTATCGGGAGATTTTGGTTGATCATACTTTTCGGTGACGTTATGTTGTTGTGCAACATAGGCCGAAGTATCGTCAAGTGCTAATTGGATGCTCATTAGGTGAGAATCAGTTACCTTACTATGATGGCGGTTGTTTCTGCTAACCCATTGTCATGATATTGTCACTCCATATCAAAAGATGTTGGTAAAATTACATCGACTCTGTAGTCTCCAGCATAAAGTTACCGAGCGAAATCGTAGACATCAATCTTATTAAATGCACACTCAATGGAAAGATGGTTTTATACTGGGAAAAAGCTAATACTTAACAGGTCCCGTAGGATGGTTATGGTGAAACTTCAAATATATATACATATATATATATGTATATATATATATATATATATATATATATAATGTCTGGCGGGAGAGCCTATGGTGCGCTGAGGCTGGTGGTGGCTAGATCCTGACAGATGGTCTACCCACTGCTGCTACTGTTGCGCCATTTGCTCATGGCCTGGACGCCTCCTCGTTGCGACCGCTGGATGGGAGTTGGGTTTCGCCCTTCTCCCAGCTAAGATCCAGGACACCAATCCGCATGAGTCAGTGAACTGATCATGTGCTAGACCCGCTGTCTTTCGGGTGTTCATTTAATCAAAGGTTGTGGTTGAGAACCCGATTCGTTCTCCTGTCAGGTGTAGGCGCCCTGCCTGTATCCTAGTCCATCCTCTTCGGAGGTTAGGAAGTGGTCGATGGCTCTCTTCCCGTAAAACCTAACCATGGGAGACAACAGGTCTAGGGGTTATAAGCTCACAGCTCGGTTGGCGTAGAGCACGAGCGCCACGCATTGTCTCTGACGGTGGGAGAACACCTCCGGGTGTTCAATGGTTTGCTACTGCCCGCCTCAAGCCGGGAAACCCCTGGTCAAATTGGTGCAAACCCGCCAAAAGCCCACCTTCGTCTGGCCGTGGTCGCAGCTGCGTATCCTATTACTGTCGCAAAACACATAAAAATTGTTCCAGTACCTCAAAGGCTGGGTGTGACGGTCATCAAGCAGATCCCCATCTGTCTCTACAATCACATTCCCCAGCTGGATCTGCTCCCCACTTCCTTGTGGGTCAAGCTATTGAGCCAAAGGCTCCGGGTGGAGTCCCTCAAGCAAACATCCAAATCACCCACTGCCTTTTGGGTCAGGTTATTGAGCCAAAGCTCCGGATGGAGTCCCTCAAGCAAACCTCCGAAGCACAACGACCACCTCGCGTGCGATTGCCCACCAATGCACTCGTTTTCCTGCGCGCAAAGCACTCAGTATCGGGTGCTGGAACGTGCGCACACTACTGGACCGGAACTCCAGCGAGCGCCGCGAGCGACGCACTGCACTCGTCGCGATGGAGCTGGCGCGCTACCACATCGATATTGCGGCGCTCAGTGAAACCCGGTTGGCTGAGCAAGGTAAGTTGCATGAAGCAAGTGCTGGTTACACATTCTACTGGGTGGGCAACACCGCCTCAGCACCACGTGAATATGGGGTCGGATTTGCAATATCCGGTCGCCTCCATGGCCAGCTGGTGGGTGAACCAACGGGCGTCAGCGCGCGACTGATGACTGTTCGCCTACGACTCGGAAGAGGTAAGTTTGCTACTTTTATAAGCACGTACGGCCCGACCATGTGTTATCCTGATGACACGCGTGATCAGTGCTACATTGAGCTATCCTCCGTGATACGGTCTGTGCCGAGGAGCGACCGACTATTTCTGCTGGGTTATTTCCACACATGCGTTGGGCGTGATGCATCTGTGTGGACAGACGTTATCGGTGCGCATGGCATTGGCTCAGTGAATGCGAACAGTGACAGGCTGCTCTCACTGTGTGCCACGCACGGCCTGACGATCACGAACATTCGGTTTGCACTGAGTGCGAGTGATATAGCAACTTGGACGCATGCGCGGAGTGGTCACGCTCACCTGCTCGACTATGTCATCGTACGTCAGCGTGATATGTGTGAAGTGCGCATGACACGTGTACTGCGTGGAGCTGAGTGTGGCACTGATCACAAGTTGGTGCGGACCAAACTGTACATATATTTTCGTATTTCTATGTATTGTATGCCTGCTGTGATTCGGCGCAAATTTAACAGTCTCTCCCTCGGTACTGTGGCGAAACGTATTGAGCTGGGGAAGGCGATGGCTGCATGCCTGTGTGATGTGGAATGCATAGCCACAGTGGGCGACCTGTAGCACCACATTCGCAACCAGGTGACAGGTGCTGCCTAGGAGACCATCGGGCGCGCAAACTGTAAGCGGCCTGATTGGTTTGATGAGAACAATGCGACGATTGACGCATTGGTGTCGGAGAAGAATGCAGCATTTGCTGCACATGTTGCAGACCCCAGTGACTTGGGGAAGAAGAGACAGTTTCTCAAACTTCGACGGCGGCTGACACGAGAGCTACGTCGCACAAAAATTGCATGGTGGACGGAGAAGGCGAACCAGATGGAGTGCTACCCCGAACGTCGCCAACACAAGGAATTCTTTGACTCCTTGAAGGCGGTGTATGGACCGAGATTGGAGCCTCTGAGGACAATGATCGGTGGTAGTTCAAGCGCTACTTGCACATGGACTGCAGACATAATGCAGATCTGGCAAAAACACATTGACCCTCTCTTGAACAACCGTTCAGAGATTGACTGACCTACATTGAACGGCCTGAAACAGCACGATGTGAAGACGAATCTGGCGGACACGCCGACACTGGATGAGACGCAGAGAACACTTGCTTAGCCGCGAAACGGCAAGTGTGCCGGAGCCGACGGGATCCCGCCCGAAATGTTGAAACACGGTGGACCCGCGTTGTTGACTGCGCTGCATCACTTGGTGCAACGTGTATGGATTGATGAGGAGGTGCCTCCTGAGCTGAAGGATGCCCTTGTGCTACCACTGTACAAAGGCAAAGGGAGCAATCAATGTTGCACGAATTATCGTGGCATCAACTTGCTGAGTTGTGTGGACAAGGGGATTGCTCGAATCCTACTCAACCGCCTCGTCAGTCAGGTTGTGGAACCTAACGTGGCGGAAGAGCAATGCGGGTTCCATTCGGGTCGCAGCACTATAGATATGGGGTTTGCGGCTCGTCAGTTGCAGGAGAAGTGCAGAGAACGACACCAGCCATTGTACTCGCTTTCTGTTGATTTCACCAAGGCATTTGATACGGTGAACCGCGAGGCATTGTGGCTGGTGTTGGATAAGTCTGGTTGCCCGCGTAAGTTTGTAAGTTTACTTGAATGTCTGCACAGTGGTATGCGAGCGAGGGTGCAGCTGAGTGGAGAGACCTCGGATGACTTTGCAGTTGTCTCTGGTGTGAAGCAAGGCTGTGTCTTAGCTCCTGCCGTGTTTAATATATAGCTTCATGCAATGTTGTCTTGTGCTTTTGATGCCGCTTGTGCTTACGGTGTTCGCGTGGAGCACCGTATTGATGATGGGTTGCTGAACATCCGTCGTTTCGGTACGAGAACTCTAGTCTGTGAGACAACTATCCGTATGTTGCTGTTTGCTGTCGACTGCGCATTGTTTTCATACAGCGTGGATGAGTTGCAGCATATGACTAGTGCTCTGGCTTCGACAGCGGCAAACTTCGGGATCACCAATAACACAAGCAAAACTGTTTGTCTCTTTCAGCCTTCATCGGACGTGCAGTCTTCAATATTGCCGTGAATCAGCATTGGTGCTGAAGTATTAGAAACCACCTCCCACTTCTGCTACCTTGGGAGTGTGATGTCGACTGAGCAGCAGCTACACAGTTGGCTGGATAGCCGCGTGTCGAAGGCAGCGGCGGCATTCGAAATGCTAGAGAACCGAGTTTGGAACAACCATCAGCTTACCACTGGCATGAAGCTGATGGTGTACACAACCATGGTGCCGTCCTTTCTTCTATACGGCAGTGAAACGTGAACGATGTACCGTCGGGATGTGCGATATCTCGAGCGGTTCCATCAGCAGTGTTTGCGACGAATTTTACGCATCACTTGGGGAGACAGAGTTGCTGACACGGAAGTGTTGCGACAAAATGGGATATATGCAGTGGACTGCATACTTTTGCTAAGACACCTGAGGTGGCTCGGTCATGTGTGGCGTATGGATTCAACACGGATACCGAAACGACTCTTATACGGTCACCTGAGTATTGGGAAGCGGCATGTGGGGAAACCAAAGTTACGTTACCAGGACATGATCACAGTGAGCCTCTCACGTTCTAATCTTGATTGCAGATCATGGGAATCGAAGGCGGTTGATTGGTGTACATGGCGTGATCTAATCGCCAAGGCAGTTGCCGAAGTGCGGGAGAATGACCTCATACATACAGAGAAGAAGCAGCAAGTGTAGAAGCGGCAAGAAACGATGGGTTGTAATCCATCGACATCAAGCGCATGGTGAAGTAGAACATGCGGTCGCGAGTGCAGGCAGGTTTAGTGAGCCATGAGCGAGGCCACTCGGGACCACTACAGAAGCGACGACGGGTCCTGCAGAGAACGTAGGTAGAACCAGCGCAGCGTTTGTAGGTACGTTGCATTCGATTTACTAACCGCGTGCTTGTATGCTAAGTCTCTTTATTTCAAGTGGTGGGTTTTCAATTTTGTCCTAATGCTTTTCTTTTTCATACAAATGTCTACCTGTACGCTCTTCTATAAACTTGCACAAGTCGCTTAAGCCAGTTGTAGTTAATTTAGAAAACATTTTCGTGTTTGTGTCATTTCCGTAAATATGCTTTCTGACCTGGTGAACTTATCTCGGATCCTTTGTAAACAACTTATTTCATATGCTCACTAATGTAAAGTTTTGCCATGTTTCCTTATGTATTACTCGATTTATTTTCTTTGTTATCTTTCTCTCAAGTGAATGGCTGTTGCTTTATATCCCGCGTGTGGCTGCGCTTGATGTGCATGTTGACAATGTGCCTACCTGTCTATTACCCACTACCTCGTCCCTACTGGCTCTAGGAGACAGTTGATTGTTGCTGGAAGGGACGGGGTGCACGGTTCTTGTGGCCGTGTTTAGCTCGAAGAGTGGTTCCATGCAGTCAGTGTGGAGCGGACTACGCTCCAGCCACCGCCTTGTGTGTGCGCTTGATTCCCAATATACATCACCACCATCATCATCATCAACAGCAGTACATCAGCCATTTGAACTGATGCTTCGCTGCCATGCAACCACGAGAACCTATGAACTAAAGAATAAGAAGAGGGAGAGAAGAGGGACTTGCCTGAAAACCTTAATGTCCTAAGCAAACATTCAGGCTCGAGGAGCCTACACCTTGTGTTGACAACATACCGTCACAAACAGCTGGCTATCGTGCAAAGATAATGCGGCATCGACAAGACAGCTTCCTTTCGTCTTTCACTGCCACGCGTCATTATCAGTCATTATCCCGCAGATAACTCAGCACTAAACACACTTTAAAAAGGCAATCCGATTGGAAGACGGCAGCAGACGCTGCACTGGTGTCGGTTGCGAGCCATGTTCAGTAAAGTCTCGAGCAAAGCACAAGGTGAATCACGGGGACTCCAGCCCGGAAGGCGAGACGGACAAACGGCACCCAGTTTGGTTGTCAGTGACTTCATTTGACGCTGCCAAGTCAACTTCTGTCCACCTCGAACCTTGCGCCACCCTACACCTGGCAGACTAAACGAGGCCCTCCTAGGTAAGCGGTGACCAGGCATGCGTAGCACGTGCCCGAGCCAACGTAACTTACTCAGTGTTATCTGTTGTTCTAGGGAGCTAGCATGATTAGCACCACCTAGTACTCGCCTACGCACACCATCGTTGCGGACACGCTGGTGCCATCCGACACCAACAATGCTTCGCAGACAACGACGATCAAAGACTGGAAGGCGGCCAAGTCTCACTACCATAGAGCAAAATGGCTCTCGCTGTGGCCTTGTATACGCGGCCTTTCAGACGGAGGGAAACTCCCTTCTGTCGCCAAAGATGACGCAGGTACAAGAAGGCGGCTCTGGCCTTTGCAATGCGTTAGCTGATGTCAGTTTCTATGCGCCCATCATTGCTGGTGCAGCTGCTAAGATAAGTGAAATGATCAGCCACCTCGAGTTCCTCGTTAGCAAGCCTCAAGCGGTCATCAAGTGGCTGGTGGTCCTGCAGCAACACTTTGCACTTTGAGGGTGCGAAGTGCATACCAAACAATGGGACCACTCTGGACAGACAATTTAGGGTTGATTGTGACGCCCCAACATCGTCGAAAAGCAAGACGATGTCGTCTGCATAATCAACCTCAACTAATCTTTCACCAGGCAGCGCTTCAACGCCTACATCGTGAGATTGCGCAAAGGAACACTCCATGATAGAATCTACAACGAAATTGAACAAAAACGGAGAAATCGGACAACCCTGACGCAAGCCACCTGTGGTCGGAAAGCTATCCGGCAGGATACCGTAGACACTGATGCGGCCTGTAGCGTTCGACTATAGAGCACGAAGGACGTTCACATATTTCGTGGGAACACCCTCCCGCGCAAGTATTTCGAACAGAATCGATCGATTGACTGAATCGAACACACTCTTGAAATCGAGGAACACAGTTATTGTCGGTCTGCGGTATGCGTGGCGCTGCTCTAACACCTGTCGCAAAGTGAATATATGGTCTATACAGCCATCTCCTGGGCGGAAACCGACCTGCCCTTCCCTAATTCGAGATTCCCGTTCCGCATTGAGGTGACGAACGATATCGAGGCCAGTAATTTTGTCACAACTGGCGTTAGGCTAATACCACTGTGGTTAGAACAGTCTGTGCGACTGCCCTTCTTGTATATTGCCACTATAATCGATTCGTTCCAATTAGCCGGGTCACTCTTCTTTCCAGATACATTCGAATAGGGAGGTCAGTGCCCTGCAGAGGACCTCACCTCCATCCTTAAATAGTGCAGATGGGAGGGAATGCGGACCAGCGGCACGAAAACGATTAAGGGCAGTGATCGCGTTTCGGACCTCGACCTCCGACGGAGGCTCTAAACTAACCCTCCATGGCTCGTCCTGCATAACCTGAGTAGGAAGAGGTCAGTGAGCAGGGGGCCAGCTGAACTGATCTTGAAAGTGTTCCGCCCAACGAGCCATACGGCGTTCCTTATTGTGTATCAGCGCACCCGCGCTGTCTCTGATTGTCTCACTGACGTCTCGTTTCCTGGGATCAGTGGTGCGGATTAGCTGGAAGAGCTTGCGGTAATTGCC
>OX104063.1:132910994-132945955 GCA_944474145.2 Dicrocoelium dendriticum
GCATTGACTTTCTCTTTTACTTCGACCTCTTGATCGATGCGAAACGCCAGATGATAGTCGACAATGCAACGAAACTCAGCGTACGTGACATCACCGCCGATATCGCATCTATAACACCAGTCTACGCCTTTCCTCAGACCTCGCCCGACTACACAAACCTCATTTCCCAATATTCCAAGCTCCTTCACCAAATGAATGCAGCTTTGCCCGTAGCATTTCAAGTCACGCACCACCTACGGATGAATGGCCCACCCGTCTCATGTCCTCTACGTTGACTATGGCGCAAGAAACTAAAATAGCTGGGGCGGAGTTTGAGCACATGCTCGAACTTGGAAAAATCCGTCCTTCTGACAGCACTTGATCCTCGCCCCTGCAGATGGTCTACAAGAGATCTGGTGACTGGCGCGCTTGCAGTGATTATCGTGCACTCAATCGGCTAACCGTCCCATATAGGTATTCCATCCCGTACACGCAAGAACTTACCGCATGCCTCACAGGTAAGACGATCTTCAGCAAGATCGACCTGGTTCGCGCCTATCACCAGATATCTGTGGAAGAAAAAACATTCCTAAAACAGACGTCAGCACTCCTTTCGGCTTGTTTGAATTTTTAAGAATGCAATTTGGATAGTGCAACACCGCACAAACCTTCCAACCCTTCATCCACGATGTCACTCGTGGCGTAGACTTCGCTTATTCCTACATCGATGATATTTTAGTGACCAGTTCATCGGAACAAGAGCACCTCGACCACCTTCGAACTCTCTTCCAGCGCTTGACCGACTAAGTGCAAATTCGGCAAAGCAACCGTAGAATTCCTAGGCCACCTCGGTTCATCGTCTGATATCGAAGTCCTACCCGATAAGATCCAAGCAATCAAAGGCTTCCCGGCTTTGAGTTCGTTCAAGCACCTCCGTCGATTTTGTGGTTTGGTCAACTACCATCGACGCGTCATCCCACGCTACGTTCAGCTCAAGCAGCCTCTGACTGACCTACTAAGTTGGAATGAACGTAAGTTCGCTTTCCCTGACACAGTACAGAAAGCCTTCGCAGAGCTCAAGGATGCTACCTCCAACATAGTCTTCCTCGCTCATTTCGAATCGACTGCACCACGTTTTATTACCGCTGATGCCTCAGACGTCGCGGTAGGAGCCGTCCTGCAACTACAGATTGGGGGGTGCAATGGCAACCTCTAGTGTTCTTCTCCAATCGCCTGCAGCCAGCGGAATCCTGCTACAGCACGTTTAGCAGAGAACTGCTGGCTATTTACCTAGCCATTCCTCACTTCCGGCACACACTTGAAGGCCGCGTTTTCACAGTCTACACTGACCACAAGCCTTTGAATATCGCATTCAACTCTGCCTGCGACAGATATTCACCACGTGAAACAAAACATTTAGACTTTGTCACGCAGTTCACTGCTGACGTACATCATGTCTCAGGTGTCGAGAATCCCGTCGCCGAAGCTCTCATGCGTTAAGCTCACTTTCCAGACGTTGTCTACCGTCGACCTTGCCACCAAGGAATCGGCTCATGCTCAAGAAATACAACGCACTGCAGTCTACTTTGCTGCATGTGCAACCTGTTCCTCTCCAAACCACGGAAGGAACCATTCTCTGGGACACTTTCACGGGTTGTCTTAGACCCCTTGTGCCCGTCTCTTTCAGACGAACAGTCTTTTACGCACTGCACTCACCATCATATCCCGGTATCTGCGCATCGTTGAAACTGTTCACCAAACGTTTCGTTTGTCCACGCGTAAACAAGGCTGTTGAGATCTGGGCTCGCGCCTGCCTCCATTGTCTGCGCTCCAAAATACATCTTCCCACCCGCAGTTCTCTGGGTTCATTTCCCGCCCCGGACTCTCGGTTCTCGCATGTACACTTAGATCCGGTAGGTCCCTTGCCTTCATCACGCGGATTCGTATATATTAGTACATGTGTCAACCGCTTCACCAGATGACCAGAAGCCATTCCCTTAACAGACTGCACAGCCGAGTGTGTTATCTGGGCCCACGTAGATCAGTGGGTCTCGCACTACGGATGCCCATTCACCATTACAACTGACCGAGGAACGCCTTCCGAAGCTGCACAATACGATACATTTTGCAACTTTTTAGGCTGCCGCCGCATTCATACCACAGTGTATCACCCAGCAGCTAACGGTTTAGTTGAACGCTTTCATAGACAGCCAAAATCCTCGCTACGCGCCTTCTCCCACCCTAACGGGAGCTAAAACATTTCGCTCGTACTCTTAGGCATTCGCAGCAGCGCCAAACCTGACTTGCAATGTGCACCAGCAGATCTGGTGTTTGGCACAAAGTTAAAATTATCTGGAGAATTCGTTTCGCCTCCCGCATCGTCCGGTATACCTCTGCCTAACTTTGCGTCCTTCCAAGCTCAACGCTTGAGTTCACTACACCCGACTCCTCCCCGTAAACAGACTAGATAGGTGCAAAGACATGACGGACTCACTACCTGCGGTCTCCTCTTTCTCCGCACCGACGCAGTGCTGCGCCTTCTTCAGCCTCCTTACACTGGCCCTTTCAGAGTCCTGCAACGGACTCCAAAACATTTCACTCGAGACCAGAATGTTCACCAAACAACGGTGCCCATTGACCGCCTCAAAAAGGCATTCTTTGACGAACCACTTACAACCCATCCTGATGCTATCACACAAGCACCTGCACCTGCGGGGACTTCCCGAGCACTGAATATCCCGAAACCCACCATTCCTTTGACTCGTAACCTACACCACCTCAACCCCAGGCAACTGACCGACGCGGTAGACGGGTCAAACTTCCGGTCCGTTTTACAGATTTTGTAAACATTTACTATTTCCATTAACACGCCTTTTTCGTCCTCAGTGGTAATCGTGTGTCTCTTCCACAAACTTTTTCCAAAATCGCCCACGAACGGGTTCGTCCCTAAACGCCTGGCTAGGTGCTGCCGAGGAGGACGCCAAATTTCTTCGTGGGACGTGGAAGTCCGGATTTCTTCATGGGACGAGGATCGTGGACTGGAGTGCGGTGGGGGGTGACAACTTCCAAGCGCACCGTCGGGTCTGCAGCGGAGGGAATGGTCTGTCGGCATTTTTCCTGGACTAGCCGGTCTTTTGCATTCCGAGCAGCCCGCACCGACTGCCCACCGTTGATACACTCTGGTCCACACTATCATCATAAATAATTATTAACAAAGCGTGAACCCAGGGAACTCTGCTACGCATCCCATAGTGGAAGCTGTTGTTCAAGCACATGCAAATATTTGTACCTATCCTCACCTCCCGTTTTCCCCCACTAACAGCTCCATCGAAGGCTTCCACCCTTCCGCCTTCTAGGGGGAAGCCCTTGTAGTGTACCGGAAAAGACGTTCTTTCAGTATTGTGCAACAAATGACATTACCGTTTTAAACTTCGAAACCCACTTGTTTTACTGACGGCACTTCCGTTGACACAAATTGTTTTGGTGAGTAGCGTACTGCACCGTTTCTCGCTCTTGTTGATTCGCTTCCTACTTTTGTAGTCTGCACTATACACCTTGGGTTCAGTCGCCTCCAACTTCTATACTGTTCCGTATTTGACACGGCACTTACGTGTCATTGCTTATCGACCAGTATCCCAGGCCTCACCCAACATTTTTAACCGAGTGCATCCATCACTGCAATTCACCAGCGAAGTTGAGCAAGATCGCTGCCTGGCGTTCCTAGACATTCCATTGCATCCGTGTGAAAACGGAGGATGGAAATGAAAGTTTTTCGCAAAAGCACGTGGGTAGGTCAATACACCCACTTTCTTAGCTTTGTACCGCTGGGATAGAAAATGAATTTGTTACATTTTTTGTATCATTGCGCCAGAGCAATCTGCAGCCCCGAGACACTAGAAAGCGAAACCAAGCTAATCTTTAACACGCTGGAAAAACGTGGGTACTCTGCAGCTTTCATCAAAAAGCATTCCAAACGGACCGATTCTGTTAACTCTCGGTACAGAAAATGCCTTTCTTACAGTTCCTTTTAAGTATGATGTTGTTTTGGAAATGTTGAGTAGAAAAATCTCGATGATAGTGACCCGGACATTTGCAGCCGCCAAAATAAAACCTCTTGCCGAAACAAGACCGTTGATTCTTCAGCGCTTATAGGAGGAACTCTCGCTCCGGTCCAAATCGTTTGTCATGTGTTAATTCACCTGCACATGTGGTGTTAGATATCTTGTACCTCAGGTGTTTGTCCAAGAGAATCGATGAACATTGTCCTGTATCACTAGGAAAATGCACGGTAAAATCTATCAGCAGTTTCATTACACAACATTTGGTTGTCACTGGACACCAAGTCAGATGAACGAGTCGCTTAAAGTCACTTGTATCATCCTTAAACGCTACCAAAACGGCTCAAGATACATCTGTCAACCATTTTTAAAGCCATTACAATCAGGTTGCTGAAACCAGAGCTGTACAAACAGCGCATATTGTTACAGGCTCTGAAATTGCCTTGTTCATGAACATTCTTCATAGTTGCATCTCGGATTTTATGATCAACATGTGACCAGCCTTGAGCACGTGTGCCTCCTCATGCAACAGTCTGTTCAAACCATGGATTTATTGTTCGTGCTGTCTGGTTATTCAGTTTGTTGCGTTATTTATAGTCTTTGATCTAAGCTCGACAACCCACCTACCAGATTTATTCCCTTCAATCGAAACGAATATTCGTTGCGATTTACTGACTTCTGACTCAAAGTATGGAACGTCCAATTCGAAATCCAATTGTATTTTGAAAACAGCCTAGTGACACAGACAACTAAGTTTAGAAAGGCGTTCCAGGGTTGGCAGAGGTGGAGAGAGAAATAACTTTGTTGACTATCTAAACACTATATTGTTGACTCAGTTTCAGGCTATTGCCTCTAATGTTCGTTTTCGGGACAAGTTTCTGTCGATGGTAGCATAGCTGACTTGGTCGCTCAGCATCTGATAAACTAATTTGAGGTCTCCACGTAGTCGCCGGTAGCGTTCTCTGAACGCTTCAAGGGTATTCAGTCGTTGCTGGTACGGTAGATTTTACAATCCCTGGACACATTTCGTTACTCGACGTTGGGGGAGTTTTGAGCACTGCAGGGTCCCGCTTTAGCCAAGAAAGCTAAGCGTGAATTGCGTATTCGACCTGGGGGTCGCGCGTAGGCATTGTGCATCAGAAATTTTGTAGTTGAATCCAAACTCTCGAGTGCCCTTCGCAAGAGACCAATATGTTTGTTGACTCATTTTGAGACGGATTCTGACTGCCTGGAACAATCGAATTTGTCATGTGTCAGCACAGTGAGGTCACAATCCTGAAAGGTTGTCTGCAGATCGTGCGCTTCAAGTTCGTATATGTAGACTTGTCGCTGGTGCATGTGGAAAAAGCGTCGCTTGTCCACGCATTGCTTGTCGCAGTGCGTGCCTTCCCGACCAACGCCAGGCCTAATCGAGGTTGCGCTTGAGAATTTCGAGGTCGTCCGTTCCCTTGGTCGTCTGCCAAACGTTAGTCTCATCCGCGAAGATTAAAAATTTTGTGGTGCTAACTCTCAGTAGTTCGTTGGTGAAAACTAAGAACAGGTGAAGCGCAAGTATCAAGCCCTGCGGTACACAGCACTCCACCCGGATCGGGCTGGAGAGAGGTGTTTGGACTTTAACCCCCATTTGCCGTTCACGAAGAATGTTACCAATCCATCTTAATAGTAGATCTCTGATACCATAGTGCTGAATTTTGTGCAACCAGATTCGATTATCAAAGCGATCGATGGCTTTCGAAAAGTCCATGTAGACAACATCGGTTCCTGTCCCCTCATCGACTGTTTCGGTCCAAATGTCACGTAGTATCAGCACCTTAGTGGTACGTGGTCGATGTTGACGAAACCCCTGCTACACCGGCGCAATGATGCTGTAACATTCCAGGTATTCCATCAGTACTTCCGCGATGATCGTTTCCATGAATTCGGTGAGCACAGACTGAAGTGTTATCGGGCGGTCATTGGCAGGATCAGATTGACTTCTTCCCTTATGAATGGGGCTTTTTAATACATCGTTTCCACGATGATGGAAGTATGTTTTCGTCTACACAACGCTGCAAAACCCGGTAAGAGATTGGTCTAGGTGCACCCCCGCTGACTACAGTGCATTGGAGTGAATGTTGCCCACTCCAGGAACGCTGTGTGTACACAAGGAGAGTAGCTTTATCACCGCCGCTTCTACCGTAAATGTGATGCCGGATAAAATTAATAGTGTATTGACTGGAGCAGGAGTAGCGTTATAAGCTTGTAGCTCTTGGAAAGTAGGTGAATACTAAGCCCATAAGGTATGGGGTCGCCTCTTTCGCTGTGTGTGAATACTTACCAGAGGCGCAGCATGGGGGGGTGGGAGCCGGTCCGCCCCGCCCGGCATGTGACAGGGGGTGACGTTTTTAGTACAGATGATTGTATAATACCAGGTGTACATGCATCGAATTTCCCTCCATGACTGAAGTGGTAAAAACGAAGGTTGACAATCATGCTGAGACCGAAGATGAAATTGGTACTGCGAACACTGTTATCCAGGCAATCGAAAACGATTTGGCAGCATGAATGCAGCGGGAAGTTTTATAATGCTGGTGCAGAACAATGGAACAATAGCACAATACGTATAAAAAAACCAATGCTTGACAAGTCCCGTGGGATGGTTTGTGGGAATCAAGTTAATTCAAGTTACGCAAAAGTGAAAAACACATCTGTCGACTCACCATATTATCCACGTTAACAACTTGGTATATCCGTCTACTCGAGTACCTGGGGTTGGTGAGCACAATATTTATATGCGTTTTGTCGTCACTCAATGAATAAAAATCAGATCAAATAATGTAAATAATATAAAGCATCGTTCAGTAGTTTTTAAAAATGAGTGGCGCGGTCGCTGAAATGAAAAAGTCGAAAGAGTGTTCCACGGTTGATAAATTTGAAAGGAAAAGTAATTCCGGCGGCACTCAAGCCGACTGTATTGGGTGGCAACTTTTAATTTATGACCCCATAATTCTGCGTTGCAGGTAAGCTTCAGGAGTTGGCGGCAAATGTGACCGGGGTTTTCCGAAATCTGGTACACCAGGATGAAGTCACCCCATAGACGGCGATATCTTCAGCTGTACACTCCTAGGGCTTTAAGTCGCCTATGTTATTGCAGATGAGATAAACTATTCCCATTTTTCGTTACCCGTCGCAGTGCCTTCTCCAGTGCAATCAGATTGCGTTTTAACCAGGGTTTCCAAGCCATGGAGCCTTACATACGCAATGAGCATTTTGGGGGAGAGGAAGGGATCGAAACTCCCTAACGCCCTCCGTAACAGACCAACATGTTGTTCGCGGTTTTGGACGCCTTCAAGGACTGTGCCGAACAGCCGAGTTCGTCTTGGATTATAACGCCAAGGTCTCGTTCTCGTGAGGCAGTGTTTAGCACATCGTCTCCAAGCTTATATGCGTAAATGGACTTGTGGCGGACGTGCCCGGTTTTGAATTTCTTCGTGTTAAATGGAAGTGGATTTACATGTGACCATTCAATAGCGCAGTCTAAGTCTCGTTGCAACATATCGTGAGCTTCCTGACAGTCGATTGCCCTCCATACCATGAGGTCATCAGCAAAAAGCAACAAATTCGACTTGATGACACTCGCAAGGTTGTTAATGAAGAATAAGAATAACCTTGGCCATAGCAACGACCGTTGTGGAACACCCTAGTCCGCACCAAATGGATCAGCAAATGAAGCTCGAACTCGAACCCAAAGGCGCAGGTGAAAGAGGAAGTTTCCGATCCATCCAAGGACATGGTTTCCAACTCCGTATGCTTACAGCTTTTGGAGAAGGATGCGGTGATCTATGCGGTCGAATGGTTTGGAAAAGTCTAAGTAGATGACAACAATGCCGGTCCCACTGTCGGCTATCTCGATCCAACTGTCACGGGTAAGCAGTAGGTTGGTAGTACATGTCCGATGCTGACGGAATCCGTGTTGCGCCGGTGCTTTGATATTGGACCTTTTAAAGTAGCCTATTACAGACTTAGCTGTGATCGATTCCATCACCCTTGAGAGCACGGGAGAAGAGTCACTGGGCGATAGTTGGCTGACTCTGAACAGCTACTACTTTGGAAAATCGGGGTAGTGATGCTTTGCTTCCGCATGTTAGGGACCTGCTGTTCGTCCAGACATCTCTGGAAAAATCTCCTTAATAGTCCAGCTATCCTCGTAAGTGTCATCTGTAGTGCTTTCGGGGGATGTTGTCAAATCCGGGGGAACTATTGGTGCTGAACGATAGCGGCTTCCCCAAAATGTTTGATGAAACAAACGTGACATGTGTAAAGACTGGCATCTGGGAGAATGGGACAGGTATGTTACAAATGCTTGGAGCACGTCGGAAAATCGGAGCATGTTGTCGCCGTGGGACGTTGGCTGCATCCTCGGCGGTTTGAACACATCCATCTGCTGATATTAGTGGAGAACACCCCGTTTCACATTCCAGAGACTGTTCACATTTTTGTACAGAAGCTTTTTGTTAACACAATACTTTTCCGCTAGACTCCGCTGGTGTAGTAATTTGTCCTCGCGCACAAGTGTGATACAGTGATTACGATGCACAACATAGTTACTCCAGTTGTCAGGGCTAGGGTTCGCTCCATACACATGCCACGCAGTGTCTCTTACTGTCATGTGGTTTTGGGTTCAACTCCGATTGAATGATTGTGTGCTTGCAGAACGAAGGGGCTTATTGACCGGTGCAGATTTAATCAGACCACTGAACTTGCCAGTAAAATCCAACAAAGCACTGTCAATGGGACATTCGTCCGGAAACTCCCAGCTGGCTTCTCCCACAAGTTCTGTCAATATGTCGTAGTGGGTGATTGTTCGAAACAAGGTAGTATGTCATTATAGATATTCCGCATAACACACGAAGTTCTAAATTATGGCTGCGTGGACGCTTCCCCCCCAGAGGACTCTCCAGCCTTGGTTTTCAACCATGAGATCTAGTTCGTGAGCATTAAATCAAGCACAGATGGTTTATTTTCGGCTCTGAATAGGGTGGGTGAACTGACATGACTGAAGAACCGAATGCTTGAAATACACTCTTGCAAGTTGGCCTTAAATTGCTCGTTTGGGGATGCCGGAACTTCCAAATCATGAAGATTGAAGTCAGCTGAGATGAGAACATGAATGCATCGTCCTCGTAAGAACATTCCAAAGGATAATGCCAGACGAGAGTCGAACACTGGGGTGGACATTTAGGGACCACAAACAACAGCCAAAAGGCAAGTGTTGTTGAGTCACATTCGCCGACTTAACCAGAGTGAGTCTGCGATCAACGATTCCGGATCCGCCACCGGTTTGCACTGCAGGTCGTTGCGGTAGTATAACAATACCCCTTATAAATTTATTTATCTTCATCGTACCTTCTACTCCTATTCGAAACAAATTATTGTGCCTTGACCTTGTATAGTTGTTTTATTGACGAATCACACTTTTTGTAGTTCCGCGGGCTAACCGACATGTTCTCCCTGTGTTCCTGTGTTGTGGAATTTGTGGCCTTGTCGATCACCATACGTTCACTTCCGGACAAAGTCACTGCCATCACCGACTACCCTGTGCCTCAGTCCGTTAAGAGCCTCCGACGTTTCCTTGGTGTCATTAACCGTTACTGTAGTTTTATCCCGAACTGTTCCAATGTTCTAAAACTGCTAATCGATTTGCTGCAACGTCACGCGAGAAAGCTAGTTCTATCACCCGATGGTTTAGCCGCTTTCGAAAAGGCCAAACAATTGCTAGCAACCGCGACTTCGCTGAGTCATCTGAACATCGACGCCTGCATCAGGTTAGCACTTATACCGACGCTTCTCAATCAGCTGTCGGAGCTGTCTTACAGCAGGTTATAGACGATGAAGTCCAGCCCCTGTCTTTTTTGCACGGAAGCTTCAGGCAGTACAAACCAGGTACAGCACGTTCGGCCGCGAACTTTTGCTGTTTACCTCGCCGTTAAACACTTCCGTCACATCCTCGAAGGACGACACTTCATCGTTCTAACTGACCATAAGCCACTTGTGTACGCTTTTAATTCGTCAGCTGATCGCTACTCCCCTCGGGAGACACGGCATCTCGACTTTATTTCGCAATTTACTTCCGCCATCCACTACATCGAGGAGCCAAGCAACATTGTTGCTGACGCGTTATCCCGCACTGACATTCATCAACTGTCGATATCGTCCGTAAACTTAGAGGACGTTGCTGCTAATCAAATCGGTGACTCTGATTTCGAATCTGTTCGCAATAACAAAGCACTGAAGTTTGTCCAGTTACCTCTGCTTCACTGTGATTCGCAAATATATTGTGATATTTCCACCGGTAAGCCGCGTCCATTGTCGTACCGGCGGAAGATTTTCGATCATCTTCATGGCCTTTCCTATCCGAGCATTCGTGCTACCGTTAAACTTATCACGGATCGCTATATTTGGCCAAACATGTATACTGATCTCATACAATGGGCAAAGTTCTGTATACAATGTCAGAAGAGTAAAGTTCATCGTCACACCATTACCACTCCAGGAACTTTCTCACTGCAAGACGCGCGTTTCAAACACATTCATCTTGATATAGTCGGACCACTGCCCCCTTCAAATGGTTTTACATACTTGTTGACTTGTGTAGACCGTTTACTAGATGGCCACATACCGTCCCATTGCGCGACACCTCCTCCGAAACTGTCGCTCACACTTTCCAGGAATCGCGGGCATCTATCTTTGGTGTACCCGCGACCATTACCACCGATAGAGGACCACAGTTCACGTCTACCTTGTTTCGTGACCTGAATCGCCTCATGGGATGTAACCACCTACGCACTATCGCGTATCCCCCTGCTTCTAGCTGCTTGGTAGAACGTTGCCATACACAATTGAAGGCAGCTGTTACAGCCAGTGCTAATTCCAGGTACGAAGCCTTGCCCATCATATTGCTCAGTATACGCAACACCATGAAGGAAGATATCGGCTGCTCTCCTGCTGAGCTTGTGTTCGGTACAACACTCCGACTTCCTGGGGAGATGATTGTCGATTCCAGAATCACTGGTGAATTGGATCCCACTTCATATGTCTCCCGGCTTAAACATCATATGAGTCAGCTACCGCCGACGCCGATGAGAATGACATCACGCACACCTCAAATTTATAAGGATTTACATTCATGCCCCTTTGTATTCGTTCGTGCGGACGCTGTTCGCAAACCTTTGCTACCGGCTTATGAAGGGCCATTCAAGGTGATCTCGCGACATGACAAGTGTTACGTTGTGGATCGCAACGGCACGCGTGCTTTTGTCCGCTTCGATCGTTTAAAAGCTGCTTATCTGGATGATTGTTCCAGTTTCGCTTCGGCTTTTGCACACTCATCCTCGCCTGATACTGTTACTCGCACCGAATGTACTGGTACATATCCAACGACAACTACGCCTACAAAATCTGACTGTATACCACAAACCCATACAATACATTCCTGTTCTGGTAAGACTAACAAAACTTCTGTGCGTTTCCTCGACTGCACATAGTGACATATTCGAGCATTTTCTCTCTTTCAAACGCTCTGGGGGGGAGTTCTGTAGCGCTTGTAGATTTATTTATCTTCATTGTACCTTCTATCCCTATTCGAAACAAATTATTGTACCTTGACCTTGTATAGTTGCTTTATTGACGAAACACACTTTTTGAAGTTCCGCAGGCTAACCGACATGTTCCACCTGTGTGTCTGTGTTGTGGAATTCGTGGCCTTGTCGATCATCATATTCTAACCAAGAGCATTATCCATTCACAGCCCTCGTTCCGTCCAAGCCGGATTTACCAACGTCGTTCATCATTCGTCAGAGCTGCTGGTGCAACGTGACGAGGAAATCGTATGTGGTTGGACTGTTAACCCGACATTGAAAATCCTTCTGTGAGTCTTGTCATTTCTGTTCATACTTACTCATTGTTATTTCTCCTTCCGGGTCCCAGTCCACTACACGCCGTCTTGGCTTGGTCGATCGTTTTGGAGAAGGGACATAGCATTTATCGCGACTTCGGCATCGGTAATTTCAAAGTGCAACTAGGTTTCTGTAAGGAGTATGAAGTCTTAGGCATTTGACGCTTGACGTAGCCGCATTTCGGCAAGCTTGTTCACGAGATCTTGTTCATTGGTATAGAAGCAGGAAAGTTGCTCTGTTATATCTATTAATGGTGGATTGTATGTTTTGGATAGAATGATGTGCCGATCGGTAAATGGTTGGTCACTAATCGTTTTCTGGTGGCGGATGACGAATTCATCAGTGTCCGATTCATTGATCCTACCGTTATTTCTTTGCTTCTCCTCTTTTATTTAATGTACGGTGTGTTCTTGTCAGTTTCTTTGGCTAGTTGATTGAAGTTATTCGAACTCCTGTCGGTAAGTGCTCTGACTAAGTTGCTGCCGTTGTGTGTTTGCTTAGCAGATGCTGCCTTGATCCGGAGCTTGGAAGGAAGGCTGCTGCGGTCCGCATACCATCTTTCCACTACCATTGCTGACATGTGTCGAGAGTGAAGGATCACTTTCACAATCTTCAGGCCACATCTTTGTAGTTTAGTGATCGGCGCAGCCTCGAGATTGATTGCGCTATGATGTTGTACAGGGTGAGAATCTCGCAAATGTACTACCATTGCTCCTGGTCGTGAGTAATTGCTTCGTTCTCATCAGGACTTCCAGTTTCGGGAACACCGTGTACAAGAATGGTTCTGGCTACGAATTCCTTCCGGTTTTCGTCCAAGTAGTGCTTCGTCTGTCTGCGCTCGCTCCACGGAATATCCGGGAATAGGCGGATGGAACATAACCCATTCCAGAGGCGAGCTGTCGATAGCAGGACAGTTTCTGCTCCATTGGTGGAAGTCAATACAACTCCGAGAAGTCTTGGTTCATCGTTGTGCTGTGAATTTGGTTGACGGGTAACGCGAGTCAAATTTACAGGCTTGGTTACAACACATGTAGTATCACACATGGGGTACCACTGGTTCAAGTTATCGAGTTGTTTTCCTTTTAAGGAATTTGACGCCCATTCTGGAACGTTAGTGCAGATTACCCCTGGTATACTACGTGCAACTCTGGTTGTGGTCAAGCGACCAGCTGGTCTGCATAAAGTCGATGTAGCCCTATATGGGGACAGCTTCGTCTTCTTCATTTACTATGGGTCCGGTGGGAGTGTCCGAAGATCTATGTTTCCGGTCACCTTTGGCAGCAAACAAATTCCAACCACCAATGGTTTCGAAGCGCTTCTGAATTTTCGAAACCGGTTTGAGGATGGACGAGGCCCTGACCGTGCTCATTGCAATCGGACTGGCGGCGGTTGTTTCAGGCATATTTGAGCAACTGTCGGTATTGGCGTTTCATGCTACAGATGATGCATTTTTAGCGCGCTGCGCAGCCTCCTTCACCAGTTTTAATGCGGTGCTTGATGGGAATGATTGAGATTTACTGTCACCCTTCAAACAAGTGAATCACTTTTGATGCTCCTCATTTGTTTAAAAATTGACGCTAGTCTTTCGTACTTCTGCGATAGTTCATGTACAATCTTTACCAGTGGGATGACTATACATACTGAACAGAACCACAGTGATTCTGGTTTACTAATGTGCAGCTTCAACTGGTTCACTGTGAGATTGTAACATTTGCGATGGAGCTTGCCTTGGCAACTGCTACCTTGAATAACGATCCGTACATTTTTATTGCATGAAGGAAGGCCACAAACTACTGTTGATCTGGATGCGGTAACATGGGCTTTTAATTGGTCGCCACTATCCATTGCGTCGACCGATGGTAATCCCGGAGAGTCCCGAGCGCTTATGGTTCCCTGCGGGTCGCGTGTGCACTGAATTCTCTGCATGTTCCAGGTCGTCACGTTCTGTGCGTCTGCCCCAGGCGGGGCAGGTTCAAGCGGGGAGACCATTCACGCGGCAACCAGAGCGGCTGAGCGATACGGACACAGCGTGTAGGTTGAGGACATACTACTCTGCCCATTGAATGAGGTAAACTATAAAACGATAAAGCAAGCGATTCTAAAAGAGTTACAACCCAACGCACGAGCTCGATTTGAGCAGCTCATTGGTCTCAAGCTTGGAGATCGCAAGCGGTCGATGTTGCTCCGCTAAATGCAGCGCATGGCTGGTCCCTTATTCTTGAGCGAAGAAGGGATAAAGGAGCTGTGGTTTGCACGTCTCCCAGAGCCATTTCCGGTAACGCTGTCCATGTTTCTGGATACGCCCTGAAAGAATCTACTAGCAAGGCAGACGCTGCGCTCGAACGTCATCCGCAGCAGACGACAATAACTCTGGTGACTTATTTTCACCGAGGAAAAATGAGTCTCATATTTGATCCAAGTCGTCGGGCGGATCTGACCCTAAAGACGAGGAAATTGCGCTACTTCGAAGCCGGATAACAGCAATGAAGGTGTGGAAGCGGTGTGTGACACGGTCTTATGCAAACCACGTTTTGGCTACCGTTCATTGCGGCTCGTCTGTGCCTGCATCGAGTACCTCTCGTTCGACAAGAAAGCGCAACATTTTTCTTACACCTTCTTAGTCAGATAATACCAAACCCGTCGAAGAAGTATGTTGAGATCACTGCCATACGGTGGAAGAGCTAGACGTTATCGGGCTCCCTGAATTAGTCGCTTCAAGGAAAGCGAATAGGCTGCATACTAGCACTACCAACGTATCCATCAATAACCAAGCAAATCGCCTGTTTTACCTTAAGGATTGACATTCTTCCATCACATTCCTCATCGACACGGGAGCGGAACTCAGCGTTATCCCAGCGACCGCTAACGACAAGCACTCAGAGCCTACGTACAATTTGCTTGCGGCCAAAAGTTCTCCGATAGCTTCATTCGGTCAGCGCATGATGAACCTGGACCTCAATCTTCGCCAAGATTTTCAGCGGGTCATCATGCTTGCATCTGTACCTTTCGCAATTATCGGTATCGACTTCCTCCGCTATTTTGGGTTGCTAGTTGATGCTGGTCGCCACAGACGTTTAGCCGACCGTACTAAACTAGGGGTCGAAGGTGTTCTTACGGACGCCCCGATAATCAGTCCCGTTTTTCGAATTGCCGATGTACCATCAGATTATGCGAACTTACCGTTTGAATACCCGTGAATGGAACGACCAGCTGCAGAGTTTCCGCCAGTCACTACAGAGGTCGCTCAACACACAGTCACGCGTGGTCAACCAGTTAGCGCATGACCAAGACGGCATGCTCCTGACAAACTACGTACAGCACGAGCTGAATTCGACCACATGTTTCAACTCGGTATCCTCAGACCGTCTAGCAACCCATAGGCGTCGCCTCTGCACATGGTCCCGAAGAAGGTCATGGGGGACTGGCGTCCTTGCGGCGACAATCGAACCTTCAATACGGTTACCACACCCGATAGCTATCCAATCCTACACATCGTGGATCTCACCTCCAGTCTGGCGGGTAAACATGTCTTCAGCAAAATGGACTTGGTCCGCGCTTACAAACAAATTCCGGTAGCCGAAGCGGACATCTCTAAAACCGCCGTGACAACTCCATTTAGTTTATTCGAATTCCTGCGCATGCTATTAGATCTAAAGGATGCCGCACGAACTTTTAAACGCTTTATCGATCCATTCTGTCTCGGCTTAGACTTTGCTTAGGCTTATCTCGACGAAATTTTACTTCAGAGCTCTTTACAAGAAGTGCACATGCGCCAAGTACGAACATTTTTTGATCGTATACTTCAACACAGGGTGACGATCAACGCAGGAAGGTGTTCGTTTGGTGTCGACTCAAACAACTTCCTTGACCATCGTGTCCGCTCTGCAGGCGTCGTACCACCGCAGGATAAAACTCAAGCCCTCATTGACGACCTTGAGCATCATTCTTTCAAACAGCTTAGACGTTTCGATGGGCTTGTCAACTTTACCGACGGTTCATACCAAACTGCGCGTCGCTGATACAACCCCTCACTGACCTTCTCCGAGGGAAACTCAAGAAATTCGAATTTCTTTCCGCAGCACGCGCTGCTTTTAAGACGCTGAATGAGGCTATTGCCATCATAGCTTCTACCGCTTATCACCATCCGGCCGCCTCACTGTCCCTCACTACCGAGGCTCCGGACGTGGCAGTCGGCGCTGTTTTGCAGCAACAAGTAGCCGACACGTGACATCCTGTAGAGTATTTCTCAAAACGCCTACAACCTACAGAAGCTCGCAAAAGCACGTTCGTCAGAGAGCTAATAGCCATATATCTAGCCATACGTCACGTTCGACACATCTTAGAAGGCCTTTTCTTTGACAGTCTTCACGGACCACAAACCCCCGACTTACATGCTCGGCTCGACTACCGACCGATACTCTTCTAGAGAGTTGCGCCATCTTGACTAGATCGCTCAGTTTACGACCGATATACGGCATGTCTCAGGTATGCACAACGCCGTCGCCGATGCACTTTCTCTCATCCAAGCTATTTCCCCTGACGCCGGCACTGCTGTCAACTTGGCAGCCATGGCCACAGCACAACTCAACTCTCTTGATGTTAATCTACTACGCAGATCTCCCTCAATGGACATACGACCCGTTCCGTTGAAACCATCAGACGGAAGTATACTTTTCGATTTCTCTCTGGGCGCCCCGCGCCCAGTCGTCTCACGCGAGATTCGGCAGACCGTGTTCAACGCGTTGAACGGCTTGTCTCAGTCAGGCGTTAGGGCATCGGTTAAACTCGTAACCACTCGATTTTTCTGGCGCAATGTCAATAGGGACGTCCGTACTCGGGTAGATACTTGCCTTCCGTGTCAATGCGCAAATGTGCACAAGCACACGATAAGCCCATTAGGCACGTTTCCATTGCCAGACGCACATTTTCATCAAGTACAAGTCGACCTCGTAGGTCCTCTGCCGCCTTCCAAAGGCTCTGTGTATCTACTGACCTGTGTCGATCGATTCACTAGGTGGCCGGAAGCTATCCCCATACCTAACTGCTCTTTGGAAACAGTAGCGAAGGCTTTTCTGGAGCCCTGGGTAGCTCAATACGGCTGTCCCGCCATCATGACCACCGATCGACGGTCACATTTCTCGTCGACATTTTCCACGTTGCTTAAGGATTTAGGCTGTCGCCACATTCAGACGACGGCGTATCATCCGGCCGCTAACGGCATGGTGGAGCATTTTCACCGTCAGTTGAAGGCAGCGCTAGGTGCGCACGCAGATCCTTCATGGTCTGAAACACTTCCCCTCGTTCTCCTAAGCTTAAGAAACTCGGTAGAAACCGATTTCGACGCAACACCAGCGCAGCTAGTCTACGTTTGCACGCTGCGGTTGCCCGGTCAGCTGGTGGCACCAGCCCCGTCTACGTCCTCTTTTGACTACGGAATTTACACCCATCGATTGGCTCACCAGACGCGTGAGCTGCGTCCACCTGCTTCTCGGTAGCAGAAGACACCAGTATACGTGCCTGAGAAGCTGTCTAAGTGTTCACACGTCCTTCTTCGCACAGACGGTGTTCGACAGCCTCTTCAGTCGCCGTACATAGGACCTTTCAAAGTGCTGCACCGTGCGAGTAAGACACACTATTGGCCGCGGTGATCAACGCAGAGTCGTCACCATCGGCAGTCTAAAGCCGACCTTTATGGAAGAAACCACCTCGCCTACTTCGTCTATTAGTGCTTCGTGCGACGTCACAACTCCGCAACAACTTTCAGCATCCTAGTGTAGTTCAGCCAGATAACGATCCTGATCTACAAGCAACAGCGGTTTCGACATCTCCCGAATATACGCCACCGCCTCCCATGACTAATCGCTGTGGCCGGGAGGTGCGTAAGTCGGTTCGTTTTCTGACTATGAACAGTGTAAATAAGTTTAGCTTTGTAGATATTGTATATATATGCCCTGTTTTGATCGATTTGTGTTTTGCAAACAAACAATAAGCTCAAAAACCTCCGAAAAACCCTTTTCTAAGAAATATTCTAAAACCAAAAATTTAAACACGCAGATCATTCTTTCTTTCTTTCTGGCTTTTCTACGCCTGTTTTTCTATTCTCTCGTCTGCACGTGCCCCAACCCTCCCCTTCGATCGACTGGCCCGCACAATCAATGTTTTCGAGGACCATGACGCGAACGCTGGTTGTTTCTCTGCGGGAGGGGTGTCGCTTCTTCACGGGACGAGGGTCGCTTCTTCGTGAGACTATGGTCGTTTTGGCACGGGGCGGGGTGCGGCCGGGGGGAGAGACCACTCCTAAGCGCACCGTTTGGCAGCAGCGGAGGTTGAGGTCCTGTCAAACTTTTTCTGTGCTAGCCACTTTTTTGTAGTCCGACAAGCCCTCCACAATGGTTTGCCGAAATGCACAATGCCCTGCAATCACTAAATAATACATCACAAACGGCACAGCGGACTCCGACTTCCGACGAACCCCCATTTGACACGAATGCTTGCTAATTCTTACTCGGCACGATTTTGCCCGACTAACCTCGATTCACCAGTCATTTTCGTTATCGAAGTCTTTCTATGTTCAGACTTCTAGGGAGGAGCGCTGTAGCGCCCAAAAAGATAACTGCCATCTTTTATGTACTATTTAATTGTTGACCAATTGTACACTATTATTTATTATTTACGTTTTCCTTACAACTTGCTCGACACTCGACCGCCTTGTATGTTCTCACGCTAACGTGTACCTCCTGTCTTTCTTCATCCGTCCGCGTCTTATTCTAACCCATCGAATACAGTCCGGTGCGTCCGACTCCAATTGCCTTCTGATATTCGCGCTTTCTTCCGCGCACCGTCTCGGACTAGTATTCACTAGTCCTACAAACGTGACACTGTATGGTCATAAAGAAGACATCCAGGATGACAAAGGAAGTCAGGGAAATAGAGTTAATTTTTCAGAATTTGTACATTTGTTGGCCGAATATGAACTCGTTCTTCCTAAACATATGGCGATAGTTAAGCTGCGAAGAAAAATCCAGACTGCTTCATTGTCGCCCCCCGTCCAAAATGAATCAGTGCGCATTTTTGTATGGCATTTGATAATGAAAATCAAAGATTAGGAAAGCAAGTATCTGTGCTTAAGGTTTATTAACACTACCGACGTATCTCACAAAATTCAAATGAGTGAAAGTAACGTAACAGTCGAGGAGTCGTTTCTCGCCTTAGCTGAGATCAACAGTAAAAAACAAAGGAAATTCTTGGACTGGTTTTTAGAGAGCTAGCGAAGGACGCTATTCAGATTGATGACGGCCGTGGCCACGCATTTGACCATGCTGCTGTTATGGTGGGCCACCGCTTGGGTGTGCAGAGACGTCTGCTAAATAAACCCAAAGATACATTAAACATAATAATAATAATAATAAGAATGATAATAAAAATAACAGTAATAATAATAATGTATGTTCACGATGGGACACAGGACACACCAACAGTGTGTGCGGAACTTGGCTGCGGATAGCGACCTCCTGCTCGTCCTGTTCTTCTGAGGCAGGTACCCAAATACCTTTAGTTGCAGCTAATTGTGTCGTCCGTTTGACCATGCCGATCATTGCGATCTCGGCAAATGCACCCATGCAGCCACTGAACACCTGCTCGATTTGCAGTCAGCGTGTGAGCCTCGTACCAAAGCTATCACGTGCTCGATCTGTTTACATTGTGTTCACACTCCCTGTGACATTTCGCTCCATGCAACTGACATCGAATTCTGTCGCTCGCATCCACAGGCAGTTCTGCGATACTTTTGCCCAGTTTGCGTTCCCAGCACTGCGAATTACGAGCGCGATATTCTTAGCGACATTTCCTCCACGACTTGCCCTATGCTTGGTTCTGTAATCTCGTCTCCTAATAACCCTCCCTCCACACCGCGTAACAAGCACTCGCAAACGCAGTCGATCCGGTCACCACGATTCGTCGAGCTGCCCAGCAACAATACCCGCTCAGAAGTGCGTTTGTTTAATCTATAAGAACAGCTACAGAGCCTACTGCGGAAAGTCGACGGCCTAGCCAAACAACGACAAAAACGTCCCAACCGTCCTGAATCGCGTATCGTCTCATCGTTACAAACTGCTGATCTGTCCAACACTGGCCGACGCCCAACGCTTCTGTCGGAGGCCCTCCCACCAAGTATGCTTGCTACCGCCTCACATGCGCGTTCGTCTAAGCGAATAAGGAGTAGCCCTACTCCTAATTTTGTCATATGTACAAACGTGCCAGTGTCCAGCTGCCCGCAAATTCAGCGTAGACATTCTCATGATTCCACTATGTGGAGCTCAATCTGTATCGTTTTAAACCTCCCTGAAACAAAACCCATTAGTCTCACAAGACTGACTCGACACCCTTCATCTCCGAGCGCCGTTAAGCCAAGACTTTTGCGTGTTGACTTGCAGCCAGGCCCGGCTATGGAGGATGTCCTATTGTCAGCACACCAACTCCGAAACAACGTATCTCTCGTTACCTACCATATTTGTTCCTTCCCCAACATCCCTTGGACTAAGGTTGCTGCGTGCAGGCAGCAAATAACGCCACCCACTCAAGTATGCTCTATCATAGTGCATGGCGTTCCAGAACTGCAGGCCCTTGACCCAACCTTACAACAACGACATCGGCATGACAGTAATCAATGGCGCCTCCTTCAGCAGGCACTATATTTTGTCAACGTAATCACAACGGACGTTCACCGCCTACGTCGTCTAACAAGTTATACAGGAACAGACCCCATCTCCTGAAAGTGATATTTCTCACCACTAGCATGGCAACCGATGCCCACACCATCTGGTATGCTAATAAAAGACGAGCACCACCACATATCCGTCTGCGTCCTGATGGGCACCCGGTACCGAGGCACACAGCTTCCCACAGACCCCTAGCAGCAGCATCCCCTCGGTGGGGACACACTCTGACCAAACCTTCCTCAGACGGTTCATTACCGAACCAACTGCCGCACTGTCTGAAGTAATCTACTCACCTACACATTCCAACCTTCAGCCTTTCAACGAACCAGGCGCCAGCACCCATCTGTGCTCCGACGACCCACACCTTGCTTCCCCAAATACCAACCTCAACGGCTCCACTCCTCTAAACCAAAAAACGGTGCACTGCCGGTCATTTGTTGACCGGCATCACCCTAGTTACTACCGCGCTCAATACTCAAACGGGCCTCGCCTGTATCTACACGAACGTACAGGGCCTCATGCCTAAACTTCCGGAACTCCAATCCCGACTTCTGTCAACGCCAACGGACCTAATAGCCTTAACGGAAACGTGGCTCTCCGACGACATAACCGACGGTGAAATCCAACTTCCTCACATGTCAGTCCTCCGCTCTGACCGCGCAAACTCAGGTGGCGGTGTCGCACTGTACTACTACATCTCCCTCAGTTGCAGCATCTTAACAAACACTGTCATCCATCCTCCAAATACCATGTGGTGCGAGGTCGTACTAACCGACAAGCTCTCCAGCTGTCTTGGAATCATTTATCGCCCCCAAACAACTCCACCGTGGACGCATGACTACTGCACGATGTCCATATTATGTTAGCCCACAAGCGCACACTTTCTTATCATAAGGGATTTCAACGTGCCCCGTCTATTTCAATCTGTTCCGTCTACTGGCTCCTTTGCAGCAGGCTTCGTTGATCTTCTTCACATGGCCCTGTTGTACAACTACACTTATCAGCCGACTATCTTCCGATCCAACAACCAACCATCCCTGCTAGATCTCATGTTCCCTAACAAAAAACTGATGTTTGAGCACGTTGAGTATGAGGCCCCTTTGGGGTCAACGACCACTGCGTCCTCCGTTTCGATTTTATACGCTTCGCCGAAAAACCCGTCAGCACGCCAACTTATACCAAACACTGGACTGATTACGGAAAGTTGAACCTTCACACTTCCACTTACAGCTGGTCGCCCGAGACCCAATCGAGTGCCGGCAACGTGTGGTCAACCTTTTACCTTACCCTACGTGAACTCTGCTCCATTACGATGACCTGCAAACAAGTTGCCATAGGGAAGAGACGCCCAGCACTCATCCGAATTCGTGAACGGAAGTGGATTGTCTCCAGGGACACGGAATGAAGAAACTATCGCTCCCATCCAAAGGCTACTCAGTGGGAATATTGCCGATCCATCGTCACCAATGCGTCCATCTTGTACGAGAAGATAAGAGTGAGCATCAGCGTCCGCTTATGCGTAAACTTTCAATCAATCCCATAGCCTTGTACAGTCAACTCAACAGTCTTCGACAAGTCAAGCACGGTGTCACCGCACTGACGACCCCCACAAGGCTTACAAAGTCAACGAAGGAGTCAGCAGAAGTCCTGTGCCAGCAGTACGCATCCACATCCTCCGTTCCACCAATGCATACAAAGATAGTACCTTCTTCGGTCTCACCATCAACTTCCCTGGCGGCTGTTCAGTTCAATCCGGAGAAGGTCCTGGTGAAACTCAAATCCCTGCGGTTAACGACCTCTCCTGACGCTGATGGTTTCCACCCAAGACTCTTGCGAGCGTGCGCTGCAGCTTTAGCTTTACCCCTTGCGGAGCTGTTCACCCATTTCTTCTCGCAAGGTAAAGTTCCCAATGATTGGAAATGTAGGACTATGGTACTGATATACGAAGGCGGTACTCGCAAAGACCCGGCCAGTTATCGACCAATAACGCTCCTCTCTACGATCTCCAAAGTGATGGAATCGATCGACGTAGACGCTTTAATGGACCACATGGAGGCCCAGAAACTGCTCTCCGCTTACCAGCACGGCTTCCGGCGGCAACGGTCGTGCCTGAGTAATCTGCTACTTTCCATGGACAGCTGGACGATTGCTGGCGACTCTGGCCTAGAAACGCATGTTATATTCTTGGATTTCGCTAAAGCCTTCGACAAGGTCGAGCACAAAATTCTACTACAGAAACAGTGGTCTTACGGCGTTTCAGGGGCCTTGATGGACTGGATCCGGAATTACCTTCGAAACCGCATACCGTCCAAGTACGCGTCGACGGAATGTTTTCCCCCGCCTCCTTGCCACAAGCGGAGTTCCACAGGGGTCCGTTCTCTGACCGGGCCTCTTCCTGGCCTTCACTGATGACATCACACCGCAAGTGTAGTCCTCGCTGCTGCTATATGAGGAAGACGCGAAGCTGTGATGCACAATTAAAGTTCCGGACGACGCCCAAGCACTTCAGGCGGACCTCGACCGTCTACATCAGTGGTTCATAGAAAAGAACCTTCCATTTAACGCTCCGAAATGTTGCGTCCTTTCTTCCCGCCCTTCCGCTTTTTCGCTTATACATTACCTAGCAGCGTCTATCCTCCAGATCTCTTCAGCCGAAGAAGAATCGGGTATCATTACCCAGATGAGTCTTTCCGTACCCGTTTCCTGCCGGAAAACATCGGCTGCTTCTAACCGCTTGGTCAACAACAAATACAATCATCTACAGCAGTACACCAGCCGTTTGGACTGATGCTTCACTGCCATACAACCATGAGGACCTATGAAATAAAGAACAAGAAGAGGGAGAGAAGGGGGACTTACCTGAAAACTTTAATGCCCTAATCAAACATTCAGGGTCAAGGCGCCTGCATCTTTTGTATACAACATCCCGTCGCAAACAGCTGGCTATCGAGCAAAGATAAGACGGCATCGACGAGACAGCTTCCTTTCGTCTTTCACTGCCACGCGTCATAATCAGCCATTACCCTGCAGATAACTCAGCATCAAACACATTTTAAACAGGCAATCCGATTAGGAGACGGCAGCAGACGGGCCACTGGTGTCGGTTGCGAGCTACGTTTTGTAATGTCTCGAGCCAAATACAAGGCCACTCACATGGACTCCAGCCTGGAAGAGGAGACGGACAAACGGCACCCAGTTCAGTTGTCAGTGACTTCATTTCCCGCTGCCAAGTCAATTTCTGTCCACCTGGAGATTTGCGCCACCCTACATATGGCAGACTAAACAAGGCCCTCCTAGGTAAGCGGTGACCATGCTTACGTAGCACGTGCCCGAGCCAACGCAACTTATTCAGTGCTATCTGTTGTTCGAGGGAGCTAGCATGCTTATCACTACCTAGTACGCACCTACACACATCAATGTTGCGGACACGCGGTTGCCATCCGACACCAACTCTGCTTCGCAGACAACGATGATCAAAGACTGGAAGGCGCTTCAGATCTTCAGACCGAAGGGGCCAGGTCACACTCCCATAGAGCAGAACGGCCCTCACTGTGGCCTTGTACATACGGCCTTTCAGACAGAGGGAAACTCCCTTCTGTCGCCAAAGATGCCGCAGGCTCAAGAATGTGGCTCTGGCCCTTGCAATGCGTGAGCTGACCTCAGTTCCTATGCGCCCATCGTTGCTGATGCATCTGTCAAGATAAGTGAATTGGTCAACCACCTCGAGTTGGTCGTTAGCAAGCTTCAATGGGTCATAAAGTGGCTGGTGGTCCTGTAGCAACGCTTTGCACTTTGAAGGTGCGAATTGCAAACCAAATAATGGGACCATTCTGCGTAAGCTATTGAGGGTTGTTTGTGTTGCCGGAACATTGTCGAAAAGCAAGACGATATCGTCCGCATAATCAAGATCACCTAATCTTTCAGCAGGAAGCACTTCAACGCCTACATCGTGAGATTCCACAAGGGAATACTACATGATAGAATCCACGACGGAATTGAACAAAAATGGGGAAATCGGACAACCCTGACGAACGCCACTTGTGGTCGGAAAGCTATCCGATAGACCCCTGTAGAACCTGACGCGGCCTGTAGTGTTCGAATATAGAGCACGTAGGATGTTCATACATTTCGTGGGAACACCTTTCCGCGCAAGTATTTCGAATAGAATGCATCGATCGACTGAATCGAACGCATTTTTGTAATCTAGGAACACAGCTATTGTCGGTCTGCGGAATGTGTGGCGCTGCTCTAGCACCTGCCGAAAAGTGAATATAAATGGTCTATACAGCCACGCTTTAGGCGGAAACCTGCCTGTTCTTCCATACTCCGAGATTCCCGTTCCACAGTGAAGCGACGAACGAGAATCGTGGTAGGTAATTTTGTCACAACTGGCGTTAGGCTAATACCCCTGTGGTTAGAACAGTCTGTGCGACTGCCCTTCTGGTATATTGCCACTATAATCGATTCGTTCCAATTAGCCGGACACTCTCTTCCTTCCAGCTACATTCGAATAGCGAGATCAGGGCTTTGCAGAGGACCTCATCTCCATCCTTAAGTAGTGCAGATGGGAAGGAACGCGGATCAGCTGCACGAATACGATTGAGGGCTGTGATCGCGTTTCGGACCTCGGCCTACGACAGAGGCTCTAAACTAACCATCCATTGCTCGTCCTGCATCGCCTGAGTAGGAAGAGGTCCGGGAGCAGGGGGTCAGCTGAACTGATCTTGAAAGTGTTCCGAACAACGAGCCATACGGCGCTCCTTATTGTGTATCAGCGCACCCGCGCTGTCTCTGATTGTCTCACTGACGCCTGGTTTTCTGGGACCAGTGGTGCGGATTAGCTGGAAGAGCTTGCGGCAATTGCCTACTGCTCTTGCCTCCTCCATTTCTTCAGCCCGACTGGTCCGCCCGGCTTCCTTGTCAGCACGCAAGCTCTGCTTTAGTTCACGCCTAATAGCACGTCTGGTCACATTGTGTTCAGAGCCAGCTGGGAGGTGTCTTCTAGATTCCAACAGGTTCATCGACCACTCGGATATCCAGTGACTGGTTCGGTGACAATTGATAGTGCCACAAGCAGATGCTCCTGCGTTGTGTATGGTGGCCGCGATCCTATTCCAGTGAAGCTCGGTGTCATTAAGACAAGACAGCAAAAGTTCGGTACACAGTGTGTCTTGATAGGCTTGCTTGACCGAGGGCTGAGACAATTTCTCAGTTGGCAATAGGAGAAGACGCTTGGTGCACCTCCCAGTACAGTTCATCTAGAAACGACAGCGTACCAGGGCATGATCAGACTTGATGCAGGTATTCCATTACGAGCGGCAATCCAGGATGGGACCACGTCACCTATAACCTGTGGCTACATGGTCAATTTGGGTCCATCGCTGACCAGCTACAGGCGGACGCCAAGTGGCACTTCGGCGCCCACTGTGTCTAGAAGCACTGCTATTAAGAAACAACTGGTGCTCGGCACACAGTTGCAGCAGACGCTCGCCGTTGTCAGTCCGTTCGGAGTTAAGCCCATAAATACCACCCAGCTGAGCTTATAAAGAGCTCAGACATCCTACTTGTGCGTTCATATCCCCAGGAAATACTATAATATTAGAATTAGTATCACCGCGTAGTAGCACGTTCAGTTCGTGAGAGAATGTGTCCTTGACAGCATTTGAACTGCAGTCGGTATGAGCATAGACGGAAATCACAAACAAACAGCGTTTTTCACTACTTCGTGACTCAACCTTAGTTGATGTCGTCAAATGGGCTACACATAAACGGCTGTTCACCGGAATCCAAGCAATCAGTGATGGCTAAGTCTTGGAGCTTAGAGTGATACCTACACCGGCTTGACCGGTGCGTACTACATCAGCGTCTGCGGATGCGTGCAACCAATACAAATAGGATAAGCCGGGTGCAGTAACTTCAACAACCCGATTAGGGTTGTTTATCCTAGTTTCGGACACATAACCCACATCAATACCCACTGAGTCCAAGGTGTGTTCGAATGCAGCCGGTTGACTTGTTGGTCTTAGAGTGCGAACTTTGAAGGCCGTCATGGAAACTGGAACGTGGCCTTATAAGACGTCCGATGGGTATTGTGGGAAGGTGGCTGCAGATGGTTCTACTCGCGGCACTTAGGTTGCTGTCAATTAAGCTGAGAATTATAGAAGGAAGCTTAATAATGGGGGTCGGGATGGGGTAATAGAAACAGGTGGAAAAGAAAGAATGGAGGCGCCAGCACTAGCAGGTTTTCGCTCATCCGCATGGTGGGATTGCTGAAACCAGTTTTCGGTCAAATTGATCCAAGCAAATTTCGCATCCTCCGCATGTTTTTTCTTTGATCCCACTTGGAGTTTGCTATTCAGGCCTGGAGCTCCTGGTTGATAAAGCACCAACGTATACTCGAAGCCTCACAATGTCAAGCAACAAAACTGGTCCGAAGTCTCAAGCTCCTAGATTGTCCACAATGACTTCACTGCCTGGGCCTCTACTCGCTTAAGTATCGACGTCTCCTGGGTGATCTAATCCTTGTAGTTATGATCTTGTCCAACCCTGGATATCCCTGTCGCCACCTACTCACACTGCACCAATCGTGCTCCCACCTACGTGGCAAGCCACTGAGCTTCACACAGCACAGTCGGCTGAACTGCAGACGACAATATTTCGGTTTGCAAATCTGCGGACCGTGGAATGTTCTGCCTAAATATTTAGTCTTGGAACCCAATGTGACGGATTTTAAGACCCGCCTGGACTGTCATCTGGCAGAGCTATCCCGCATTATTCCCTGATATAATTACCTCCTATTTGATGAAGTTTCTTTCCTTTTTTTCTCTTGTACCTAATTCCTTTCCATAGCCGTTTCGGAAGGTGTGGTGGGACCTAACGCTTTGAGCCGGCGTGCATTCTGTTTAAATGCCGCATAAGCCTGATGAAGATATGGCTAACTCGCGAGTCCAACCCGCTAGGTTGCTTAGCCTTTCCTCAGACCCGACCCGAAATCTTTTTCCCCTATGGGTCATGTAACGCTGGACCTTATGTTCCCATTAAATACAATTTTCCAATGTTCCAGTGAAGGCATCATCAGTTTTGTACATGCAGATATGCGACAATTGCCATTTGATCAAATGTTAAACTTGACATTGTGAGGTTCAATACATGAGATGTGGTTGGTTAGCAGTGTACATGTTGAAATTGCAAATTGTTTTGCGAATGCGATGGTGTTGGTAGTTGCGAATGATGATATATATATATATATGTTTGTGTCATACATTAACCATTTCTTGAAGCTGGTTTATGTAAAACTTCTTTTTGGTGCAATGAACCAGTATTTCTTTTATTTCGTCTAAAAATTTGACGAACTGTCTCGGTTTAAAGCAACGGTATAACCAACAATTGGATGTAAAATCTAGATACAGTAGTCGAGCAGGTGCTGTAAATATTTCGGTGATGAAATACGCGGAACTCGTCACTTTTCGGAAACATTTACAGAATAAAGGGGAAATGCAAGCACAAGGTCAGATGCATCTTTACTTCTCACCTCGGAATTGTTGTTACCGTTTATTTCCTTTTTGAAGCCTTTAGAGGTATGTTCCTATAGAAATCAAGGATGCACAGACATATTTAAACAAAAAGGCTGTATTCGCAGCAAAATTCTGTCAATCTTACGAAACTAAGAGTTCGCCTTATTCAGAACAGAGAGAAAATGTTGGACAGTGCAACGGATGAATCCGAAAACAGTGCGCTGAATTGAAAAGAAGCATGAAGGGTCGATTCCGCCAAAAAACGAATGGTCGATGACAAATTGTTTGATTTATCGATAAGATTCGATGCTGAGTTAAGAAGGGAAAATGCAGTCTGTCAGAAGTATTTTGCCTGATGGAATGCCATAGCTTTCAGAAAATCCATGACCTAAATCCGATCGCAAGGCATGGAAGGCAGCGCGAAAGCTTCAAAAGGTTCGTCAGAAATTCAAGTTAACTGCTGACTTTGCGCTATTATTACGGCAGTCCAAGCTCGTCGAAGAACAGAGGCATCAACGTGACAAAACTCTCATTCTAGAAGAGTATAAAGCTCTGAACGGCCCTAGCAAAACTTCTGAGCTAGTCAAACTATTCCGTGCCCGGGGTTCACGTTGCAGCGACAATCTCAATTTTACCACCACGCCTGATGGAACATACTGAGATGCACCAGGTGATATCTGCGAAGCTTTCAGTGCTTATTTTGCCGAAGCAATGCTCACTGTATCATCTGATACACCAACGCTTATCATGCTGCACCATAACGAAAGTCTATGCACAGTGGAATTCACTATAGCGAAAATCATTGGTCAAGTCTATCGTTTATGATCCTCAACTTGCACAGGCCCTGATGAGATCCCCACTGGTTTAATAAAAAGCAGTGGTAGTGACTTCCGTCTGCTTTTGCTCAGCATCCTTATACTCCATTTTAACAACGGGGGAATACCCTACTCAATGAAAAACTTTGTCGTTAACTCGCGACACAAAAATGACGTCACTCATGAGGTTAAAAACTTTCGTCCCATCAAGCACACACCCATTGTATCTAGACTAATGGAAAAGATAAAGATGAACTATTTGTAATCCTGAACAAGGCTGACATCATCAGTAATTCGCAACACGGTTTCATGAAAGGTCGATCCTGCGCAACATGCCAGACTGACTTTTTAAACCACACAACGACTGCCATTGACAGCAGAAACAGTGTCGTAATCTTGTTCCTGGATATGCAAAAAGCCTTTGATAAAGTGCCTCAAAGAAAGTTACTAAACAAAGTAAAAGCTATAGACATTGGAGAACCGATGTTCTCTTGGCTGTCTTCATAGCTAATTGGTAGACAGTAAGTGGTGCGCATAGGCGACCATCTCTCTAAACCGAAAGCAATCACTAGTGGAGTGATTCAAGGGAATGTTCTTGGTCCACTTCTTTTTCTAATTTATATTAATGATGTATTCCAGAGAATAAGAAAGGGTGTTTACATTTATCTTTGCTGATGACATTAAAGTTGTCTACTTACAACCACGTGCAAATACTCAGGAAGCCGTCTAATTCAGGATAAACTATCTGCCTCTGATTCCTGGTGCCAACTGTGGCAGATGTCATTTGCGGTGGACAAATTTAATATTTTGTTGTACAAATGCCAAGTACCGGCAGACAGTTTATTACTGCAAGGCGCATATGTCTCGCAATGCAAGGTAGTTCGCGACTTGGGCGTGCGATCTTCAGTCACGTTTAACTTTTCTGAACACTGTGACTTTAATTTTCGAAAGCCATGAAGACCATCGGTTATATCTGCCATCATTTTTATGTCACGGAATCTTGCATGTCGCTTTAGAAAACATATGTATTGCCGTGCATGATAATAAAATATAATGTATATGGCTCGACGATGCGAGAAGCTGTTCAATGGTACAGTCTAATCTGCGGAAATCTGACCAGCACGCTCTTGAGAGGGTCCAGAGACGTTTCACGAAAAAGCTATGTGAATATTCCTCAAAGTTGACACACAGGGGGCGATGTGGTAAACTTGGATCTGACCCAGTTTGGCTTCGGATAATGAAGCTGAATCATAAATTGTCAAATTCGCAGTCTTGAAAACGGAGGTAACATATCTTTAACCAGTAGATAGCCAATACGTAACAAAAGAATAAAGGTTATGATTCCAAAATATACTACGCGAATCGGAGAACATTTCTTTTTAACCTAATGCTCACAGATTTGGAAAAAACTTCCAGGTGATAGCTGAACATGCTATAATCTTTGCAATTTTAAGCTTGCGATTAGTGAGCATTTACTGTCCAAAAGGTGATTAAGGTGTTCGGGACATCACAGTCCCTAGATAACGCATTCGAAAACGGTATCCATGGTGTATGAATAAATTTCCGAAACATATACACATAACATTTCGAACAACAGCCCCTTTCATTGCATATTTTTATCGACCTAAATATCTGTCATGTGATTGAGAAGAATCCCGATTCAAGGTCAGGAAAAAATAGAAGAACCATTCTGATTAGTCTGTGTGACCTAATTTGCAATTCCGCCCATGTTTATTTCTGAAAATGTATTAATGAAATGTCATGGAAAGTTGTACCATTATTTGATTTGTTATTTCCAGAGAACAGATTCTCACATGGCTGAAGAATATACAACGAATATACAACGAATAGAGAAAGCAAGCTTCTAACAAACTACCTTCAATCATCAGTGAAACAGAGAAAACTCATGTCTTGACAGTTCCGCCCATAGAGAGGGAATTTGCAACGTGCTGTATTTTGAGATCGTTATCAATACTGTTGACTCAGCCATTACGGGAAAACTATATTTGAAAATATTGTTCACGAGTATTGTATCAATGCAACTGTCTGCGATACGGGATTTAAAACACTTCACAGAATTGGCCTCTATTAGGCGTTCTTGTAGTGTATTCCATAGGTATACGATTCTTCGTTCGATACAAAGCTGATGTGATACTTTGTTCATGCTGGGGACCCTGAGTTTGTAACGATGTCCTCGGGTGTTACAGGGTTCTCGCAGGTGAAATATTGGCCGCAGTATGGGGAAGTGATTCAAGTGTAGTACTCGATGGGTCATAATAAGATCAATTCTTACTCGGCGATAGGATAGTGTGTAGAGTCCGAGCTTTTCACAACGTTTTTCATATGGAAGCTTTCGTAGACTTGGTATCATTCTAGTTGCGATATGCTGTATTTTCTCCAGTTTTTCAGTTTCCCATTGGGTTATCGGATGGTAAGCTGGGGCACCGTATTCAAGGATTGGTCTAATGAGCGAGGTGAATAGACGAGGGACGGTTTCTTCGGACCATGTGGAGAAACTGCGTCGTAATGCCCAGAGCATACGAAGTCCCGCACGGTACAATTTCTCTGTATTTTCTAGTGATCTTAAATCATGTCGTGAGAGAACTCCTAAGTCTCTGACAGATGTGTTGGGATGGAGCAACTGGCCGTCCAAGGTGTATGATCGAGTGGCTGGACGTCTGGTGATACTGATGAACTCCGACTTGCTTGCGTTAAGAGGGAGTTGCATTTCAGTGGACCACGTTGACAGTCGCTCTAAGTCATGCTGGAGGCGAGCGCAGTCGTCCTGGTTTTCAATGATCCTCCAGATTTTCAAATCATCTGCAAACAGGACACATGGTGACTGGAGCTGCTGCGGAAGATCGTTGATATGAATAAGAAATAATGCTGGCCCAAGTACAGTTCCTTGAGGCACGCCACTGGTCGATGGGAACCATTCTGTCAGATAGTCATTGACCTGTACTCTAAACCTTCGTCCCACAATAAACTCTTGTATCCACTGAAGTAACGTGCCACCGATTCCGTATGTCCTCAGTTTACGAAGGAGTACCTCGTGGTTCACTCTGTCAAACGCCTTACTAAAGTCGATGTACACCACGTCAACATCCTTCTGTTCATTGAGAGCTCGAACCCACTGGTGGTTTGCGTACATCAAGTTGGTGATGCAGGATCGCCCTTTCGTAAAGCCGTGTTGCGCTGGCGTCAATACGTCCATCGATTCGAAGAACGACAGCAGACACTTTTTCACAACCTTCTCGAGAACTTTGGATAATACCGAAGTCAAACAGATCGGTCTATAGTTCTCTATTTTACTCGGATCACCACCCTTGGGAAGCGGTTTAACTATCGAGCATTTCCAGTCGTTCGGGACGGATCCTTCAGAGAGCGATCTATTGAAAAGGTTTGTCACAACTGGTGAGATGATAATCGATAGGGACTTGAGTATTAGTGGGTGAAGTCCGTCTGGCCCGGGGGGCTTTGCACCATTGAGGTTGACGAGTAGCTGATGTACTTCGACTGCATCACATTGTAGGCTGTCGAGCAAGACTTGCGCAACCTGTGCCGGTACTGGAACAGCCGCCGGTTTACTGGAAAATACAGTGAGGAAGTGCGTAGCCAGGGCGTCCGCGCGCTCCGCGCTTGAAATGAGTGTCTTCCCGTCTAAGCTCTCTAAGACCGGTAGGTCGTCTCCAGGTTTCAGTTGACGTTTCAAGTAGGCAAATATTCGCTTGGGTGCAGTTGTGGCCGAGGATGCTAGCTCCTCTTCGAACTGCCGGCGTTTCTTGATCTTTGCGGCGTTACATAAGTTACGCTGTTTCCTGTACACCGCGTAATCTTCATCACAACCCGAGCTGATGTATCTATCCCAAAGTTTACGACGTCGTCGCGCTAACTGTCTGTATTCCCTATCAAACCAATGCGGTTTGACAGGTCCGATTTTTGGATACTTAAGGGGAACGAACCGAGTACAGAGCGAGTTAAGCTTCCCCTTTATTAATGACCACCACGCCTCAAGTGACGCATCCTGTGGTAGTGTCCAATCAGTCTGACTTGCGGCTTGGACGAGTCCGTTGAAGTCCGTCTTCCAATAGTTGAATGTCGGCTTCTGTTGATTGTAATATGGTAACGACAGTTCTAAGCTTGCTACAATAGAGCAGTGGTCACTGTTCGCCAGAGGTTCGATGACTCTGATCTCTTTTAGCTTCTGCTCGCAGCTCGTAAACATTAGGTCCAGACAAGATGCCGAGTACGGAGTTACGCGCGTCGGTTGGATGACATGTTGCGTTGCCCCAATTTCAATAGTCATTTTAGCGAATTGAGCCTCAACGTTGCCATGACCGGGAAGAAGTCGAACATCTGGCCAAATTATCTTAGGTAAATTTAGATCCCCCATCAGTAAGAACTGAGGGCGGCTCATGTGCTTCTGTACATGTGGTATCCAATCGCAGCAACGGTTTAATGGGCTCCGGTAGATAACCCCCACAATTAGTTCTGCGCGCCTGAGACGGATTGTGCACCACAATTGCTCGCATAAACTATCCTCGCTCCGATAGGTACTGATAAGTTTGCCAGATAGTGACGATTTTATGTACAACAGAACACCACCGTGAGCCTTTGATTTTCGGTCACATCGGAAACAAGAGTATCCTGACAACACGACTTCTTGGGGTATGATGTCGGAGTTCAGCCATGTCTCTGCAAGTCCTAAAATGTCCGGCCGCTCCGAGACAGCGAAGCGGCACAGTTCGTCACGTTTGTTCATTAGGCTGCACACGTTGGCGAATGCGACACGGAGGTCCTGGGAGGTACTGCGGGACGTGCCTGGAGGTTGAGCAACCGGTTGATACGGGTTCGTACACCCTTCTTGATCACCCGAAAATTTACAACTTGTAAGTCAGTCTCACCTTCCTCTGTACGGCGTTTGAGCTCAATGACCGCAGTCTTCAAACGATCCCTGTCCTCGGGTTCCAAATCTCGGCGGATGTGAACTTTTATGCCTTTCAGCCTTGACAGACGAGACAGTATGAGCTGCGGCATATTAGGATTTGCAAAAGTGATCCTCAGAGGTCGACATGACTGGTTAGTTTTCTGGCCAAGTCGGATTACTTGTTTAATCGTCACACTGTCCTCGCCCACATCCAAGAGTCTATCGATGAGCCCCTGGAGGAACTCAACATCGTGATCATAACGTATCTGAGGGTTTTCATCTTTTGACTCCGGTACGTGGAAGACCATGAGATTATGACGCCTCAGCGAAATCAGTGATGAACCTGTGGGAGCAGAACTAGAGGCGCTTAACTGATTGGGTAGTTGTTTATCAGCAGGTGACGTCTGAACTCGATTACGTGGGCCCTTGCGCTTTTGAGTGGTCCATGGATCCTCGGTGTTCAGAAGTTCACAGACAGGCTCTGAGAAATTCACGGACCGATCAGTGAAGCGGCATTTCGTAGCTTCTGAGTCTGAGTCTTCCATCGGTGGGAAACATTGAACCTGGGGTTCGGCCGGGGTCGAAGACGCTGGTGGTGGTGCAGATCGCGGAGTGACAATAGAAGGCGAGGTGACAGAGGTACTTTCACGAGGGCGTTTGATCCCACGTGGTGAACGGTTTGTTTCTATCTGAAAGAGAGATTTTTCCGTAGTTGTTTGCGGTCGCTGCGTATTCTGATGTCTTGTACCGCGACATTTATCACATATAACTTGAAAAAACCGATGTCGGATGTCGAGCGATTTTCGAAACACGTCAACGGATAAGCCAATGCACGAAATATGGAACAAAACATCACAGCTGAAGCATCGAAGTGCATGAGCCTTATTTCCCACAACTTTCGAACACGAACCACAAGTAGCTTGAGACGGCATCACAAGCTAGAGCAAATCCAAGATGGCGGACAGAGATGGCAGTATGGCAAATCAGTGAGATCTCCGGAATTAGCCAAAGAATAGC
>OX104063.1:132946455-133349194 GCA_944474145.2 Dicrocoelium dendriticum
TGCTGACCAGAAGAATTTTCAGTGCAGTGGCTCGAACCTTCTCAGGCATCTGCCCACCTATCCTTGAGGAAAGTTCACCCTTTATGGCCCAACGCGTTAAAAACAGACTTCCGGTTCAGTCCCAATCTTACATTTTATACCAATTTGCCTGCGAGGTACGTGGGACGCACAACCAGGCGTCTGTCTAAACGCACTGCGGAGCACTGCTCAGCGGCCTTGCGGGAAGGCATCGCCAGTCGCCCCAACAGCTCCATCCTGGTACATCTGGTAGAAAGCGGACACCAAATTAGGATTGCTGATGCCTTCCAAGTACTTTATGTAGTACAGCAACGGTACACTAAAGTTTCAGGAAGCAAATCCTACGGATGGCTGAAGCGATCGCTATTAGGATACTTTAACCTGAATTATGTAAACAGAAGGCTTTACTGCAAGAGCTTCTTCTACCTTCGCCCTAAATGGTTTACCAACTTTTATCACTTCCTGCGCCTATAGTGATCGGATGATACGCTTTGCATTCTACTAATCAACCAACTCGTGATCTGTTGCATGTGTTTTTAGTCGACTTTATTGATCAAGACTTTTGCGCTTCTGTTTCTCGTGACTAAACCATCCCCACCTCTTTGGCTTCATCAGCCATTTGTGCTCTGCTCATCCAGTTTATAATTGGAAATACTTGAGGTGAATTATCGAAAAGAGTATTGTTCGCAAAATCGTGTTCTTGAAACAGTAAGTTATTGTCAACAATCCGCTCGCTCATCAGTATCCTAATATTGCTTGCCCACTGTATCATCCATCGGTTACACTTCTTCCTTGGTACCAATGAACCCTCGCCATACGTGCGGCAAGGAAGCGGAAGCATCACTGAAACTCTCCGCTTCAGATACGTTTAAGTCATCGAAATGGTAAAAGAGGAATTAAAAGTCAACCTAGGCGTCAAATGAGATTACGTTTCGTAATCCACGACACAAGACTTTCGCTGCAAATCTCGACAACCAAGAAGGCGGTTTCCCGTACTGACAGCCAATGGCGTAAGGGTACTCCTGCCAAAAATCGCTTATTGGTTGATGCCGCCCAATTTGCCTATATTGCCAAAGTGGTGAACTCAGTTGTCTGAATGACTATCAGATTGTGGACTAATGACTAACTACTTTTGGCACTTGCAGTTGAAGTTCCTAGTCTACTTCGCCACATATATCTATGCTTGCCCAGAAATGTGCTTTAAAATTGACACAGTGTGCGTCTGCCAACTTGGGAAGGCGAATCACTTTTGCGAGGCACACGCTCTTTGTGCACGAGAGGGCGCGAAACACAACGAGAATATGTACCTCGTTGATCTAATAGCTGCTGAAATTGCAAATAAATTTCCTCGCACATTGGGGCTCTGGACAAGTAGGAATTGTCTGGATTTACCTCTAGATTTCCACAATAAATGTCAAAATGTAGTTGGTTGGCAGCACTTACCCAGATTATTACCAGAATCCGAAGCGGTTTATTTGATTATAAAACGATCACCTGAAGGTGACGGTGCTATGGTTCAAGCTGTTAACTCCACAGCCCGCTTACTGGATGTGTTTTGTGAAATAAGGCAACGGAATCCGGCCGCGGATGCAGCAATCAACTACAGATCGTTTACGGTCTCCGGAGCACCCAGCTTCTATTACTCTGGCGACCAGATGGGGTGCTATGAGTACGCGGATTCGGCCAGCGAAATACATTGTGCCTTCAAGTAAGTCATCTGTAATCTGTGTGTAAAGTTCTCATGTTACTACCTGTGATATTTCGCATGAGTGAATGAAATTTAGACTATTTAGGAAGCGGAGTTCAGCTTGAGTGTTAAAAATCGAATAAAACCTTACAGCTATTAATCCATCTTACTGCATGTTTCGTTACTACATTTCTGTAGAACACCTTTTGCACATTGTTGTACTTCGAGCGGTGTGTATTTATTACATAAATAAATAAACGGTATATTTATCGGAATGCGAGACACAGGCGAAATACCAGCCTGATCATTGACACAACAAAGATGGATAGTGGAGGGATTTTTCTAGTTCTGTTATGTTCTCATTAAAGTGTTTGAGGTGCTCAATTATTTAAAGTAGCAAAATATGGAGGGATTGAGAGTAAGAATAAAAGTTGTTATAGCCCTTTGGTCAAGTAAAGTAATACGACCATTCATGAAACCGTCTTCCGGAGAGCTGCTTCCACACTTCACTTACACTTCACATCTGAGCATGCGGTGTTGTGGCCTAAAGCGTGGCCAATGTAATTTTTGACTCTATTTTTCTTATTGGTCGTTGTTATATGCAATTTTGTCATCATTATCATGTCGACACATTTTACATAAATATGCATGAATTTATGTGGGGGTTGTGTAATACGTTAAGCTCTCGCCATCATACAGCACGGCGATAAATGCTTATTGGCCATCGTATATCGTCCACCAATGTCCACTTTAGAAATGGACAAGGTCCTGTCTTCTGCTTTGAAGAATTTACTGGAACGGTCATACAGTCATGTTTTGCTGGTAGGGGACTTCAATCTGCACGGCCTAGAAACCCCAGCCACCATGAGTGAACCATTCAAAGCCGATCTACAAGAGCTAATTGCAGTTTTCACCAATGAGGAACTGATGATTGACGTAGTAACCACATCCACTCCCTTGGGCCGCAGCGATCATGCGACACTATTGTTCCAATACTTGTGTTATGCAGATTATCCTAATGAAAGCAACGTGGAATCTTACGTCGTAACCAACTACGATAACCTGGCAGAACTCATTAGTGCTACGAGTTGGTCCTTCTTAACTGAGTGGTCCCCAGAAGTGGCATGCGGGAAATTTGTCAACAAATTCAACACGCTCGTAGCATTGGCATCTAAAACCAAAATCCCCCGACCCGACAAGGCGAAGTCGTTTCTCAGAAGCAGGACCCGGAAATGCATGGGATTGAGGGATCTGGCATGGCGCGCCAATATAGCCTCTCCGAGCGAGGATACTTGGAACACCTATATTACACAAAGAAACCACTGTGTCACACTCGTCAGGGAGGATAAGGTAAAGAGCAAACCAGATCTTGTGTCAAAGTTCTGCGTTAACCCAAAGCTACTATACAGACACATAAATAAGCTTCGCCGTGTTAAGCGCGGAATTCCGGCTCTGCGCACAGCTTTCGGATTAGCACATACGGCACAGGATGCGGCGAACGTCCTAGGACAACACTTCGGCCGCACTTTCCAGTGTGTGCAAACATCCTGCACCATATCTAGGCAACTTATTCCGCCATCAGGCCTTAACCACATTTCCTTCACAACTGCAGCTGTATTGAAGCGGTTGATGTCGTTGCGCGAATTTAGCTCCCCGGGTGCGGACGGCATTCGGCCGAAAGCGCTGAAAGTTTCCGCCACGAGCTTAGCTGAACCTTTGGCGACACTCTTTCAGCGATGCCTTAACGAGATGCACGTCCCAACGATGTGGAAGCACGGGATCATCACTCCAATCCACAAAAATGGTAGCCGTGCAGATCCAACTAATTGTCGTCCGATTACCCTTCTTCCGGTAATCTCCAAGATCATGGAGTCCATTGTAGCCAAGGCCCTCATGGAGTACCTGGAGAAAAACAACATTCTCGTTCCGGAGCAGCACGGATTTCGCCAAGGCAGGTCCTGCACAACTAATTTGCTGATTGCTCGTTCAAACTGGACAGAGTCTGTGGACGCCGAAGTTGGAGTGGATGTAGCTTACTTGGACTTCTCTAAGGCATTCGACCGACTGGACCATCGGATTTTACTGAACAAGCTGCAGCATTGTGGTATCGGCAATCCTATTCTAGGATGGATAGGCGAATTTCTCGTTCAACGTCACCTGAATGTGAGAGTCCGAAATACCCTGTCGGAACCAATCGAAGTTCAGTGTGGCGTACCTCAGGGCTCGGTACTCGGGCCTCGCTTGTTCATTGTTTTCATAAATGATCTTGCAGCTGCACTATCTTCCAACTTTCTGCTGTTTGCAGATGACCTAAAGATATGGCGTGCCATAGCTTCAGGAGAGGATCACACAGCCTTGCAGGATGATTTGGACAAAGCATACAAGTGGTCAAACGAGAACATGCTACAGTTCAACACCGCAAAGTGCAAAATCTTGAGCATACGCCATCAGAGTGAGTATAACTACCGCTTAGGACCTGAGCTTCTACAGCGGACCTCTCATGAGTGCGATCTTGGCGTGCTTGTACAAGAAGATCTTGGGTGCTTAATGCAGACCGAAAAGGCCTCCAAGAGAGCAAACCAACACTTTGGCCTTCTGCGTAGAGCGTTTGGGAAGTTTGACGCCTCAATCTTTCCGAAAATGCTTAGCGCTTTTGTTAGACCGCACACAGAATACGCTATTCAAGCGTGGCAACCATGGCAGAAGTGCCACCTCACTGCACTCAATACTGCACAACGCAGAGCGACAAAATACGTCAAAGGTCTTTCCAGCCTTCCCTACCCACTCAGGCTGAAAACTCTTAACTTATACAGTGGACGTTACCGTCGTTTGAGAGGCGATCTCATATTGGTGTACCGGATACTGAGAACCCCCAACCACACGTGTCATTCCCTTTTGAAACGTAGTCAAAACGCATCCCTAAGAGGTCATCAGTTCAAGTTGATCACGCAGTACAGTCGACTGGAATGTCGACGCAATTTCTTCTCCCTCCGAGTGTCACAACCTTGGAACGCTCTTCCAGAACATGTAATTAACGCTCCCACCCTATCCCTTTTCAAAAAACGCCTTGACGAAACTCTGACACGATTGCACTATGTGATATAACGTGCGACCATCGGATGATGGTATTAGTGAACAACGAATGTGGACGGAATCCACTTAAAATTCCTGTTGGATTACTTGTTTATGTGCATCTCCAATCCCTTGGTGAGTCATGCATTTCACACGTACTTTCATCGATACGATTTTTTAATTTTACGATGTTAATTCTCATCATCCTACGGGACCTGTCAAGCATTGGTTTTATACCCGTCATAAACCATTGTTCCATTGTTCCATTTAGCTAATTCGAGTCTAGCACTTTTAATATTCGCTAGTGATTTCGCGAAAACTCACATTGCGTGCGTGTACCGCATATTGTGCAAGTTTTTATCCATCACCACAGTAGATCGACCCAGTGGTGGCTAACAGTAGTAGGAGAGAAATAAACAAATATAAAAGGGATGAAGGAACAGAAATGAGAAATAATTGGCTTTTGTCCGATACAGACTGTACAAATTACCGCCGGAGACATAAACCCTCAGAAATGCACACGCTTTTTAAAAGGAATTTTTAGGGGAAAGAATTGAGATGGCTCCAACAGTTATAGGAGGTCAACTTTGGGAAACTGGTGATGTGAAATCACTTTTTATGGCCCTGAGAAATGACGTAGGTGCACGAATGATTTTCTCCAGGGAGGGAGAGTAAACTGTATGCAGTGTAGAGCAAATTTACTCTCCTTCCAACAGTTTAGCTGCATTCGGTAAGAGAAGATGGTTTTGAAGGAGGTAAGCATTCAGAGTGATGGTAAACATGGATAATCGTGGTAGGTTTTCAGATAGGACCCTCTGATGAATCCAGTCAAAAGCGAAGTTAGTATCTGTATTGTGTTCGCGGAGCACGGAGAACGGCAGCACGTGCCTAAAGGGTGGGTTGCAGGAAAAAGTAAAAAAAATGATTAGTATTACAAAACGAATATGAAGCAGTTTTCTAGAGAGGAGCTGTAGGACATATTTCCGCTTTGGTATCAGTATATTCTTTGCTTTATAAAACAACATCCATCTACTGATAGACATTGAGAGGGTAGCAAGGTCTGGCAACAATATAAAAAGTACGCAGGTATTGAGGCAATATTCGTCCTGCACCAATTTCGTACGGGGATTTATTTGTCATGATTGGTCGCAGTAAACCAACCGCTGTTTCTACGTTTCGAAACGAATGTATAGCATGTCGGAACTTTGTCCCCGACTGGATTTCACATATATCAGGCGGAAGTCTGTTCCACAGTGTAGAGTATCGGTTAAGGGAAAAGTTGCCGAATAGTTTTGTTCGTGATCTCTTCACCTTTAGTTCTTTGTTGTTATTGTTTCGAGTGCGATACTTTGACAATTCTGCCGGTGGTATACCGTTGGGTGTGAGGAGTGTATTTTTTGGCTAAGTGTATCAAAGAAGATGAAACGGTTACTTTTCATTTTGCACAGCTACAGTTGATCAAGTTTTAGGGCAATGCAACGATTCTTATAAGAAAGGGTGGTGGAATAGCTTAGCAGACGCTTAGTGAATGATTGTTGTACACGTTCCAGTGCCATACGATCACTCACTCTAGAAGTACAGTAGATGATGGAGCCATAATCAAACAATGGACGTGTTTTTATTTTATACATAGTGTCACCTGATTCTTTCAGGTACGATGTACTGAACAGAAGCCCAATGCTCCGACGGACTTGAGCTGCAGCATGTGCGGCGTGTTCGTCAAAGTTAAGGGTGTTTGAGTAGTGGATCCCTAGATCACGGATAGTGCGACAGTGAGACAATGGTTTACCATCAATAATAAGTGAACTTGGTATGATGTCATATCTGTAGCATACTACTTGGCATTTAGCTACAGAAAATGTCATCATCCATTTGCAGCTCCATGAGTCGAGAGCACTTAAGTCACGCTGGATTTCGCTTAGCATAATACTGACCTCAGTTGGATTAAAAGTGTAGACAATTTTTATGTCATCAACAAATAGTAAAGGTTTGCCGGAGGTAAATATTTCAAAATCTTGTTCACGTATAGTAGGAATAAAGGGGTCCCAGAACACTACCTTGTATCACGTCACTCGCGATAGGCTTTGGCGTGCTTCTTTCTTGTTTTATCTGAACAACCTGGGTTCTGTTTGTGAGGTTCGAATCAAACCTTGAAATCAGAGGGTTGCCTATGCCATGTGCAGTTAGTTTGGCTAAAAGGCAGTTGTGCGGGACACGAGCAAATGCCTTGTGCAAATCGAGGCAGATGACCATTGTTGTTGGGCCGCCATCCAGCACACTAGTCATGTGATTGATAAAGTCGATCTGAAATGTGACGCAGGATCGGGCACTCAGGAAACCGTGTTTGAGATGTTGGTAAGATTTCGCGTTATCATGAGGTCAAGTTTTGAACTTTATGAGATGCTCCATCTTTTTAGAGAGTATAGAATTATGGCTTATCGGGCTGTAGTTGCTCATTTCATGCGCAGGGCCTGATTTGTAACGAAGAATGACTACAGCCTTCTTCAATTGTGATGGCACAGTACCGGCTTCCATAGATAGAGAAAAATAACTCAGTAGTAGTACAGGGATATCGGATCCACCGTTTATTATCAATGTTGGCAGTAAATGATCAGGCTCAGGATACCATGAAAAGTTAGCAGAGGAAATAAGTCTATTCATATCACGGCGTTCAAAAGCAACTGTGTCGAGCTTGTCATCATTAAGCAGAGGAAGGATTTGCGAGGTAACCCCAGCAGTGGCGTTAAATGTAGAACAAAAGTAATTATTAAAACCTCTGCTTATTATACTTGGATTGCTATTTATTTGGTTATCATGAATCAATATGTTTGTGGTTTCGGCACTCTTGCTTCTACTGTTACACTCAGAGTACGAGACATGTTCCAGGCAGGGTCACGCCACACACCTCTCAATTTGCAACGCCGATTATGTGTAACCGAAGAGATAGACGGGGACGGAATGGGGCGAGGCACTCTGTTACAGCTAGCCCTACAATCCCGAGTAGCTTCGAATACTCTCAGTATTCACATTGCTAATCGCCACTAACATAAATTCTCTGCTGTGGAGGAGACTCAATGATACAAATTCCTGTTATTCAATCACGAGGATAATCATCTCAAACTGATTTTTTGTACACATGTTCGAAATACTACTGATGCCTTTCGCTTGACATCCTAGAGTTCAGTTGCTCATTTGTTCGCCGAGCTGCGAAATTGGTTTTCAAACGTTTCACCGTCATGCGAGACGACATCATCAGTGCGTCGAGATGTGGGGTGGAATACCCCGAGATTACACCCCACATCTCGACGCACTGATGATGCCGCCTCGCATGACGGTGAAACGTTTGAAAACCAATTTCGCAGCTCGGCGAACAAATGAGCAACTGAATTATCAACCCGAGCTACCAGTTTTCCAAAACATCCTAGAGTTGTGCATAATAGACTCTTAATGCACAAAGTAACAGTCACTGAAGATTTTGTTCTATAATCATTGATTGGTTCACAAGATGCACTGTTTATTTCTCCGGCAAAAGTGTAACACTACAAAATTCAACATCTAGCGATGGCTGAATATGCAAATATCATTCTTTGGGAAGTGTTTGCAGAGCTGCGAGAGAGGGCTAGGTACAGTTTTACGCAGCCACCTTTCATGAACATTACTATAGTGTAGCAAGAAGAAAGTAAAAATAAGCACAAGCCTTTTTGCATTTGACAACGATTAAACAAGCTCTAACGCACACAAGTATACATAGGTCATGTACCCGTCCCCCAACGCCCCATACAGTGTAGATTACTGCCTGTCAATTCCGTAGGTCCTTTCCTCAAATTTTGGTGAATCATTCCTACCTGTTTGACCTACCACCTTCGCTTCCGTAAGTAACAGCCTGACCAGCGTAGATTTACTTTCAGGCCCTTGGATTACTTGGTCGCGTTTGTATTAGTCTTCCTAGGGTTACTCCTAGGTGGATCAATAAAGACTATCCTTGCTGATTTATTTCGTTTTGAATGAGATTTCTGTACCCGTTGACACAGGCCCAATAACGTTCGTCATGCGCGGTCCTCCCTCACCGCTTTTGGCTGATGCTTCCCTTGTTTCCTCGTCCCTTACATAATCTATCCCAGTCCCCATTACCACTAACCCACTACTTCCTCTAATTAATATCATCAAACCAGTGATTGCCCGGCGCAATTTTAAGCCCACGCGTAAAGTGCCAAACACCGAGTGTTGATATGTTCGCATACTACTCGATCGTAACACGACTGAGCGTCCCGATCGGCGCTTTGCGCTGGTCACAGTGGAACTCGCTCGCTACGGCATTCCATTTAACGACTGAGGTAACCTGTATGAGGCTGGTGCTGAGTACACGTTCTACTGGAAAGGAAACGACACTATTGCGCCTCTTGAACATGGGGTCGGATTAGCACTATCCGACCGTCTAAATGGACAGCTAGTGAGAGGGCACCTGCGGTGAACCAGCGCAAAGTTGAGATTCAATTCATAGGTACAATTGTGAAGAGGATGGAACTGGTGAAGCAGATGGCTACCTGCCTTGGTCATATCGACAGCGTCTCATCATTCGGCAACATGTGGTGCGACATCCGAGACCAGTTGGCGGCTGCTACTGAGGAAACGATCAGACGCGCAAAGTGCAAGTGCTCCGATTGGTTTGATGATGGCAATGCGACAACTGGCGAATTAGTGTCGGCGAAGAATATAGCATGTACTATACAACTGGACGACCCTGCCGACTCCTAAAAGTATGTTTACATTCTCAAACGCCGCCGGCGACTGACTGGGGAGCTCATTCGCATCAAGGATGTTTGGTGGACGTAGAAGACGGAGCAGATTGAATGCTACACCGAATACCACCAACATAAGAAACCGTTTAGCTCCATAAAGTGTAGGACGTGCTACTGCAAGAACTGCCTGCGCTCAGACAACAGAAATACTGCAGATCTGGCGAATGCAATTTGTGAGTTTCCAGAACAACATTTCAGAGACTGACTGGGCTGCAGCAACAGGAAATGAAAATGTGCTTTGCCGCCACACCGATAGTGGATGAGACGAAAACAGCACTTGCTCAGCTGTGAAACAGCAATTGCGCCGGTGCCGAAGGGTACCACCAGAAGTGGTGAAATACGGCGCATCCTCTTTAATATACGTGGTACATGTTTTGATGCAACACATGTGGTTTGAAGAGGTATTTCCGGCTTACCTGAAGGATGCCCTTCTGCTTCCACTATGCAAGAGCAATGGGGGCAAACAATTTGACAGCGACTATCAGGGCATCAACTTACTGAGTTGTGTGGTTAAAGTGCTCGCCGGAATCTTGTTCAACTGCTTCGTCCCACAGGCCGTTGAACCGAAAGTGACGCAAGAGCCCTGTGCATTCTGTTCTGGTTGCAAGATGATAGGTTTGGTGGTGTTCGCGGAGGGTCAGTTGGCAGAAATACTGAGAGCGACATCATCCATCGTACTTCTTACTTGTCGACTTCACCAGTGCACTTTGTACGGTGAACCGCGAAGTATTGTGGCTGGTTTAGTGTAAGTTTGGTTGCTATATCAAGGTTATACTTTTAACTGCATGACGGCACAGTGATACGGGGACGACGGGTCAGATGAGCAGACAAACTTCGGATAAGTTTGATGTCGTCTCCGGTGTTAACCAAGGCTGTGTCTTAGCGCTTGCTATGATCTCTTGTGCATTTAATGATCGTGTTTACGGTGTGCCCTTGGAGCACGTAGTGACGGTTGGTTGCTGAACACCGTCGTTTCGGGGCGAGAACCCGAGTGTAAGAGACAACCATCCGTATGCTGCTGTTTACCGGCTACTGGGCGTTGTCTGCACACGGCACGGATGAGTTGCAGCGTACGAGGACGTCTCTCCCTTTGAACAGCGACCAAGTTTAGGTTGGCCATCAACACAAGAAAGATAGTTTATCTTTTCCAGCATTCACCAGGAATGAACAACGAACAATGATTTATACCGGGTGAAAAAGCAGTTGCTTGATAAGTCCCGCAGGATGGTGGGGGTAAAACTATAATTACCAAAAGATAGGTGAGTTATTTGTTTGATAATTTAGCGAGCAGAAACGCCGCTGTATGATAGTAGTGTAAAAGGGAATTGAATGTGAACGACGAGGCAACATGGGGACAGTTACAGTTGATGTCCTCCGTGAGAAAAGTAGACGAGAATATTCACTTCTATACGGCATCCTTAGATTTATGCGACATGTTAATCTAGTTTGAATTGATAATTAATATGCTCCAAAGTAGCACAGTTTAGACAACGAGATGATGGGGGCCAAGTGCAAGATTCAATCATTTTGTGAAAATATGCTAGATGGGATAGGAAACAACCAAGCTTGGGAGAGAGTTCCAGGATTGGAAAACCCGAAAATAAAACAATTCCGTCTATTTTCCAGTTTGCATACACTTTCATTGTGTAGCGAAAACGACGCGGAAGTACAGAGCGTGTATTGCCACAAGAACGTGCAACTGACGATTCACAATCCCATACAGATTTGGACCGTGTTTCCTTCCCGCGACGCAACGCGGATGAGTATTTGTGTGACGGGCAATTCCACGTGCCTACGAGGTTGGGCTTCTAGACAACCCCTCTATCTTTCCTTCCCGTATCTCCGCTTCGCTACATCTGATTCTGACCGGTCATGAGTCGTTCGAAAGCTTGCAATTTGCTCTCCCGTGGCTGCATCACTTGACCCGCGTTCACTCCTGTGGGCTTTACTATCGTCGTATTTGTCTGATTCATTGCGCTCTCGACAAATACCTCCTCCAATTTTCCGGGCCCAGGCTCCTTACCAGATGCCGCTCGTGATCCGCTGTCGGCTCGATTCGCAACGCTCGCAGAGCCTTGTCTCATCTCACTCATTGCGCCCGTTGTTAATTCTCTACAATCCCGTTTTTGTTTCATTCCGATACACGAGTAGTTACGGGCTTCCGCCGCCCTACAATAGGGTTACCACTGCAATTCGTGTTATGGCTGAGTTTCAGAAAGTGACGGCATACGTGATTGGGATTACATAATATTTGGTAGCCTAGTAGGAAATCGCTGCGCAATCTTTTGTAGCTGCCACTGAAAACTCCCCGTGAACTCAGCTTTTGCTGGTAGGACAGATTTCGTAGATCCTTGTCGTTCTTCGAGGCCCCTGCGTTGGCATTTCCATAGCACTTCTAAGCCGAGCTGCAATCAAGGTTGCCAAGTTTGGTTGGCGTATTCAAGATGAGGGCACACGTGAGAGTTGTGCATCATGAGGCAGATGGATGGGTCGAAACTTCCGAATGCTCTCCGCAGCAAGCGGACGTGATGGTTAGCTCTTTTGCATCTGCATCTGAGTGCTTTGCACAGGTAAGGCCACTTGGAATGAGCACATCAAGGTCTCGTTTCTGGGAAATGGTTCACAATACCTGTGACTCAAGCCTATACCCGTAGTCATGCCTATGGCGCAAGTGAAAAGCACGACCATTTTTCACATTGAACGGTTTTGTATTCTGAACTGACCAGTTCGAAATCGTGTTGAGGTCAAGCTGGAGCTTTCGTGGTCGTTCAGTTACCTGGTCGCTCGCCATAAGTTGGTATCATCTGCGAAGAATAGGAAATCGGAAGTAATTTCCCTGCTAGATGGTTTTGAAAGTCAAGAATAGACGGGTCCCAAGCACCGAGCCTTGTGGTACACCGCACTCCACCACAATTGCGTCCGACAGGGATTCACTGACTTTCAACTCCAACCGACGTGCACGCAGGAAATTGCCTATCCAATACCATAGAATGGTAGTTTACTGATGAGAATTCGCTAGTCTAAGCGGTCAAACCCTTTTGAGTAGTCTAGTTATATGACCTCGATTCAGTATCCACCATCAACTGCTTTAGGCCAGCTATTGCGTGCCGCTATATGCTTGCCGCAAATCCACATCGGTGATGACGTTTCGGAAGCGACGGCCCCGATGGGTGTAGCTCACCGGCGTCAAAGGCATGGTGCCGTAGCATGTGCTATCATTAGTGCCTCAGCCACGATAGTCTAGTAAGCCACCATTGTGAGTACGTGGGGCCGATATCAGAGGCAACGAGTAAGGAGATTATTTACTGATCATCAGTGCAGCGCTTGGAAAGTACGTTGCTTCTTATTCATTTCCACTTACTTACGCAGGCCAGTAATGCGGTTGATATGGCACATGTAGTGCATGATAGCTGCAGTTGGCGTGTGTGTGCGTGTGTGTGCCTGCATTACAGTTCCTACGTTGGCTGCACATTTGTGTCCACTGCGTGGTTGCAATTGACATGAATGTTTGCAAGGTGCTTGCCTGCCGAAAACCCGCCACCTCGGTAATACTGACTTCTGGAGGCAGATGGTAGTTCGTTGGAGAGATGGGGTGCACGGTACTCTTGACCCTATTAGGGTGGCTATGGCCCAGCCACTGTCTAGTACATATAGATCCCAAAGTAGATGGAAATGAAGGCTGTGGCTGCTGCTGTGGTTGCGGCTGCTGCTGCTGCTGCTGTTGCTGCTGCTGCTGCTGCTGCTGCTGCTGCTGCTGCTGCTGCTGCTGCTGCTGCTGCTGCTGCTGCTGCTGCTGCTGCTGCTGCTGCTGCTGCTGCTGCTGCTGCTGCTGCTGCTGCTGCTGCTGCTGCTGCTGCTGCTGCTGCTGCTGCTGCTGCTGCTGCTGCTGCTGCTGCTGCTGCTGCTGCTGCTGCTGCTGCTGCTGCTGCTGCTGCTGCTGCTGCTGCTGCTGCTGCTGCTGCTGCTGCTGCTGCTGCTGCTGCTGCTGCTGCTGCTGCTGCTGCTGCTGTTGCTGCTGCTGCTGTTGCTGCTGCTGCTGCTGCTGAAGTATGTGATGAGCATGAAATAATAGCCCATGATAAAGAACAGCCATGTTATATTCGTGAAACACTCTGCTTGGATGATGTGTTGGCGAAATCCGGGTCCCGTATGCGTACCTCACCGAACTACAAAGCAACTAGCCTGAGAGTGTTAAAGATGGTCCTTCAGTCGAAACATATGTTAGCACGGCTGCTAAGAAACTGGCACATGTTCCGTTGCAGGCTACCATCTGGGCTGAAGACAGTCAGCGATATGCCTCCTATAGATGATACGTCACACAGGGAACCAAACGCGATGGAATCTACAAATGAACAATGCACCAATATTGGGTCTAATGAGCCCATACGACCTGTAGAAGATAATATTGACCAGACACCTTACACTGTACGTAGAGGATTAGACACGAGACTAACTACGCGGATGATGAATATGATGTTAGACTCATCACTAAGTACACACCGCAAAAAGATTAATCGCCGGCCACTCACTGGTCGGCGAAACTTTACGTATGAATTGCACAACCTCTGAAACATTGCTTAAATATGAGAACCTTTCAGGTATTTACACTAACGCCCAAGGGCTCCTCAGCAAACTTACCGAACTTCGGCTACCTCAGGTTGTGAATGCATGGGATCTAATCTCTATTTCGAAAACTTGGTTACACCAAGTGGTGACTGATGTTGAGGCTGAGATAGCCGGAATGTCACTTATCAGGAACGACTGCTCCAGCACAGGAGGTGGGGTCCTACTCTACTACCGCAGCCACCTGCAATGTACAATAGTTAATGATCTGGAAACACACGTTACCGACTCACTCTGGTGCCGTCTCCGACTAGGGCACGACACATGTCACGTGGCTGTCGTTTACCGCCCCCCAACGTCCACGTCGGAAATGGATTTTCGCTTGATACGTGTCCTGAACAGAGTAACTCGCACTAGGTTCAGCCACGTTCCCTTCTCCGGGGACTACAATCTACACAAGCTGGAGGTTTCGGCATCACCCAGTGAGCAGTTCAAAGCACGCGTGCAGCAACTGATGACTAATATTCCCTCGTACAATCACGTCGCCACGCCCACTAGATTCAGGACAACAAACCAACCGTCCATATTAGATCTTGTGCTCACAAACGAAGAGCTCATGGTTGACAAGTTCTTGTTGGAGAGTTCATTAAGTCTCTGCGACCATATAGTGATAATGTTTAACTATGTATGTTGTGCAGAGTATCCGTCTGAACACTCGGAACTAACCGATACAATCACACCCTACCACGTATGGAAAGAACCTGTCGACGCAGCTGCTTGGGAATCCTCAAACAAAAGTCCCCTTGACAACGTTTGGACAGAGTTCATTTATAGATGCAGCGACATCGTCAACAGACCATCATAGACCAAACCCCTTCGTCCCGCAAAATTGCGTTCAATTCTAAGGAGCAGGACTCGAAAACGCCTGGCTATAAGGGATGCAGCATGGCTTGCTTACAAGGTTAACCCCGACTCAGAGACTTGGAGCAGTTTCCTGACCCATCGCAACTTGTCAGTGAGGACAAAGTAACTTATCAACAGTGCCTAGACAAACAATTCCTGACAAACAACAAACTGTTATATAGGCATGTCAACAATCTTCGAAAGCGAAGCATGGCATCCTTCCACTTTTCACGACAGGAGGTAGAGTACAAAGCGCCGAAGAAGCAGCTAATGCCCTGCGGCTGCAATACGCCCCAATTTTTGAACTCGCAACATCTACCTGTCCCATAATATCAAGCTCATTAACGACACCTTGGTTAACAAATGTTATTTTCAACTCATCAATTGTGCTAAGGAAGTTACTCTCACTGCGTGAACATAGTTCTCCGGGAGCAGACAACATTCGCCAGAAGGCACTGAAGGCTGTAGCTAATAAGCTAGCTGAACCACTGTCACAGTTCTTCCAAAAGTGCTTTGATGAACAACAAGTCCCCACTATGTAGAAATGTGGCATTATCACTCCTATGTTTAAAGGCAGTAGCCGTTCAGATCCTGCAAACTATCGTCCAGTGACTCTCCTCCCTGTGCTCGCGAAGGTGATGGAAGCAGTCGTCGCTGAGGATTTAATGGACTATCTGGAAAAATGCGACGTCTTGGTACCGGAGCAGCATGTCTTCCGTCAACGCCGGTCATGCACCACCAACCTACTGATTGCACGAGGTACTTGGACGAAACTGGCTGATTATGGGGCAGAAGTTGATACCTTCTCTCTGGGCTACTCCAAAGCTTTCGACCGCCTGGAGCACCGCATCCAACTTCACCGATTACAGAGCTACGGAATCGGATATCCTGTACTTGGTTGGATTGGCAATTTCCTTCACCAACGGACGCTTCAAGTACGCGTTAGAGGATCACTCACTAACCCGATTGAGGTAGAATGTGCTGTCTCACAGGGCTCAGTGCTGAATCCGTGCTTTATTCCTGGTGTTTATCAACGACCTGGCAAGAGTTATCTCCTCAGATTTCCTGCTCTGCGCCGTTGATGTCAAGATATGGCGGGCGATTAGTACCAATAGAGATCACGATATACGCCAACATGACCTAGGTTGCATTTATGAATGGTCAGAGGGGAACCTGCCTCAGTTGAACATAGCTGAGTGCAAGGTTATCCATCTGCGTCTCCAAAAGTTGAGCGTTTACAAGTTTGGAGACAACGCACTGGACAAAACCTCCTAAGAGATTGACCTGGATGTATTAGTACAGGAAGGTCTCGAGTGTTCAAAACAAGCAGAGAAGGCATCCAGAACCGGCAATCAACACTTCGGCCTGCTTCGCAGAGCGTTCGGTCGGTTTGGCTCCCCCATCTACTCCGAAAGACTTAGCGCCTACATGCGATCGCACGTGGAGTATGCTATTCAGGCGTGCCAGCCGTGGCAGAAACAGGATCTCCTTGCTCTCGAGACTCCTCAACGAAAGGCAACCAAGAATGTCAGAAGCCTCTTTCATCTGCCTTATCAGGTTAGACTGAAACCTCGAGCAACGTACAGCAGTGGATATAGACTTTTGCGGGGTATCCCATAATGGTTTACCAGATTCTGAAGAACCCAAACTACATTTACCGTCCGCTACTGGAATTGAAGCACAACACTAACCTAAGAGGTCACCCTCTGAAACTGACAATTCAGTATAGCAGGCTTGAATGCCGTAGAAATGTCTTTTCCTTCCGCGTGTGCCAGTTTTGGGGCGCCTTCCCTAATTATATTCGTTCTGTTCCCAATCTGGCGATATATATAAAACGAGTTGACGATGCGTTGTCGCATTTGCATTTCATTTTATGAATTGTTAGCCAGGGGCTACAAAACACAATCAAACGGTGTCTTACCAAACTCATAACCAATGGATTTATGGATGTATACTTTTAATACGCGAACATCCCCGCTATTCTAAACAAGTTTATGATGAGTAAACCAAAACGCTTTTCGCTTTATCATGCAATTTACTTTTCGCAATAATTTCCATCCCAAGGGACTCGTTAAGCATTGGTTTTCTACTCGTAATACACCATTGTTCCATTGTTGTCGTTGTTGTTGTTGTTGTTGTTGTTGTGGTGGTGGTGGTGGTGGTGGTGGTGGTGGTGGTGGCGGCGGCGGCGGTGGTGGTGGTGGTGGTGGTGGTGGTGGTGGTGGTGGTGGTGGTGGTGGTGGTGGTGGTGGTGGTGGTGGTGGTGGTGGTGGTGGTGGTGGTGGTGGTGGTGGTGGTGGTGGTGGTGGTGGTGGTGGTGGTGGTGGTGGTGGTGGCGGTGGTGGTGGTGGTGGTGGTGGTGGTGGTTGTGGTTGTGGTTGCTGCTGCTGCTGTTGCTACTGCTGTTGCTGCTGCTGCTGTGTGCAAAATGAGGCAGTTTGGACCGGTTTCGTTAATCAAACGTGGCTCCCATTCACATTCCAGCCGGTTGTATTCTTTCGGTTCTACACTAGATATGGGGTGTGTGGATGAAGCTGTGGGTGGTGCAGCGTCAATCTCAAACGGTCCCATTTTAGACGCAGGCTTTCTGCGGCTGTTCCCTTGGAGGTTGCCGTGACAGACATCTCCGGAGCCGGATGCTGCCAACGACGAGAAAAATGATAGTGACTCGCAACCTAGGCACACACTAGGAATTTGCTTGGCTCAAACACTTTCAAACATCGTACTAAATGGCTACTTTTGAGGAGCGTTGTGAATAACTGATTTTGCGTGGCTTAGTGACTTCTGGCGCTGGAGTGTTTTCATTTAGTCATTGGAAACGAAACGAACACCACATTATGTACAACAAAGTAGTAAGGCTTCAAATCCCGCTCAGTGACATTTGACGTGAGGATGAAAGGAAGGAAAAGCTTTTGAGCAAGCAGGACCCGACCCATGGTTGCCAATCGTCATTGCGATGCGGGCTCCGCTACAAATGATGGATAAGGCGCTAGCTGAGAACTGGCGATATCAAACACCAAGTGCATGGGCCTTGCAATACTGACACACTTGGACAACTAACCAGTGACCTCTAAAGCGGTAGTGTTTCAGCATGCTATTGGGACCAAGTTAAAAAGAGTACTGGAGGCAAGTAAGTTCGTTGTGTGAAGTTCGAAAATTTAAACTCTCCGCAGCGTTCTGAAGCTTCGAACAGTATCCAGCTACCTTTGTGTTGTGTAATAAAGTTGACTAAACAAACAGAGATCTGCGCCACCGAACAGAGGTTCGTTTTATACAGAGCCCACCCACCTGCATTGCAAACAACAGATTTCCAGAAGAATGGCAGTCCTTCGTTACAGAATGAGAAACATTTCAATTCCTTTGCAGTTACTGCGGAAACATTCAAGATTACATCTAGATGTATGGCTGCTTGCTTCAATTTCAATAAACATGAAGCACTGATGGCTTACAGAATGGGAAAGCATCAGTCGTTCCAGCTCGGATCACCCCCGCCTACCGCGCCATGAACTCCATGCAGCTGCCTCTTAGTCAACTGCAGTGACAGACTATAACCGAAGGCCAACTAGTTGCAAGCTCGTAAGTGGCACGTCACAAAAGCCACTTTGAAAACGTTTGTTCGCAAACGTCCAGCATGTCATCGGTACATAGCTTTTCGTGTGACTAACTACGCCAAAAGTGGTGTACTTGGCCAAATCAGAGGTATAAGTAGTTGCTTATTTACTGGAAAATCAGCCAGCACTTGATATTATTTGATCGGACCGATAACCTACACTGTGACTCACACTACCGAGAAATAAACTAGTTACTTGTTTATTTATTTAACTACCCGTCTTCGTCAAGCCTGCAGTGGTCATAAATATGTTTCGCACCTAACTTCTTAGCTGGCAGGCTTTCATTGCCACTGTGGTTCTTCTTCGCGGAAACTTGACTTTTCGTTGTTAGGTCCGTTACGTTTCCTTTAATTTCATCAAGTACTTTTGCCAACATTTTGCAGCTGCATGAAAAGACCCCATTGTCAAGTATCCTACTACCACCCCAAGGACCGGAAATGCGTACTGTCCCTGTACGCACAGTCTCTCCTTCCATGGAATTACGGGGACAATTGGGTAAGAATAGCGTTGCGTGGAGTTTAATGACGCGTGCTTCATTCACTATGCTAGCGCTGTAGTTTCGCACCAAAACTCAAAATACATTTATGATGCGTTTTCGCAATAATGGGTATTTGTTTTATTCGGTTAGGCTGACGAAATATCGTAAAAATGCGCTTTTCGCGCTGGACGTGCTTGGAAGTGACGCATTCAACCTAACAGTTGGGTGTAAAACGTTTGGCGGTGGAAATTAAGATTTTGGGCGAAATCTGTTAACCCGCGGAAGTCAAGAAATTTGCTATTCTAAAGAAGGTAGTACAAGTCATTAGGCAATCCTCGCTGATGGTGCCGACTGAGCAACGGCACTTTACGCACGAATTGCTTTGATTTCAAACGTCCTATTGCTGCACATAGTTGACGCACCACGACACAACTGGATAGACGGACGGCAAGCTACCCAAATTTACCTCTCGCTATATCGGACACCAGGTAACAACGTTTATGGAATTTTAAGAGAGCAGGAACCAACAGCAGGTTTACGGCATAACCTGAATTCAGATTATTTCGAGTCTTCTAACTCAGCCGCTTACAGATAATGGGTGAAAAAATAAAGGAATGCAAATGAAAAGAGGTCAATAAGAAAATCAATAAAACACTGAGAAAATCAAGGTCATTGCCTGCGCCTTACCAGGGCATGGCAAGACTGGCCACAAGGTCTACTTGGTTGCACAGGTTTGGTTTCATTCGTCGGATGGCAAAGGCAAGCAAGCTCGCGTTGTTTTGTCTGCTGATAACCTTGAACTCGTCACGTAGATTTTCGCACATGGTACAATCGAGCAGCTGCTGAGTGATTGAGCTGGCAGAGAGTTTAGGTCCACTATTTGCCAGGTTCCTTGGAACATGTTCCATGAACCTAGTTGGTAATTTATGGAATTGTGACACAGTTTATGAACGGCTTAAGGTTTTTGTAATACCGCACAAAATTAAGCTAAGAGCTTTGGGTTATACTGTTGAGAACATTGCTAAAATGATGGGTCTCATGAGGAAACCTCATTTTGAAGACGACTCCTCAGATGAAAGTCATGGTAGATGTATGTTGCCTTATTGAAGTACTGGGAGAGAATTAACCAATGGTGTTGAACACAAGAAAAATTCCTGAAGCTTTATCTTTGGTTGCTAAAGTTGTTCAATGAAATTCCGTCAACCTGAGTACATAACTGATCGGTGATATCGTGCATAATTGGGGACCAATCATACGGTGTGGAGTGCGTGAGACATTTTGTGGAATGGCTTTTGGGAAGCCTGCGAATTAATGATCAATTCTTCAGCGGAAAAACTGTTTGACAACTAGAGAGCTCCCATACAATAAAGTAGTGAAGTTTTGTGTTTGTAAGTGACAAAATACGCTTGGAAGTTTTGAGTGACTCTTTTCACCGAGATCATAGTATGAATAAAGTCGGAACTGGATTACAGTACTATGCACAACTGAATGGGTAAGAATTTACAATATATACCACAACAATGACGCCTCCAAACTCAAACCAGCTACAACCACAAACGTTTTCGTCCGAGAGCGATCAACCTTAGCCTGAGATCAACCGAGGTACGAAGTGACGACACAGAAGCGCAGTGTTTGTTCATAGAACTGATGAAAGGATCACGCGAATGGAAAGAGCGCTCTTTGGCACCTTCATCGTGAGTGTGCGATTTACAGGCACAGCTGAAGCAGTGGACAGGCAGCCATAATCGATGGGCAACATAGGTCAACAGGTCAGGGAAAGCGGTGTGGAACAAAAGATCAACACTCGTAATCAATGTGAAACGAATGTGTAATCGCAAGGGGGAGTCATGGAAATGCGAGGTGATAACTGAGTTAAGGAGAGAAGGATGGAACGAAATTAGAGATTTTGGCTTCATGAAGGAACGAGCAGACATAGCTAACGGCTTGAGCAAGGGAAATAAATGTTGAGGGAATACGTAATCGCGGCATCCGTATGCTCTCTGCAGTGTTCATGAAGTAAATATAATTTTGCGGATACTGGTCTATCATCTCCATATCGTTACTCAGTGCTACCAACGTGTTTTGACTTTTTTGCCTGGTACTGGTGCGTTATGCGCATGATAAACAAATTTGACCGAGCAGATGATGTTATTCTGCTTTCACCAAATTTATTTGTAAGCACTAGGGTTGTGTTGCCTACCAGCGGATGTAAGCAACTAAGAATAGTGTTAACGACGTTTTCAGTTATACACCTTTTTCAACCAGAAACACAATACCAGTTGTTAGGCTGCTGCCACCGAAGTAGAGGAGAGGGAGGAATTCCACCCATCTCCGACCACCTAGACAAAAGTGACATCTGGTATTGTATCGAATGTGTTACGATCTGGCTCCAACAATGCGTTTGTTGCGCGGCAGACCATGGCTAACAAAAATCGTGCATCGATACACAAACAAATTGGAGCATACTATGGATGACTGAAATCAGCATGGCAACAAGTGCTAATTGATTGTTTAGGATGTTAGCGACCATACCCAGACAGTCGTAGTAAACTCGACTTGAAGATGGATAGCAGGGCTGTATCAATTACGCAAGGACGCATGCATCACATTGCTTCCAAGATCTGGACAATTTTGACTCAACGCCGGTAGAGTAGGAATATAATAAGACTGTTACTAGCAGCCAAAGTACCATTTCATACCGATATGATGGTGTATCATGCTGTAGCAGGACCGTCTGCGAGACAGAATGTCAAAAGAAAGGCATTGGTGTGATCACAGAAACGAGAGTATATTCTGTCTCCAACCTAAAGCGATCACGTCTGGTTACAAACACTGCCACAGCCGGATGGCCTGTTTGAGAGCACGGTGTAGAAAGAATATGCGATCACCCCAAGACTCGCCCCTGTCAAATGCTTTGGTCAGTCTCATTGGCCCGGGATGGATCATCCGTGTGGCCTGTCCAGTTGTCCATTTTCTGTTCCAGCGCTGGCTGCCATGACGCCCTTACTGTGTGACTTAGTGTCCGACTTCCAGTTCATCCACGTCCTACCTTGTATTCACTCAGACACAAGTGCTTCTAGTTCAGCCTTATTAACATGGCACTTTCCCTTGATTTGATCGATTTGTGTGACTATCACAGCTTGGAAAGCTAGGTGTACCAGGACCGTGCCGCAGCACGTTCCATTGGCGGACTCATTTGGATTCTTACCATAAGCCCGGCGGGTCTCACTTTGATACCATTGTGTTCTTTTGTACGCCTGAATTTACGGGTCAGTCGTGGATGTAAGCGCGAACTGTTGACTTGCTTTTTAGTTCAGAAATCTTTATGGTAATGATTATTTTGATATGATGAATTTGTACAAATAGCAGTTATCTCAGTGCCGGACTTGGTTTGTGTTGAATATTCCGGTAGGATACGCGTGGCTTAAGATTCCAAACGCTTTGTAGCGTTACAGACGGAGCGGTTGAAAGCCATAAGTGAGTAGAGGCACATGCAGCTTGAGTATAGAATATCATCATCTGATGAATACTAGTGCAGCTCAGCAGAAAACCACGTGAAAGGAGGACGCAAGCTTAGGATCAGCAGCATTAGTGGAACCGAAAATGGTCACCACAACGAAAACGACCAGATCAGGTAATGAAAAATCATCCTAGCTGTTCAGCAACGCTGTTCGAACAAAAAAGAAAGATTACGAGTTGATGGTAGTTCGTTTTTTGAACAACCGGATCAGACACTGAACTAACGGACAGGAGGTTGGTAAACACAGTCCACGGTAAGTGACTACGATCGCTCGGGCTGATCGGTCTGGTATGACAGAATAGTTGCGTGGTTCCATAAGGGGTGGAGTAGCTCGGCGCAGGCAGCAGCGAGTGGACGTCTAGTCAACTGACTGGATAGATTGAAACACTGAATCAGGTTCCTTCGATGTGTGCTGAGCAGTATTGCATATTTCGACGGATAGAAGAAAATTGGTTTGGTCAAGCATGAAGCGATCCCATCTAGGACAGATAGATTTGTCTTGGGTCGTGCCGCACACAGCAGACGAAGAACCACATAGGAACTGACGACGAGTTTTATCTACGAGAAGATACTGCAGAAGAATAACGCTTCAAATCAGATGTAAACTGTAAATGATATGACGGCTCATGAATTGTAAATTTTCGAGCCATGCCCGAATCTCGGTTTGGTTCTCGGAAGACCACAGGATCCTGCACTACATTCCACTGCATGATTCCCCTCAGGTGAAGGTACTTCTCACACGTCCACATTACTTTCATTGCATCCATTAAGTTAAAACTTTCCGGTGGATTTCATCATCGGTTCGGTACTTTTGTTTAGGTAAGGTTGATAGGGTAATGCGAAAAGTACTTCTTGAATCGCCCAGAGTGTAGAGGCTACATCTACTCGCGAACATACAGTTCGTTAGAGTTGTTGAAAAATGGACGATGGTGCTGCATTTCCTAACATCCAGCACTAAGTGGTTGGGGTCAAAACAGAAACCATGATGAATTAAAATAATTTGGCGGCGTCCGTATCCGGATTTGCATGTCACTGTGACCTCCATGGGGTGAGTCACAGCACGCCTGCGTCTACAGAGGGCCATGGGTGGCTTGCGCTGCACCACCCACAGTTCCACCCACACAACCCATATCCGGTGTGAACCCGAAGGAATAAGACCGGAAGGCACGTGGATGGGAGCCACGTTTCATCAATGGAGCCTGCCCACACTCTTTCAACAAGCAGAACAGAAGCATTCCGGCCTAATTGGGAAATCATGCACACCAGACGTACACATGGCGGTGGCTGCACCGTAGCCCATTCCACACAAAAGGAAGCCACTCTTTGGGCCTAGCACCGTCACGAGGACGGTGCACTCCGTCCCCTCCAGCGACGACCAACTGTCTCCTGGAGCCAGAATGGACGAGGTAGTGGGTAATAGACAGGGATGCACCTTGTCAACATTCACATCAGGCGCAGTCACACCGGGGAGCTCAAACAACATCTACTTCTGAAATGCAAGATTACTCAGCACGCAAGCAAACGTACCACATACGCCACCTTATTGGCCTGGATTAGTAAATCGAATGGGAGCATACGCATCATGCTTCTATTCCGCGTGCAATGGTACTTTCTACTGCACCTGAGCAACCACCCTTATGATCAGTCCACGGAGTTCGCAGCGAACAGATTTACCTTGGATATGCAACACCTGAAATCAACATGAGTCTGTCATAAACCCACCTTCTTCATGTTCTGGTAATGTTATTTCCGGTTTGCTCGAGTACCGTTTCCATGCACTAAGTTAGTCGTACAAAAGCGGTATGAGTATCCTCGTCGAATTCATTCGGTATACATATATACGTAGATTAGCGCCATCCGTGTCCAATGGCATTTCGAATACAACATATGCACATGCATTTATCCAACCTTAAGTGTGGGCTATCACAAACTGGATAGAGACACATTAGACCTCATGATCATTGGTACGACAAAGGTGTATGGGTTTCGTTTGGAGGTCAGGCTAACAACTACTTTCGCAGGCATGAGAATAACTACCCAGTACGAACCGTTGATGTTTTCTTCTACATTTAGACGTGACAGCCTTATATCTTGGGCATACATAGTTGACGGAACCCGATATAGCAATAATGAAGCAACTGTTAGGTAGAATGATAACTAAACTACTGATACACTGAAATAGTGTAAACTTAGGTGTTGCCCTCTATATGTACAGTTTGTTTTGCCCAGCTGACGGGGGAGATCACACAGCATGCGCATGCGATGCAGTGTTCACGTCTGGCTCTCTGTGTCCCCGACCGGTTCGGTCGTGTGCTGCCCGACGTATGTGCCCCTACTCAAAGAACGATTGATGCGCATCCTTTGGTAGTGACAGGTGACATCAACTAAGTCCCGCTGCCCACTGTCAAACATGCGACTTTCCAAACAGTGCTCGCATTTATTGTGCAAGTGTCCGAGTACTCAACCGTTTGTACCTACCGACCTGTACTCTACTGTGGCCACAAGCTATTTGCTAACGTTCTAAATCGTACGTTTCGGGTGCAGCCATTCGGTGCTCATAAAACCATTTTCGCTATTCGCCGATTCATTTCCGATGTTATATACTAACACACTGACGTACCGTTCCCGTTAGGTTCAACCTTTTACTTAATCCATACAAAAGATTGGTCATGTGCAATGCAACTTCTGGTAGGCGCCTCTGCACGTCTGCCTTCTATCCGGTTAGTACGTGTATTTTCATAAGTCCCGGTAAATTCAGTATGGCCGTAACCTCCAGTGTCCTCTGGCGGATTTCGTCGGCTCCCGGATAACTATGAGCACGCAGGGAATGCAACTTCATTAAAATTATTGTTGGATTGAAGCTTACTTGTGTAAATCCTTGGGTGGGTAAGATGGATGATGGTATGGGGCCCCAACAAGCTGTATTTATGGGCGTCGGAATGTACTGTAGCCGCCGAATATTGGCCGACTATTTGGCGCATGTTTCCTGCCTTTATTTTTGACATGTTGGTGGATGCTGGGCTTTACTTCACGAAACCTACCGGTCTGCCTGCGCAGTGGCTCGCCATTGGCCATTTGGATTGGCACCGCTGACAGGTAACTTTGTCCTCACAGATGAGCGAAGCACAACTTTTTGATGGGGTGGATAACTCCTCAGGATTTCGGGATCAGGGTTTGCTTTGTAAGCATGTCACGGTGTGTTCTTACTGTCCTGCGTGTCCGACTCCTGCTGAGAAATGCTGGCTCCGTTTCGAAACAAGGTTATTTGATTTTTGAGATCCTTGTGATTATGTTACTGGCGCAGTTAACAAACTCTGTCTAGACATCAGCAACTGAACTGTCATCCTAACACTCCTATGTAGATATATCAACGAGCCGGTAGGGCGTGGTCGTAGGTGAATGTATCAGTCAATTGTATGTGTTCAGTTGGATATTCCACATAACAGACATGGTTAGGTGTAGTAATTACGAGCTCACTGAGCCAAAACGGAACTTCCATCAATTGCCTATCGAGCTTGAGTTCCAAATTTGTGGACGCTAGTTCCAGTACAGCCCGTTTAGGTATCGCTCTGAATCAAGCGGGCGATGCAACATGGTTGTACAGAGGAAAGGTTAATAAACTCATGCAGAAAAGCTTTGAGCTGTTTATTGGGAGATGCCGATACATCCAGCTGCTCTACATAGTTGTGCTCGTCCACCGAGCGGTTGCAAAAGATGTCCTCCTGAGTTATTCACCTTGAAATATTCGGATTTATTCTCACAAAGACCTACGTCCTATCATTCTATTTGGCTCCGCGAGCTCATCCTACCACTGTTCATCTTTTGGATCTGTCATTCGCAGATCACCAGCAAACTGTGCCTTTGCAATTTCGAACTCAATCTTGCTTGAATCTTATCGGATAATTTATTTTTCTTCTCGTCGCACAAGGACTCTTGTACAAAGCGATAGTTGTCGATTTGGTCCTCCCTTGGAGCAGCCACCGTCTTCATTAAACAGTATTTTCCAAGTCATCCTGCTTTGCCTCAATACTTCGCTGCATCGCTGCCTATCCACTTACCGGCCGGATCGATAGCACGTACGTCGCCAATCTACCCTAAGGAACGTGTGGCTCATCTGGACGCGACACGTCTGACCGCTCTGACCTCAAACCAGCGCCGATTGCCACGCAACGAAAAGTGAAGCGAAGTCAGGCACTCTGCGTCAGTATCGCCGTCCTCTTACTATCCCTATGGTAGTGTGCCTCCAGTTGTTCCATTCCATCTTTTTAGTGGGGAATCTTTACACCATATCACCACCTTCTGCGGTCATTCCTAGTTCGCTGCCCCATTACTGACCGTGCCCACATATATCAGTAGAATTATTCCAATGGTTCAACGTCACCTATGTTGCGCAGACAATTGCAGTAAAGTCCTTAAGATCGGAATAAGCTGCTCCAGCTGCACTAGATCATACTGTCCGCAGTGTGCAGATAAATCCGTCCACGAAGGGAGACGGACGAACGAAGTTGGTAACACAATTTGGTTTTGTCAAACATGTCATCATTCCAGTTGTCAACTGTTTATCTTGGCTCATGAAAAGTGCGATAGGATGACTGAGATAATCACGCATTTGGTAAATACTAAGATCGAGCACACTGAGGTAAATATGGGCACGATAATACCTCAACCAGCCAAAGCAAGCTCTAAATCTAAGCCGAAGAAAAGAGATAGACGCTCCAACCGCACTGCATTGTCTGTGTCTCTAAATTCACTGGGTCACCTCAGTCCCATAAGTGATCAAGCGTCAACCATGCCTGCCTTCACTTCTCCAACCATAGACGCTTTACCTGGAGATTCAGCCATGACACCGACAGCACAGAGCCGAAGGCAATCCGGTGCAGATAACAAGCAGGTAACGTACGCACCGAGGGAGGAACACACACGGTGATCTCATATTTGCATATCAGATATTGAGTGAACCCAGCCACGTATGCCGCCACTTGCTGAAACTTAGCCACAGCACACAGCTCAGGAGTAACTGTTTGAAATTGAAAAAACAATATGGCCGTCTATTGTCGAAGTAATTACTTTTCCCTTCAGGTTTGCCAACCCTGGAATGCACTCCCAGACTCAGTTGTATCCTCCAGTACCTTGGACGTTTTCATAAAACTATTAAATGTTGCTCTTAGCTCCCAGCACTTTGTTACCTAAACTTCTCTATTATGGATTACGCCAAGCATACTTTTCTACAGGATTTATGTATCAAGTAGAATCAAGTGAGCACGCCTTATATCAACGACCGTTGCACCCCGGTGTATTTCTGAACGTTTACGCTCGACTTTTTTAATGTTACACTGATGTTAGTTAGCAAAGTATTCATCTCAGCAGACGTTTGGTAGACTACCCACATATATTTTGATTTCATCGTATTCACCACAATAATCTTACGGGGCGTGTCAAGCACTTGCTTTTATCCCGTGATAAATCATAGTTCATTGTTCATTGTTCAAACACCGATGGGATATGGATGTACCTAGTATGCGCTACCATCCTCAGGGTCAATATCCATAGATTACCCGTCTCCAAAGTGGATGCTAGGGAGTGACACACAAAATTGTCTGGGCATGCATCCTTTTATTTTAACTGAAGACGGTACTAGAGTGAGTCTGTTGCAAACGTTTCCAGATCCTTGCCGTTCATACACAGCAGGTCGTTTCGATAGTACAAGGGCAGCTAACTCCCTTTCTGGGACGGGCATTGTGGGTGAGCGATATTCCTCGTATTTCTAACTCAGTATCAAAGACTTTTCGGTGCAACCAGATTTCAGTTATTGGAATGAAGTATTGAAAATTGCGACCTAACTTGTTCCTAAGTTTACAAGTCTGAAAGATTTGTAGTAAGTAAAAACGCGAGCGCTTAAGAACCCCGTAGAGTTGTTGGGGTAAGAAATACTTGATGAATACAATTTCAATGAAGTAACGCACACGTAACAGGACTGACCAAGAGGTTTGCTGTAGCACAGATTACATATTTCGGCCTACATTTTAAAGGGAGGCAGATATAGTTTTGTGTTTGTTCTGCACTAATGATGTCATTTGACAGATCACTGGATATATGAAGTAAGTTATATGGACTCTTTTAAGGTATTCATCTCAGTAGTCCACAAGCTACATAGCACAGCCTAGTCCGGAGAAGCACCCGACGCATTTGGTCCTATTGGGGATTGTCAGTGGTGCGCATTCCCTCGGTCCCCTACTGAGGATCGAACCTATGACCGTTAGAGGCAGATGCCAACTGGCTAGCAACTTAAATTATTGAGCCATGGGGACGTCGGTTGGGCTACATAATTTGCCATCTAACTTGGATATAGCACCACCTATCTTCCATCGTCACTGACAGTGGCTAGCCTGCGAGGTGACGAAGTCCTCTCGCTAGGCGCTATATCCATAGCATTTGAAACTTGGAGAGGTTATTTGTTTATTTTATATTATGCGACTAGCAGGATTTTAGTTGTAACTTTGATAAGTCTTTCATCCTAGTAGTTCACAAGCTACATAGCAGAGCCTAGTCCGGAAAAGCACCAGACGCGTTTCGCCCTATTTGGGCTCATCAGTGGTGCGCCTTCCTTTGGTCCCGTACTGGGGATCGAACCCATGACCGCTAGAGGCAGATACCAACTAGCCAGCAGCCTAGGCCACTGAGCCTAGAGGGACGTTGGCTGGGCTACAGCGTTTGCTAGATAACTGGGATATGACAACACCTACTTATACGTGCCAATATGTTGTCAAGTCGTCTTATGAATTTTAAAATGGTGGGGGAAATTAATTACATAGGCTTGCTTGAGTTCCACAGATATAATATTCTGATCGAAAGAAAATTCCGTCGACATTTCATTCAGCCCTACTGTGTGGCCAGCATGCACTGATAAAATTGGCGTACATACATGAAGGTGGGATTTTAGTAATGTGTCAGAGAGCACACAATTCAGGATTGAGGTTTCGCGGATCAGCGGGCGGCCGGTGACTAACAGCAATTTTGGTGGGTCAGTGGTGACAGATCCGGTGTCGGGTACAGCAGCCTATTTAATGGGTTCACAGCGCAAGAGGTTTGGTCAATCGCTTCACTGCTGAATTTCCTGGCATTGTCTGACCCGCTGATGGTGCTCGCTTCCAGTAGAATCCTCACTGAGTCTTGTTCCTTGAGGGATATGTCGCCTTTGGTTGGTACATGGCACTCCATCTTCAATCGAAGTTCAGATGGATCTCTGTAACGAAAAATTTGCCAGCATTTCACTAGCCGAGCTTCCATCTGGTGTGCGATGGCATATGCGATGTAGGCCAGTGGGTAACGTAAAGAATGAAGAAACTGGAAGCAATTGCTAGCGACCAGAAGCATTACAAAACTTCGCTATTTCATTAGTCTGAGTCAACTGCTTCAAATCATCAAGTTCTCTATGTGTACAACGTCAAGTTCTTGCACAGTCTGATAGTTAGACTCACTGACGTAAATGGACAGGGGTTGAAGGTGAAAAGACCACTTATGGAAGAAATAGAAATGAGGGGATGAAGGCCAATGCAAACCATTTAGGTTCGTGCAGCAAGTTGGGGATTGACAGTATCCCACCTCAGCAGTCAAGGAAATTTAACGTTCCATGTTTGCCCACATACGTATCCACAGAGCTTAAAAACCCAACTCAACTATCAGGGAGCTAAAGCGGTACACAGAAGGGGGATATATTTGGAACTGGGGCAGCCCAACACATCTGGCAGCCGACGCGCATTACACTGGCGCATGGTGGACCAGGCTGAGGTTTCATCACCCATAATACATGCATAAAACAGCCCTAAAAAGAACAACAACATATGTGAAACAGGTGATGGCTCATATACTACTTTGCTACACTGGCACGCGGCCGGGTAAAGCATGGAAGTGTGGGCGAAACCTTTCGAGGGAAAACCCTGCATGGATGCTCGTCCCCTGGGGACGGTTCCATGAGTGACCGTATTACTGTACATGAAGATTTGTTTAAATCTGCAGTTGTTACTGTTCCTGACTTTTTAATTTCTTTCATACCTCAAACCTGCCGATGAGTTTAACACCCATTTTGGATCCATTGTATAAAGTGTGAACAATTGATTATTTTGTGCGCTCCTGCTGTACGCATTGATCACACCACATAGTTGGACCGCGCCTCGAATCGCCGAGGAAGATAAGATTTATTTATTTATTTATTTAGAGCAGTTGCGAAGATTTTATGCATGATGTTCAAGTCCTGTATGCACAAGCAACTAGCGCCCACTCGGTGATCATAGCATGCCTACAGCTGCTGTTACCGTAACCGCGTCTACAGCATCCATTCTATAACTATTGGAAAACTGAATTCGATAGTCGTACCCGGAGCTGCGGTTCAAGTGTACTGGTCGCTGCTACAAGATTTAACTGTTGTAGTACGCATGTCTATTATAAAAGAATGCATTAAGTAGTGCGCTCGACTCTTACCCATCAAGTATCTGAAATCTGGACCAGTGAAACCACATTTGTTTAAAAAGAAGTATGGTCATTAGGCTAGAAGGTGATGCCCAATATGATGTAGATTCCTTCCGCATGCTTTTGGTGAGGACGATGGAAACACAATCCTATCATCGACATTAAGTAGCGTTGTGCCAAGATACTGATTGCATGGATGGCTGGCGGGGAGTACTGGATGTTGCAGCCGTTTTTATCTCGTTAGTCTCTCCAACACACAAGCACCAGTACCTCTTACACGTTCTTCACCCACATCACGCGAACTCATACATCCTGGTTTCCCATTGGTACACGGTTGACGTCAACCGATTCCGAATTTGCCTGTCCCTGCGACCTCCATAGGACAGCCAAAGGACGCGAACATCTAGAAGGACCATGGGTGGCTTGCACGGAATCAACCACAGCCCCATCCACACACCCGTATCCAATGTAAACCCGAAGGAATAAGACCGGGAGGCATGTAGATGGGAGCCACGTTTCATTAAAGGAGCCAGCCCACACTCGCTTAACGGGCACAACAGCAAGATTGTTGTCTACCTACTTTGAGAAACATAGATACCAGACTTACACAAGGCGGTGGCTGGGCCGCAGTCCTTCCCACACTGGATGGAACTACGTTTTGAGTCCAAAGCAACGACCAACTGTCTACTGGAGCCAGTATAATCGAGGCGGCGGTTTTTCGGCAGGTACGCATCTTGTCAACATTGATCTCAAGCGCAGCCACACTGGGGATATCAGACAACCAACATAGCATTTCTAGGAGAATGGACACGCAGACTAGACAGCAAATGTGGGATAGAATGACAGAACATAGCAAAGCAAAGAATGTGTGAATTCGGATCTGATGTTAGAGTGATCTTCAGCAACTGCAAGTTAGCGGAAGTCAACCGGTTAGCACCGAAAACGAGCCAAAAGTACCACGCATATTAAACAAGGAAAATGCAGAGAATTAACAGAAGCGAGCGAAGAAAATAAGATGCATTCGTTCAGATTTTGGTGTAATGCAGAACAATGGTATATGTAAATCATTCGAACCCAACTGCTGTGAAGGATCTTAAATTATTCATTAACTTTTGCCTGAGGTTTGTAACTGGCTAACTTGTAATGTTTTTGTACAAGTACCGATATTTCGTGTTTGAAATACTGTGATCATGCCTATGCAAGCATGTCACACACACTCCAGATTAAAAAATTTGTAAAGTATTCGTGCAAGCACTAACTTCCGATACAACACCCGCAGAAGAGTGACGTGGAAATTACCAGCCTCGCACAAACCACAGACGCAAATCAATCACACCGCGATCTATTACCATTAGAGGGGCTGTGTCTAAAGTTATCACTCGAGTCGGAGCAGAAGCGTCTACTCCGACCACGCAATTGTACTTGCCGACCTGAGATTGCATTTTGGCGGACGTCCGCGGCGACGTAGTGAACTCATGGATACTTGTAAACTGGCGAAGCCAGTTGTGCTGACGTACACTGACGAGAAAACAAACATCCACTCAACGCAGTCCTACTGCACTCCACCACACATGCAAGCATCCAAATTGTTGACTATGCACGGTGCCGCAAACGTCTCAAGTGATTATGCCTGCTTAGGTATGTCTCGAACCAAAAGAGACAAAACTACGATTATGATTATTATTCTTAAGAGACATTGGAGTTTATGCAACAACGCGAAAGCACAATAGCATCGGCAATAAAAAGAGCACCTTGCGACTGCAGCGAAGACGTCCCCCAAGATGATCTTGTTTACGTGAAGCATCGCACGAGGCTTACAGGTGAACTAGCTGTGTTAGAGGACTCTGATGGACCGTCCCTAACCTCGAGCCGCGAGCGTGCGTCCGCATGGCAGAAGAATTCATCCCCCAATTTGTAAATGGCTGTACGTCTGTGCCATGTTTAATGCGTGCAGCTCCAACCGAACTCGGTAACTTGAATGGAGGTGTGGGAGATGCACCCATCTACTTGCCAGTCTTACAGGCATGAAACCTGTCGGTCCTGACGGGTTCCACCTGCTGATTCCGAAGTGCATATCAGTCACCGTCTCGCCTTCCGAAACTGAGCTATTCAACAGATCGCCTTCCGGGGGTGCATTGCTGAGAGATTAGAAATGCTCCACAGTGAAGCTGATTTCGATGGGCGTAGATCTACGCTGGGTGGACCACTAACGGCCCAAATATCTGAGCAACGTTTTGGCCAAGCTGAAAGTGAACGGTGCAGGTGGACGGTCGGCTATCTAGTTGGCGCCCTCCACCAGTGGCGTAACCCAAAGCACAGTACTGGGGCCTATTTGGCTCATGATCCACGGCAGCAAAGCATCTCACCTTCTTAGGTCACCGTGGTCATGCTTCAATGGTTCCATAGTGTATGATGGGATAAAAGGTATCAGTTTACAGGACCCACAGGATGGGAAATGCAACGGGAAAGTAAAATTAAAAAGGTTCCTAGGTGGAACCTGAAAGACCTGAAAGACATGACACTTTCTGCTGTGTAGCGTTTATCACTAAGATGAAAGTCCAAGAATATTTGGATGTTGCGATGTCTGGTGTCTTCACCACACGTGTTGGTTGTGCATGCCAGTGAGCACAGATTCTAGGAGAGAGCAAATGCATTCTACAATCCAAACGGATATGTTGCGTTACCATGACCAATGGATAATGATTCATCGCAGGTAGAAAAGCATATGCTCGACAGGTCCCGTACGATAAGTGGAGTGAGAATTAAAATTAAAAGGATCAAAGAATAAGTAAATCGTCATTTTAGGCCTCCACCGATTTAACTGCACTGCTGCATAACAATGGCTTGAAAAGAAAATGGGATAGGTACACACAAGAAAGCATGGAGAGCAGTTGTGGCTCACGTGCTCCGTGAGAAATTTACCAATGTGGAAATGACAACGCTCGCTCGTGTGTATCTCCAGTTGACCGACGTGATATGTCAATCCAGTTTAGGTATATCCAAGCTATTCACAAGGACAGCTACGCGTGTATCCTCACCACCAGATTGCGGAGAGGGCTGCTAAGCACATAGTCTGTTTCTCGTTAGTACGTCCACCGAGTGAAGCGGACGACATCAAGTGATGCAAGTTAGAAAGTGTTTCATCAAGGCGTTTTTTGAAAAGCGTTAATGTAGAGGCAGGGATCACTCGAGTTGGAAGAACGTTCCAGGTTCAGAACATCCGGAAGGAGACAAGGTTTTGTCGACAATCAATTCGACTGTAGTGCGTGGCCAGTTTGAGTTGATGGCCTCAAAGTTTGGTATTTCTGCTCAGCTATTACTGGTTGCGACAAGGTTGAATTCGGTTCGTCAGTACTGAGTAAATCATGAAGTGCTCTTCCAGCTGACATCGATATTCACCGCTGTATAATCTCAGGACTTGCAGTCTGCTCTGGTAGGAGAGATGAAACAATTCTCTAACGAGTTTGGTTGCAGTACGCTATGGAGCCTCAAGTGCATCGACCTCGCGCTTGAGTCAAGGACGCCAGGCCTAGATCGCATATTTCACTTGAGGCGTCACGTAGACGTTCAGCATTTAAGAAAAGATTGAGGGTCATAAATTTTCGAAAGTTCTCCGTAAGAGTCTAAGATGTTGGCTGGCTCTTCTCGATGCCTTTTCTTCCTGATTCGAGCAGCCAAGAACATCTTGCACGATTACCTCGAAGTCGCTTTTCTGAAAAGAAGATTTCAACTGCTGGTCGCCAAGTTGTTATTCATGGGTAAGCCGATGGTGTATTCTCACAACTTTGAATTTCGCCAAGTTAAACTGTAGTCGGTTATTAAAGGACCATGTATGGGCCCAGTTGAGATCACTCTGTGGTTCCGTGTGATACTCCACTGTCTTAATGTCATGCCAGGTTTTGACATGGTTTACAAATAGTATAAGTTTTGACTGCAGTACACTTGCAAGTTCGTTAATGAATGCTAGGGATAAACATGACCCAAGTACGGATCCTTGGGGCACGCCGCATTGGACTTCAGTTGGCTCAGAAACGGAGCTGCATACTCCCACATTCAGCTGACGTTGAATGAGGAACTTGCTTATCCAACCGAGCAGAGGGTCGTCGATTTCATAGCTTCAAACCTTGTGAAGGAGCATGCGGTGTTCCAAACGATCAAACGGTTTGGGTAAATCCAGGTAGATGACGTTACTTCTACTCTGACATCGACTGATTCAGTCCAGCTTTCTCTGGCTATCAACAGGTTTGTAGTGCAAGACTGATTTCAGCGGAATCCGTGCTGCTTTGACATTATGACGTCTTTGCTATCAAAGTAGCTCTTGAGTCTCTCTGCAATTATACCTTCTATTATTTTGGATAACACAGGGAGGAGAGTGATCGGACGGTAGTTCGCGGGCTCCGCACGATTCCCACTCTTGTAAATATGAGCGACTCTTCCGTGTTTCCACATTGATGGAACATACATTTCGTAAAGACATCTTTGGAAGAACCGAGTTAATGGTTCAGCAAAGTTCATGTTATCAGTCTTCAATGCCTTCGGTCTGATGTCATCCACGCTAATGGAGCTGTGCCAGCGCAGGGACACTAGTCTTTTGATCACGTTGGTTGCCGTGAACGACACATGGTTTAAACCTGGGGTCGGTGGGAGCTGTGCCAAAAGCGAGTGAAATGATGATTCACTCTGGAAAGTGTGGACGAAAGTTTGGCGAAGCGCGTTCTTCGCCTCTTGTGTCGTTTGCACCAGACCAACTGTTGCACGTAAAACTGGGATCCCGCGCTGCACTCTGCGGAGCTTGTTGGTGTGCCCGTACAGCAAGTTAGGATTTGTACTGAATTTCGTCGTCCTTTTATGTTGGTGCCGGAGTTTGTCTTCATGGATCAACTTGATGCAGTGGTTTTATTGAGTTTTGTAAGTACCCCAGGTCTGATTGCTCGGAAAGGCCTTGCAAGCGCGCCATGCTGAAACCCTTAAGCCTATACATATTCTAGTGTGGTTCTTGAGGAAGCACTTCATTTGTTTCGATCGAAAGCCCTTGCTTTTCGGTGCACTTGCCACTAGCGTAGTGAATTGGGTGACAAACACCATCCAGGCGGCATCGGGCGGCTGCTCGGCGTCGGCGTCGGCATTGCCTGAAAGAGGCTAGGGTCAGCAGTGATGCACATGGGTGCTCGCTTGCAGTTAGTAACTAGTATGTGAGAACGGGATCTCTGTGAAGCCATCGCTATTGTGAGGAGAACACACAGAGTAGACGAAGTGCAAGTCGTAACTGAGAGCGGATAGTCCACATGTTGCCTAAGTGCTACTTCTTTGGTGCTGCTCCGGGAGAGGTATGTCCCGTTTTATCCATAGGCGCCGGGCTTGCATCGCATATTCAACGTGGGGACGAAGAGGTGTTAATCAAGTGTGGTACCAGACGTCGCACAAAAACGCGCAGAGCTCACCCCAACGACCACAAGTTTAGGTTCATCAACTTCGCTGCATGCGAAGATTGGAGCGAATTACCAAGATTTTCTTGAACGATGATACCTAAGTTTTGTTCACTTGTCAAGTGTTGCAAAAGGTGCTGTCCCAGCAGGTATGTGTCGAGGAACTTGCTACGCACCGTCAGCAGGTATCACTTTGCGGGGTTCGGTGGGAGCTGGTTCTGTTAGACGGCTGAAACGGACGAACGCCGCAACACGATTTTGAGACACGCGTTGGGCCAACAGTGGGCCTCGCGGGAAGCAGGCTGACTCAGTTCGTAATCCACGACAAAGGTTGGCACACGAGTTAAGGCAGCTGACGGAATCGGTCCCTCATCGGGGTTTGCTACCGCGCATGTGTGAACATACGCCACAGCGCAAAGTCTGAACAAGAGGTAACATCGCAAGTGCGAACGCGTGACTACAGTCAGACCTTGGAAACCGTTAGCACATTTGGACGAGTTTAGACAAGTGAAGACCATAGGCCCAGCAACGCACAGTCGGAGGTGAGCACATGTGACCTATAAATCCAACCATGCTGTCATTAACATACTCCGGTCCAGCAAGTCTCGTCTTCTGTATTTTCCCCGGCTGGTTTAGCGGCATCCCAGTCAGAGAGCAAAGACAGAGCAGCATTATAACAGCTACCTTTCTGCCTATAGGTTAATTCGATCCAGATCATTCTGAGGGTATGCACGGTCGGTTGCTGAGCGACTGCGCTTCATATTGGTAGTATCTACAAATATTTGCATTGGGGATAAAACAACAGCTGGGAGGTCATTTAGGTACAGTAAGACTAGCAGCGGGCTGAGGACGGATCCTTGAGGAACAACAATAAAGACGCACAGGCATTCGGTGTGTGGCGACTAGTCGAAATTTGATTCTTCCATCGTATAGGTAATCTACCAACCAGGTGAACAGGGAAACGTTTATGCCGCAGGCAACAAGCTTTAGTAGGAGAACGAAGTGATTGTCAATTTCGAATGCCTTAGAGAAATCTACGTGAACCACATCTATGGAGAATACTTCAGCAGCTGCCTTGGTGGTATATCATCCTCTTGGATACGCCACGCTGTGTCACGTTGGTATCAACTCTCCTAGTCGGCCGAACGAATGTGGCTTGGAACTATTTCACGCACGACAAAGTAACCAACAAACTTCGAAGTTGTACGACCCGTGAGACTTAGGCGAAGCACCGTTATTATGCGCGAATTGAACGGGCTACTAGACCGAACGCAACTTCACACGCATTTACCCCAAACCTGAAAGAACAAGACAAAAAGACAGACCTTTCGGGTTGACACTTTTACCGGTCAGGCTCAAGGTGATTACAGCGCAGTCTAGCGTCTCTTTTACACCTCGATAATGCCAGTGGGTTGCGTAAGCAAACCCTGAAAGCAACTGAATTGGCACTATGCAAATATGCCAACGGAACATGTTGAAAAGTGAATGTTGGTAGATGCGGAAGCTGGACTGGAAAACTGAATGTTTCTTGGGTAAAAAGACTGAATGTTTTACGACTGCGGAGGTTGGCCGGAAACAGGAATGTTTTCTGAGGGAAAAAGAGGAATCGAAACGGGAAAGTCTCACGAGTTTGAACGCTGATCGAAACATGTGCACATGTCTGAACAGAGTCTCGTTCCGTGAGTTAAGCTTGTGATCACTGTGGGGACCTTGGATCCCCAAATCATCTGGCTTACAGATGACCACAAGATTTGGAGAGTAGTTGATGCTCCGAACGACTGCCACGTATTTCTGCATGACCTCGGCAGCCTGTTCCTATGGTCTTCAGAGATTGATTTACCGGCTAGCCCATTCGAGTTGTTAAATGTTAAGCCTGAGGAGAAGTCATGATGGGTTTATGTACACACTGACCGACAAAAGGTTTCATCTGTCAACTTCCGTTAGGGACATTGGAGTACTCTCACACTACGAGCTGAAGTCCGTGGACAACACAAGCAGGATATAAGGAAGCAGCCTGTGCATACTTTATGCTCTCAAACGTAGCTTCGGCACTTGGTGTGGGTGAGATTGCCACTCTCCTCTTCTATTGTAGAACCAGTGTTCGATTCCGGCCCGCTGGCTTATAGTCCAAGACCCCATGACGAAATGCAGGGACTAGGGTGTGTTCAGTAGGTTGTTAACAAGCTCATCCACTTTACGGAGTATGTCTTATGAAGACCGACATAGGAGACTATTACTGTCCACCTTGTCGTATTGTCGGTTTCAAGTGACCTCAGAATGACACAGTCGATATTACATCTAGGTGACTATTTTATATTAATGTGGTTGCTACACGTGCTCGCATTGAACAGCGTTCAAAGTATCGGCACAAGCTTGTAGTATTGCCCTAGAAGCGGAGAGCTCACTTTATTTTTGTGTAACGTCGGTTGGTATAACACTGGAATGGTTTGCCCTTGATACTGGTCCAACGTAAATCGGTGTCGGAAGTCAATAAATTTCTAGACGCCCACTACGGATTGTAGATGCCGGGAGTACATTGCACCCTAATAGTATTCCGCGCAGTCGAACTGCGCTGACAACGCGTGGTAATAACTAAAATTATCCCGCGTTTGTTGTGGAGAGTATAAATATGGAACAACATATAGTTGTCATCTTTCTCTTCAACTTTAATTTTCAGTATTCACGTGATTGTACCCGACGTATTTGATCGGAGTTTTATACTACCATACCTTGTTTTATCTAGTTATAAAGCATTTGCATGCTTACTTGTAATGAACATGCGCACGGTAGACGCAGGTGCGAGGCCAGGTGGGAATGTTTCATAGTGCAAAACCTTGGTGAAAGTTGAAGCGAAGTACCGGAAATAAACGATCACCAATCATCAACTGGTATTTCGTCATGGGATGGTCCTTTGAAATCCTTCTGGTAACAACACATTCAGATGGCCTAGACTGTGAGTGATGTGGTGACATAGTCAGGCATTGACAACCTTCAGTGATTGCATGGGGATCCCCCGTACACAGTTCGATGCTACATTAGTGCTGACAGCTAAGTTGTATGGGTAGCGCACCGATCACTGATTGGTTTGGCGGAGCTAACTGATTAATGGTGCGTCCCTAGTTCTCAGACTGATGAACACCTTCCATCTGAAAGACACTATGAATAAGTCTAGTCTTTGTAGCCCCCTTCTAACAATTAGGCATAAATGTTAAACGCATGGTGGTGAAACGTTTGCGAGAATACCGCCAAGCTAGGAGAACAAATGAACAATTGAAACGTTAATCTTTCCGTCGTGTTGTCAGCCAAGTCCAAATGGCTCAAGGACCGGGTTGTGTCCCATAAGTCAACCCTGCTATTGGCCTGCTTGACCGAGAATTGCGATATTGACCCAAGCCATGGATCGATACTACGTTTCCCGGCTCACTCGCTTTGTCGTCTGAAACTTATAGTGTAGGCGACCAAATATTTTGGATGGTGCTCTAACATACAAAACTTCCAGCAAACTTAATTCACGTTCGTTCAATCCCCACATCCCTGTCAGCTCCCCCAACTATTCCGACTTTCCAACTTCCAACTGCCCTGGACCATAGTTATCTCTACATGGCTCATGCTTTTAAGCCCAAGTATAAGCCGACCACTCAAACTGGCATTTCTCTCCCGACGCCTCTTTGTCAATGCAAACTGGCAAATCTCACTGTTATCATCATCATCATCATTACACGTTAGCTGGAGGTGGAAAACACCTCAGCTATTGTGCCGCAATACAAAAGGCAAGAAGAGAAAAAACAAACAAACAGTGGCACGCCCGCTGAGTCCCCAGTAACGGATGGACATATCCCCAATTCTGACGTTGATGCATTTTGCTCCACACGCGGCTGTTGTCCGAACCCTAGCAATTACCCGTTTCTAGGACTCTGACATGACTCTGCAGCTGATGTCAACGTCCGCCAGTTGTAGTGGTATTTTCACATGGCGCCTACGTGGTAACTAAACTTTCGAAGCCGCTTTCCAGGCGCGGGGCCGGAAGACGTTTTGTAATCGCGATAACGGCGCATGCTCCGACAGACTGCAGCAGTAGTCTGTTAAAGATGGCTCCCAATGACAGTTATCAGATCACCTTCTGGATATACCGAGAAATTAGAATCGCATGTCGGCAGATTTGAGTGACAGAAACTTGAACTAGGTGTTCAACATGCTCACTGGAGGACAGCCAATGGTGTTCGCCTAATCCACCTTGTTGCTTATCATGGCATACTTACTTAGATAGCAATAGTCGAGGTTCTTGGCATTGCGTCACTAAAAGACCCCTCATCACCTTAGAGCCATGAAGGTAAACTGAACGCATTTTGATTGCACAAGCCACCTCGGAGCACGCGCTCGTGTGTGCATAGGTCGAGATACGTAACCGTGGTACGTAACAACCCTGACAGAACCAGGTACATGTGGTAAGGTCTAGTGACCCAAATGTTCTCAGCGTCCTTCACGAGAAACTGCCTCGAGGCCTAATGAATTCCTTCTGCTTAAACATTGGTAAGCACTGGACAAACATGCGTAGGCCGATTCCGAAGTTTGAAACGTTGATTAACTAGTACATCTTTTGAGGACATTGACAAACAGAACCGGAGGAATTTCACTACCCTATGATCATTATGTAAGCAAGTTGCTTTGTTTTGGTCTAACTGAATCAAAGTTTGTGCTGTCCGTCAGAACTGCTCTGATAGCGTAAGTGCACACTGAGTGTCCTACTTCCGTTCGACGGCTTTCCGATTGTCGTCCGAAAGCCAAAAATGGGATAACTTTCAGACGGAAATGGGAAACTCAGAAAAACTGCCATCACTTGCCCGTACTCTGTTCCACCGATTCCAAGTCCCCTCGTTCAACCTTAGTGCTGTATCATTGTAGTCGCCTAATCATCATTCATTATTGAAGAAACCCAAACTGTATTTTGGATGTATAAAACGTATCCTATGCAACGTTCTATCCAACATTTGTGGTAAGCAAAAGTAAATGGCAGTGAAAGTTTCATTTTTCATATTTAACTGATTGTCTTTAAGACCCTAAGGGTACCCGTTTCCCACATACACATCGCACTGCGACACCGAACGGAATTCGATCATTTGACCGTACATATCATGGTGACAATATCTCAAAATGGTAACAACTGTTCTAACACTGCGTATAATTGGTACACGATCAAAATTAGCGCTGAACGCGGTCGCCGATTGTAAAGTGCTGGAAAATATAACAAGACTTTAGAGAATGGGGTACCGTGTATCATAGTTTACTAATTACGTCGGTTGGCGATTTATCGTTGCCTAACTGAAGCTTAGTAGTGCGTTGAAGTAGTAGCTACTTCAACCATACAACCATTGGAGGAAATATTCCAGACCACCAGGTTTCATTTATAGTGCAACGCAATTTCGGAAACAGTGTTTGAGTTAGGTAGCGATGGACCCCAGCAAGATTCTTTTGGGCTCTTCTGCTGATTTCAAGCGGCATCACATGACACATGGACGGGCCGGAATTTGGCTGTCACTGCCATCGGAGACCACCACTCCACCCCGCCAAGTGTAGCATTCGTGATTCGCCTTTCCACTCAATTGATCGGAATAAGTCACGCGATGCTGTGGCCTCCTGAGGTGAGGAATTACAATAAGCCTCACGTGGCCATCTACTGAGATCTACTCACCAAGCCAAAATTAGTGTGCACGCCAGTGTTCTTTTGCATTTGGTGTGCAGACGCCTTGAGCTCAATGAATATGCCGTTGAGTGTGATAAAGTACACAAGTGTGCTTGAACTGTTTGTCAACAAGTTACTGCCGTGCACTTTGCGCCCAGAGATCACATAAAAGTCTTGATCCAGTTTGCAACTTTTTCTATCGACAGAATCCATCGCCCCGTTGTGTCCTCCGAATGAGCGAGCGGAAAGCAATTGTGAAAAATGCGGATATGCCAGAGGAAGTACAGCAAAAGGTAGTGGATACTTGCCAAGAAGCTATGGAGAAGTATACGTTGGAAAAGGATATCGCTACGCATGTGAAGAAATTCATGGACGAGAAATACGGGCCAACATGGCACTGTGTGGTCGGCAAGCAGTTCGGCAGGTAGCTCCTTGGAGTAGTTGAATTTTCTTTTATGAGTATTTAACCATTTTTAGAGAAATTTCCACACCATTTGAATAAGCGACTATGGTGTACTTTGTGTGTTCAGCTACAAACCGATAATTTCACTTACGCTTATGTTGTCCAGGGTCACTTCACAATGCACGATTAAGTTCGGTGAAGCTTGTAACAAGATTAAGAGGGATAAATTTAACTGCCAGTATTTGACCGAACCCTAACATTGGACATCAGTTCACCTATGTACATACCTGTTTCTATGTGTCAGCGATACAGAATTGAGGTACACGTTACCTACACAGCGCCCGCAGATTCCATGCTTCTGGGAATTTCGGAACAATATTAAATCCTTCGCACAAGGCAAAACGAGACTAAATATGAGTAAGATTTTTAGAGCGTAACACGCTGTTTTGTCGAAAGTTTTTATAGCAGGGATGCCTAATGTAATATAATAGTTTGTGTGGGGTTGAGGGGATTAATGAAGCAACCCTGCTAATCCCATGGCCAGTAAGTAACTTTTGCCTACCTCTGTGACAACCCAGTGCAGATGCGCTTGAACCGAGCGGCGCTCCGTTTGGACGGTGAGGCTTTCGCCGTCATCCTGATTGACTTGAGATATACGCTCGTTGATACTCAACATCGTTGAAGATTTTACTGATGGTATGATAATGATAATACGGTGATTTTCCTCTAACTGTCAGTGATTTGTTTGCGTAATCCAACCATGTGATCAGCAGCAAACTGTTCTGCATCACCTACTGAAACAGGAATGTGATGTCCTTTGGCTAGATTAATCAACAATTTGTTTATCAGGGGAAAAACTATTGGATCACTCCATAAATGACAAAGGCGTCTTGCACAGTCCAAATCTTCCCGTATTTTCTGTGTAGCTTCCAACCGGCATCCGCTTTTTTCCGTTTCAGCTATGTGACCCACGAGAGCAATAATTTTATTTACTTCTATCTGGACCAGTCTGCCATTCTCTTGTTCAAATCCGGTTAGACTGCATATCACCGAGTCGCTGATCCATCAGAGACGGAGATGTAGACAGTGGATAGATCATTTATAACTTTATTTGATTAATAAGATTCGGTTATTTTTAAATATAAGTTGCGCATTATTCAATTTTACTCTTGATTTATTTGGTGGTTTAGTTCAGACGACAGATAAGAATTGACTTGAGGGTCTGAGTATCTAACTGATATGCTTAATCTGTGCTGCCGTAGCGCATCAGGTGCACTAGACCTACCTGAAGCTAAGTTACTTTAACTTGTGTAGAGCAAGCCAAATAAACTGGACACGAACATACAACACGGTACACGCAAAGCAAAATGTGTATTCGACAAATGTTCACTCACAGTCATGCCGAGCGCACTGCTTAAATCAAGCGACGAACGTTACCGTAATCACGGACCATTTGCAGGCGGCAAACGAACATCTGAATCTCGGTGGAGTTTCGTGGCGGCGACAAACAGCCAGCACATACAGGTAAGTCGTTGACAGTCATTTCATCCTTTCGGAAGCAACAGCATTGAGCATTCCATCATCCCATCCCCATCACCCCATCCCGATGGGGTCACTACTCTAGCTTTATGACCACTGAGCCCCGGGAAAGAGCAGCATCGGCCATGACCAAGTAACTGACTGTCGTATAGCGCCTATAATAGTCCTCCGTTGCCATACACATTTCCAAAGCAGAATGAACAGAGTTGTCCCATGCATAATTATGGGGATCGAGAACCAGAAGGTAGAATCAGCGTCAACGCCTACATAACAGGCGCGGCTTTGGGTTCACTCTTGTCATCTTCGTTGAATATCGAAGGACCCCTGAGACGAGCTGTCTCATTACATCAACTGTCAACCGAAAAAGCGCTGTGTTTGGATGATAAGCTTTGCCATATTTGCCCTGAAAAGGTGACGCCTCCAATCGAGACTTAGACCTACCACGTCGCGTAGGAGTACTAGGGGTAGCTTCCTTTTCCAACTCACCTGCCTCTGTGAATTGGATGGCCACAGGGCACTCTCTTCTCCAGAGGAACAGTAAATGGTAAAGCATCGTCCCCCTTAGCTTCATATGCACGCTTCTTATCTGGTGTCAACTCAAAGGAATAAGATAGGGAAGCATGTGAATGGGAAGCCTGATTGATTCGGGTCCCGCTTATACTTATTCAGCACACAGCTTTCGAGTCGAGTTGGGTGGAACAGGCGTACTAGACGTACCCAGGGCATTGGTTAGGCCGTGACCTTTTCTAAATTAGATGGACTAGTGCTGTCACAAAGACTGCACTCTATGTAGTCCAGGGAAGTCTTTACTGGAGGGTATAGACCTCAAGCATGAAACTTAGCGTACAGGTACACGATGCATGACACACCGACCTAAGCGTTAACTTGATTAGTGCATGATGATGTAAGCAGTGTCTCCTAGCTCTGTTGACAGGTCTCTGGTAGACTTGCATCGTCCTTTTCCTAAGAATCGATGACGGCCGTGTTGATATCAGACAAAAATAAATGGCAAACGCACAAGTCCATAGGGTGTAGCTTACTATGGATGCTGAGGACCACCTTTGCTCCCCTGCGGCTGTCACTCAATTGCCTGGTCTTTCTGAGGAGACTGAGCCAGTAATTTTTGTGCACTTGTAAGACAGCATTCATAACATGATCACGCCATTAGTAACGATGTGCTAAAGATGCTTCCCCGCACCTGAAGTCAATGTTGGTCTGTAAAATATTCTTTACCATATTTGGTAAACTCAGTTCCCCTCTGCATGTACTTTCTCTTGTACTAAGGCGGTAAGCTCTTTGGCATTCTATACCATTTTCCATTGAAGTTGGACATTCGGGCAAAACATTTACGCCTGAAAGTCAACGGAGTTGCTCCTCCGGGGCAATCAAGTTGAGTCTTCGCTATGCGGAATAGAACCACGCACTGGCATGGTAGGGGCTGTTTCATTGGCCAATAGCCTGAGGTCCTATTTGCTGAAGACAGTTGGCCAATGAAACAGCCCCTACCATGCCAGTGAGTGGTTCTATTCCGCATAGCAAAGACTCAACTTGATTGCCCCGGAGGAGCAACCCCGTTGATCTCCAGGCGTAAATGTTTTGCCCGAATGTCCAACTTCAATAGAAAATGGTATAGTTGTATCCATTCTACTGTCCTAAGCACTTTATCTCCGGCTACTCAAGTGTGGTACGCAGTCAATACTGCACATACGCCCCTGAAAATCACTTCAGTGTTGAACATTCTTTCATACTAATGTATAGACGAAATAGCTGATAGGTCAGACCAAAGTCAAATGCGCACAGAAACGAAACAAATTGACTTGTTCTGGAAGGTAAGTGCGCAATTTCCCCGAGTAACCGTGTGCCTTGTATCAGAACAGTCTCAGTTACAAGCAGACTAGAGTTTTCCTGTGTTGCAGAACATTCGTTACTACCGCTTGTTTAATACCGCTCATAAGTCCCGTGATTCTTTGAGATCGCTAAATTCAAATTAGCACTCAGCCGTGATTTGAAATGTAATCAGAGTGTTTTCGTACCCACGTCGGCCCGTGCAGTGTTCGCAAATATACTTCTCGTCCGGTGCGTTGTCTTTTGACTCGCGTGGCGCAATCTAAGAAGCTGCTAACTCGAACCCCTGGGGACACAACAATAGCCACAGGTACCACTGGTGTCATCGTTCCAGATGGAGGGTGTCTACCTTGCCCAATGGCCAGAATTCATCGTTGAAAACCACAGTCCGCTACACCCTAAACCACTGCCTCAATAACTTTGTCACCCGTTAGATGATGCTTCTTCCAAGTCCAGTGTAACCGTGTACCAAAAACTAGTGTCACATTCGATATACGAGTACGGAGCTCATCGACCCACTATATGTCTGCCGACAACGCGTCTCTAAAGCAGCGAAGGTTTAACCGGTTGTTCATTCTTAGTTGCCAATCAGGATTAGTACTAGCAAAGGGTTTCCAGCATTGATACAGACTAGAAAGGGCATATATTCTTCTTGCTTTCACAACTGTTCTGCACAGGGCAGACGTCGACCCGGATACCGCAGTCAAAAGCTGAAGCCCATTCTCATTGTACGTAAGCCAAACAAAATAGTTTAGATTCTGAAAGATATCAGAGAAGTTCTCATGAACTAGGCTACTGGTTCACAAAAGATACATATTCAGGGGACCAAAACCCGTGGGATACTCTAAAAGAATTTCACACTTGTCTGAATTTACTTCAGATGGCATGATGACAGCTAGGCTAACGTAAGAATTTCTGGGATGTTCGTACTCATTCTTGTTTCACACAGCAGACACTCTCAAAGTCATCTCAAGTTTGTTCATACAGCCGGTATACAATGATGCAGACCGGCAAACAAAAGAAATTACTCTCAGGTTCACACTAACTTACTCTGAATTATCTAAACGCCTTAAAATTTACCGGGTCGAAGATCGTTGTAAAACAGACCGGCGTTAAGGAAAGTGGCTGATGTGGTTCACAATACTGTTCTAATAAACTACGAGGTGCATATATAATGTCATTTGCGTTGCCGTCTGGGCAATTCATATTGTTGCTCAGTGAAGCTGCATTCTAAAATGCGTGTGATTGCTTGACTGAGCAGATAACTTGCAATCACCTTGCCAACAAAGCTTGGTGGATTCATACCACTTATGTGTTGATATATCGCACCTACCCTTTGCTCCTCTACTGTTATAGAATATAGGTGTTTTTTAGTTTAGTGTACATTTGCGTCTTCGGCCCCACGCGTTCCATCAGGTAACTGAACGTGTGGGGATGTTGCATATCTGATGCTCTAGCCAGTATGATTTTTATTACGCAGCTTAGCAATTGCCTCAAATTTTACGTGCTTTGAGTTATCAGCAAGTTCTTCTTTCAAGCTTCGCTGCAGCACGCACGAACTGTCTCAATAAGTCCTTGAATAGTTCTTCAGACGGCAGTCGGCACACCTGTTTCAAGCAGACTTATTTCTCCATGTTTCTCGCAGATAGTGTCTGCCAGTGGTTACACTATGGTACTCACTGGATACAAACTAGACCCTTATATCTATCATTGGAATTATTGAGCTCTTTATCTGTACGCCTCGTATGGACCTAGTACTTTTGTGAAGTCATGAAACTCTCCAGTTAGTCGCCGATGCAGCTGTAGGGGCTTGACCTGTTCCCATTACTGGCCCTTTCTTTCTCACGCATCACATATATTGTGTTATTTTCTGATAACAAGAAGCCAGTGACCATGCTGTTACTCGTAAACTAATCGCCCTGCCGAGAGTTTGCTCATTCGATGGTCTATTCAGAAACTATAGTAATCTCTTGCGTCCAAACTTGCCACCTACCTGTGGCTGAAACCGTGCAGCCGATATCATCAGCATGCATGGACATTGCATTACTGCCCGATACGGACATCTCATAAGAAGTGATACCAAGCGTTAGTCGAGGTGTTGAGCTTCGTGATGAAATGGGAAGGGATTGCAGGCAATGGCACAGCTTCTGTAACCTTGAACTCAGGAGCAGTTTATATCTGTCGCATAGGTCCTGATGGTGTTCGGAGCAAATGGACAATAAGCGCAAGTTTTATCATTTTCTCATGGTGGAAGCCAGTGCGAGCACAAATTGATGCGCATATTACGTGCCAGATTGCTTAGAAGTTACCGGACTTTACTCGTACCTCAACACCTTTCCTATCCTAAGTGGACTACGTAATATACGTGCATAGTTTATGACACAAGACTTCCCATTATGACACCTTCGTCGGACAAGTTAGGGGCCTAGCGTCCATGAGTGGCAATAATTGGACACATGCCTCGCAGTGGTACAGTGGATAAAACGTACCTTTATGGTAACTGTGCCAAAAAGGCATAGCATTGATTTGACAGCAGAAGGGCAGAGAATGCTCATGTGAAGGACATTAAATCGGTGCCTTGACGTCATCCTTGATTACACAGTCTTTGCTGTTGTGTTATGCTAACGCAGATAACTGTGACGTGATTTCACTGCAAAAGGCGACGAGCGACTCAGCGTTTGCATTAACTATCATTTGGATCAACGAGTGCTAATAAAAGCAGTTACGTATACCGCCCCGTACAGCACAACCAAAGTGTAGGATTCGCACTCTTGTGTACGACGGTAACGCCTCACCAGCCTGCCTGTCAGTGTCAAATGTGCCCTTAAAGTGCTTTTTTGGTAAAAGGTCATGTAAACACATATACCCTTGGCTTTGAGTACTCTAAAATAAAAATGTGTATACGTTTCTCAATATCACCAGACGACCTGGTTTAGTATTGCCTTAAACCCACATAAGAGAATTGCGTACTTATCTTCTGGGATATATCAAACCAAATACCTATCCGTAAGTGCATCCCCACAAACACCGTGGGTGGCCTGTCACTATAACCGAGGACTGTCCGTCTCCGACCAACTTTCCACCAGAACTGGCTGTTCTACCTAATGCGGTAGGTAGAGGGACACTGATTTGACAGGATTCTAACTGGTCTCTACCGTGTCCTCCCCAGCAAGGTAGAACCACGGAAAAGGTATGGAACGTCGTCTTCAACAGTATCTAGAGCTTCGTCGCTATCTGACCAGTGAGAAATGGTTCGACTGTTGGAAACAGAAAGTAAGTGAGATCCGCGATAAAGTGATAGACTATGACAGTCCGGTAAACTAGAGCAAACGAAAGAAAGAAGAGGTTGGAGACATTCTGAAGCACGAAAATCGTTGTAGACTATTGAAACATTTTACTCAGTATTAGTGTAAGAGACTTGAAAGCATCTTAGTGGAAAAAGCAAGACATTAAAAAACATGTAACCACTGAATCCGCGGTCCGGATCTAGTCCATCTATTGGACTGGGTGAAGTCAGTGATCTCGATTAAGTAGCCTTTAGCGGTGATTTTGCTATTTGAAGTAAAAATCCCCTTCATTGTCCGTTAACTTCGTCGTTTGAGCCCAAACTTCTATCTGACAACTGCTTAACTAGACCCACTTTACTACCGTAGTTGGCGACTGTTTCTCACGCAATCATACGGCCACTGATAACAAAAAGCTGTTTATTTGAAGGATCTGGTGTGAACTATCGGTAGTTCGTTCCAGTGATATTCATAGGTCAGCAACAAACAAAGTGTCAATTGGAAATGTTTGCACTCACGGGGGATAAATGTTTTAAGACGCAGTCAAATGGAGATTCTGAATTTTTGCATCCTATGTCCGTGGCGAGCTGCGGAACACAACGAGCGCATTGGCGGGAATCGCTAGGATTACCGAAGAAAAGTCGCAGTGCAACTGCAGATGTTGCCAGGAACAAGTTCGGTGTTCGATTTTATACATCCTACATTCAGTATTGATTGATATCAAAGAAATACCATAGGTAGGATTGTTATACAATCTACTGCACTGACGGTATTTAGTGAGGCCTTTAACGGCGTGTGAGAACATTGCATCATCCATTTTGCCTGTAGTTGATATACAGCGGTGCAGATGCTTTGAAGGCCAAGGTCCCTGAACATATCGTTAAGGGTTGAATTTCAGAGCTATGGACTATGTTCAGTAGTCTCAGTAACTAGACAACACCATGAAGCAGCTCATCGCTCGACGAAGGCACTTTACGACATTCGTGGACCTAACAGGAATCATGAGAGCTTCCGGCCAGCGAGCGGTTCGTTTCAACACGATCAGTATGAAGACCATGCATGCAAGGAGGGGTTGTGGCCCTTAGCTTTTGAGGTGGATGTATGAGAAGCGGTTGACAATGCTTGGTGGCAACCATTCACATACAAACTTGTGTTTTCTGACAAGTCGGGCGACCTTGCATCTGCAGTGTAACGTAACACTACAAGCCGAGTCAGACTTAGGAGTCCGCATCGTTGTGAATTTATAAGAGTCTACAGCAGAAAATGGGAGCTGAAGGTGGTGGTTAGGTTCGGTGTATATATCGATGTTCTAAGCAATACTTACCCATAAAAAAGCTGCATTGGTCCGAGAAGAAGCGCATTCTGGTATGTTGTTCACTTATTTGATTATGCTGACAATTTCTTGGCATCCTTTTTGTGCTTTCACTTTCACCTGTTTTAGTACCATCACAGCGGTTAATTTATGCTCCTCTCTGTTGATAAATGGACTTGCTAGCATTATCGACACTGACCTACTCATCCTGGTTGGGATTTTTCTCTATCTGATCCTCTTTAACAAATCGAATAAAGGTGCCCATTATGAGACCGAGTTTCACTCTACTTTATTGGTTTAGCCTGAGAGCCGGCTAGTTCATTAATCTTTTAAGTATACTGACCCCGTTGATAACTATACTTAACTTGATAAATTTGTCCTTTTAGTATGTAGTTGTCACTCCCAAGTGGACTTCAGACTGAATGTCCTTATAAACCGATTGACTAGCCAGCCCGAGTTAAAAGAAATTACGATGGTAAAACTGGTGTATGCGACGTTAGTTGATATGTGCATCACACATTGATTAGTATCTTGTTCGTTACCATTGGTGACCGTTGACTAATAAACTTTTTCTCGTTGGTTCACGTCTGATTGGCGGAATCCGGTTCCGTATTTGCTTATCACTGTGGCCTCCACAGAACAACCGCAGAATGCCTGCACTTACTGAAGGACTACCAACAGCTCCATCCACACACCCCGTATCTATTGTAAACCCGGAGAAATAAGGCACGGATGCACGTGGGTTGCAGCTACGTCTCATCAACGGAACTCTACCACCCTCTTTTAGGCGGTGGCTGAACGAGTCTGTTCCATTGGACCTCTTGATCTAATGGTCACGAAAACCGTGCGCCCCGTCCCCCTAACAGCTGTTAGTAGTCTCCTGGGGCCAGTATAATCGATTTTCTCCATACCGCGATGGTTTCTACTACATCTGCGGGAACGCATTCTTGATGTGAGGGTGCTACTGTAATTGCATCCCAATACTGAGATCGAAATTAGTTCACGGTAAACTCATCTGATAACGTAACTACGGTTTTTTCCACTTTCCGCTTCCCTGCACTAAGTCGTCCACATAACAACTGCCTGGGTATCTGCTTCAATTTCATGAGGCTGATATTTCCAGCCACATCAGGTGCCGCAGCGGAAGTACGCATTCCACTGCATACATGCCACTGCGGCGCAGCACTTCCGTGTCTGCAACTCTGTCACACCAACCGATACGCGGAATCCGATGGAGACACTGTCAATTGAAGCGCTCCAGATAACTGACGTCTTCTGGCACATCGTCCACGTCTCTCTGCCGTATAGAACGACAACACCATCGACCAGAGGCAACAGCTTCGTCCAACAGTACGCTGGTGATCTCCACACTCGATATTCCAGTTTGCGAAATGCAGCAGCCGCCTTCGATATACGAATACACAGCTCGCTCATCATCTGTAGCCGGTGGATATTACGCTTCCAAGATATCAGTATTTTAATGCTGTCTCCAATATCTCAGCAGCAACCTGGATCTGCGGCAGGCACACGTACTCCATTCTTGGTGAAGGCCGGAAAAGACTAAGTCTTGCTTTTGTTGATGGTGACCGAACTTGGCCGCTATTGAAGCTAAACGGAAGCCATGCGCTGCAACTCATCCGCAATGTGCGCCAACAACGCGCAGTCGTCTTCAAACAGTGAGATATGGGTGGTTGCCTCACACTAGAGTTCTCGCCTTGAAACAACGGATGTTCAGCTACCCACCAACCCGCCATCAAGTGTATGGTGCTGCGGTCAGAACGGAGTCCGCTTCTACTCTGCCACTTCTGTTCAAAGACTTGAGTGACTAGACGGTTGAGAAGGATTCACACAATCATCCTTTTAGCGTGGATCGTGCCAGTAGATGCCGACAGAATCTTTGACGGTAATCTAAGGTGATCTGTTAGCACGATACCAGTATGTCTTCCCCAGAGTATTGCACAACCGTTTTGATCGGCTGACTGGTCAGCTGCTACCATAGCTAACTACTTCGTAATTGAAAACGAATAGCTCGCATACTAGCACTACAAACGTATCATTCAATAACCAAGCAAACCGACTGTTTTACGTTAAGGATCGACGTTCTTCCATCACCTTTCTCATCGACACGGGAGCGGAAGTCAGCGTCATCCCAGCGACCGCTAGCGACAAACACTCGGAGCCTACGTACAGTTTGCGTGCGGCCAACGGTTCTCCGATAGCTTCATTCGGTCAGCGCATGATGAACCTAGACCTCAATCTTCGCCGAGATTTTCAGTGGGTCTTCATGGTTGCGTCTGTACCCTTCGCAATTATCGGTATCGACTTCCTCCGACATTTTGGGTTGCTTGTTGATGCTGGTCGCCACAGGCTTTTAGACGACCGTACGAAACTAGGTGTTGATGGTGTCCTTTCAGATGCCCCGATAATCAGCCCTGTATTTCGGATCGCAGACGCACCGTCCGACTACTTGAGCCTCCTCTCCGAATACCCGCGACTGGTTCGACCGGCTGCAGAGCTTCCACCAGTCACGACAGAGGTCGCTCACCACATAGTTACGCGCGGTCAACCAGTTAGCGCACGATCAAGACGGCTTGCTCCAGACAAACTACGGCAGCACGAGCCGAATTTGACCACATGCTTCAACTTGGTATCGTCAGACCGTCCAACAGCCCATGGGCGTCGCCTCTGCACATGGTCCCGAAGAAGGTTGTGGGGGACTGGCGTCCTTGCGGCGACTATCGATCCTTGAATACGGTAACCACGCCTGATCGCTATCCGATCCCACACATAGTGGATCTCACCGCCAGTCTGGCGGGTAAAAATATCTTCAGCAAAATCGACTTGGTACGCGCATACAACCAAATTCCGGTAGCCGAAGCGGACATCGCTAAAACTGCCGTGACGACTCCATTTGGTTTGTTCGAGTTTCTGCGCATGCCATTTGGCCTAAAGAACGCCGCGCAAACTTTTCAGCGTTTCATCGACCAAGTTTGTCGCGGTTTAGACTTCGCTTACGCCCACCTTGACGACATTTTAATCGCAAGCTCTTCACGAGAAGAGCACATACGCCACGTACGAACACTTTTTGATCGTTTATCTCAACACGGGGTGACGATCAACGCCGAAAAGTGTTCGTTTGGTGTCGATTCAGTCAATTTCCTCGGCCATCGTATCTCTTCTGCAGGCGTCGTGCCACTGCAGGATACAATTCAAGCCATCATCGACTACCCCGAGCCTCATTCTTTCAAACAGCTCAGGCGTTTTGATGGCCTTGTCAACTTTTACCGTCGATTTATACCCAACTGCGCCTCGCTGATGCAACCCCTCACGGACCTTCTCCGAGGGAAACTCAAGAAATTCGAATTTCCTGCCTCAGCACGCTCTGCTTTTAAGTCGCTGAAAGAGGCTATCGCCAACATAGCTTCTATAGCGCACCACGATCCCGCCGCCCCACTGTCCCTCAGTACTGACGCCTCGGACGTGGCAGTCGGCGCTGTTTTGCAGCAACGAGTATCCGACACGTGGCAGCCCTTAGCGTTTTTCTCCAAACGCCTACAACCTACCGAATCTCGTTACAGCACGTTCGGTAGAGAACTACTAGCAGTGTATCTAGCGATACGTCACTTTCGACACGTCTTAGAAGGCCGCTCCTTTGTCGTCTTCACCGACCACAAACCCCTGACTTACGTGCTCGGCTCGACTACCGACCGATACTCTCCTAGAGAGTCGCGCCACCTTGACTATATCGCTCAGTTTACGACCGATATACGGCATGTCTCAGGTGTGCACAACGCCGTCGCCGATGCACTTTCCCGCATTCAAGCTATTTCCGCTGACGCCGGCACTGCTATCGACTTGGCAGCCATGGCCACAGCACAACTCAACGATCCTGAGGTTGATCTACTACGCAGGTCTCCCTCATTGGATATACGACCCGTTCCGCTGACATCATCAGACGGAACGATACTCTGCGATTTATCTCTGGGCACGCCGCGCCCAGTCGTCCCACGCGAGTTTCGGCAGACCGTGTTCGACGCGTTGCACGGCTTGTCTCATCCAGGCGTTCGTGCATCGGTTAAACTCGTAACCGCACGATTCGTTTGGCGCAATGTTAATCGGGACGTCCGTACCTGGGCAGCTGCTTGCCTTCCGTGTCAACGCGCGAAGGTGCACAAGCACACGAGAAGCCCATTAGGCACTTTTCCGACGCCAGACGCACGCTTTCATCACGTGCACGTCGACCTCGTAGGTCCTCTGCCGCCTTCCAAAGGCTCCGTATATCTACTGACCTGCATCGATCGATTTACTAGATGGCCTGAGGCCGTCCCCATCCCAAATTGCTCCTCGGAAACGGTAGCGAAAGCTTTTATGGAGCGCTGGGTAGCTCAATACGGCTGTCCTGCCATCGTGACCACCGATCGAGGGTCACATTTCTCGTCGACATTTGCCACGTTGCTTAAGGATTTAGGCTGTCGCCACGTCCAGACGACGGCGTATCATCCGGCCGCTAACGGCATGGTGGAGCGTTTTCACCGCCAGTTGAAGGCAGCGCTACGTGCGCACGCAGATCCTTCATGGTCTGAAACGCTTCCCCTCGTTCTCCTAGGCTTAAGAAACACGGTTAAGACCGACTTCGACGCCACACCAGCGCAGCTAGTCTACGGTTGCACGCTGCGGTTGCCCGGACAGCTGGTAGCACCAGCCCCATGTACTTCCACTTTTGACTACGGAAGTTACACTGACCGATTGGCTCACCAGATGCGTGAGCTACGTCCACCCGCTCCTCGATCGCAGAAGACACCAGTGTACGTGCCCGAGAAGCTGTCTACTTGTTCACACGTCCTTCTTCGCGCAGACGGTGTTCGACAGCCTCTTCAGTCGCCGTACATAGGACCCTTCAAGGTGCTGCATCGTGCGAGTAAGGCGTACACTATTGACCGCGGTGGTCGACACGAAGTCGTCACCATCGACCGTCTGAAACCCGCCTTTATGGAAGAAACTACCTCGCCTACTTCGTCTAGTAGTGCCTCGTGCGACGTCACAACTCACCGTACCAATTTTCCGCATGCTAGTGAAGTCCAACCAGACCACGATCACGGTCTGCAAGCTTCAGCAGTCCCGACATCACCCGAACCTAGTCCGCCGCCTCCCACGACCAATCGCCGTGGTCGGGAGGTACGTAAGCCCGTTCGCTTCTCCGACTATGTACAGTGTAAATACTTTTAACTTTGTAGATATTGTATATATTTGCCTCATTTTTGGTCGATTAACGTTTTGAAAACAAACAAAAATATCAAAAACCCCGAAAAACCTTTTTCGAAAAAATATTCAAAAACCAAAAAATATTTAAACACGCAGCTCATTCGTTTGTTCTTTTTGGCGTTTTCTGCGCGTGTTTTTCTACTTTCTCGTCTTTACATGCCCCAACCCTCCCCTTCGATCGACTGGCCCACACGAGGAATGTTTTCGAGGACCCTGACGCGAACACTGGTCGTTTCTCCGCGGGACGAGGATCGCTTCTTCGCGGGACGAGGGTCGTTTCTCCATGGGACCATGGTCGTTTCTACGTGGGACGAGGGTCGTTTTGGCGCGGGGCGGGATGCGGCGGGGGGAGAGACCACTCCCAAGCGCACCGTTTGGCAGCAGCGGAGGTTGAGGTCCTGTCGGCCTTTTTCTGGACTAGCCAGTTTTTGTAGTCCGACAAGCCCGCTCCAACGGCTCGCCGAAATGCACCCTGCCCTGCATTCAATAAATAACGAATCATAAACGGCACAGCGGACTCCGACTTCTGATGAACCCCCATTTACACGAACGCACGCCCATTTTTACTCGGCACGATTTCGCCTTACGAACCTCGTTTCAACATTCCTTTTCGATTTCGAAGGCTTTCTATGTTCAGCCTTCTAGGGGGGGAGCTCTGTAGCGCCCAAAAAGATAACTCTTATCTTTCATGTACAATTTACTTGTTGACCGATTGTACATTACTCCTTCTTGTTTTAATCTTACAACCGGCTCGACACACAACTGCCTTGTAAGTCCCCGCGCTCACGTGTACGCTCTTGCCTCGCTTCATCCGTCCGCTTCTTGTTGTAGCCCATCGAATACAGTCCGCTGTGTCCGACTCCAATTGCCTTCTGATATCCGCGCTTAATTTCGCGTATCGTCTCGGACTAGTATTAACTAGTCCTACAGATCCATCCCGAGCGACTGGAAATGCTCGATAGTTAAACCGCTTCCCAAGGGTGGTGACCCGAGTAAAATAGAGAACTATAAACCGATCTGTTTGACTTCGGTATTATCCAGAGTTCTCGAGAAGGTTGTGAAAAAGTGTCTGCTGTCGTTCTTCGAATCGATGGACGTATTGACGCCAGCGCAACACGGCTTTACGAAAGGGCGATCCTGCATCACCAACTTGATGTACGCAAACCACCAGTGGGTTCGAGCTCTCAATGAACAGAAGGATGTTGACATGGTCTACATCGACTTTAGTAAGGCGTTTGACAGAGTGAACCACGAGGTACTCCTTCGTAAACTGAGGACATACGGAATCGGTGACACGTTACTTCAGTGGATACAAGAGTTTATTGTGGGACGAAGGTTTAGAGTACAGGTCAATGACTATCTGACAGAATGGTTCCCATCGACCAGTGGCGTGCCTCAAGGAACTATACTTGGGCCAGTGTTATTTCTCATTCATAGCAACGATCTTCCGCAGCAGCTCCAGTCATCATGCGCCCTGTTTGCAGATGATTTGAAAATCTGGAGGATCATTGAGAACCAGGACGACTGCGCTCGCCTCCAGCATGACTTAGAGCGACTGTCAACGTGGTCCACTGAAATGCAACTCCCTCTTAACGCAAGCAAGTCGGAGTTCATCAGTATCACCAGACGTCCAGCCACTCGATCATACATCTTGGACGGCCAGTTACTCCATCCCAACACATCTGTCAGAGACTTAGGAGTTCTCTCACGACATGATTTAAGATCACTAGAAAATACAGAGAAACTGTACCGTGGGGGACTTCGTATGCTCTGGGCATTAAGACGCAGTTTCTCCACATGGTCCGAAGGAACCGTCCCTCGTCTATTCACCTCACTCATTAGACCAATCCTTGAATACGGTGCCCCAGTTTATCATCCGATAACCCAATGGGAAACTGAAAAGCTGGAGAAAATATAGCATATCGCAACTAGAATGATACCGACCCTAAGAAACCTTCCGTATGAAAAACTTTGTGAAAAGCTCGGACTCTACACACTATCCTATCGCCGAGTAGGAATTGATCTTATTATGACCCATCGAGTACTACACTTGAGCCACTTCCCCATACTGCGGCCAATATTTCACCTGCGAGAACGATGTAACACCAGAGGACATCGTTACAAACTCAGGGTCCCCAACATGAACAAAGTATCACATCAGCTTTGCATCGAACGAAGAATCGTAACCTTATGGAATACACTACCTGAAGGATTAATAGAGGCCGATTCTGTGAAGTGTTTTAAAATCCGTATCGACGATTATTTTGGAAACCTGTGCTTTTGTGAAACGATGCACATAAAGTACCAAAAGAAGACATTGTATGTCCGGAAATAATGACGCTAGTACAAATTTCTAACCGAACACGGATAAACGATTAACGGACCAGACACAACTGCTGATAATTCACAAGTAAATTTTGATTTTTCGTAATTCGATAGAGTTGTACAGAAACCTTTCTACTTGCTCTTAAATACAGCCTCAGTCTCAGTCTTCCAAACCGTCTGCCAAGTCTTTATCTACACTTGTTGCACGTCTGCCTACACTGGAAAGCCAACCAGACGAAGCAATTTAGGCGGAGACTGTCGGGCTGCGACACAGCGAAAGTATAGATATACCGCTCAAGGCCAGCAAAAGTGCCGAACAGACTAAAAGTAGCTTAAAATGACAGAAAAAGTTAGAATGAACTCGTGGTCGAATGCGCTGTTAGGGGAGGTAAGAAATAACTTGCAGGTGTTCACTAGTTGTTGTTTTATGTGCTGTTTCAAAACAGAGTTAGTTGCGTAACCTGACTGGGCTTTTATATCGCAGTCATATAGTACGATGACGCAAATGAGAAACCTTTTACTGGTTTTAGAAAGCTACTTGGGTCAGTGAGATGTAGTACTAGCTCAAAACAGTAGTGCGAGAATAAGAAATGTATCTGATCATACTACCGAATGATTGGATGACGGCCACGGTGTCTGATGAGGAAGAGCGTAAATCATCTCAATAATCCAACGCATGGGTGTTAGCCATCGTTCCAGAGAAAATCTAAGCTGAGCCGCACGGAGACGCACTTTTTGTGGCTGATTGTAATCCAGTGTGTTCACAGCCATCCCGCCAAGACCACGATTTGTTTTCTGTTCTCCTTCAGGCAACGTTGAATCAAGCTCATCAACAGCAGTACATCAGCCGTTTGAACTGCTGCTTCGCTGCTATACAACCACGATGACCAATGAAATAAAGAATAATAAGAGGGAGAGAAGGAGGACTTACCCGAAAAACCTTAATGCCCTAAGCAAACATTCCGGTTTAAGGCGCCTACATGTTGTGTAAACAACATACTGTCGCAAACAGCTGGTTATCGGGCAAAGATAAGGCGGTATCGGAGAGACAGCTTCCTTGCGGTTTTCACTGATACGCGTCATAATCAGCCACTATCCCGCAGGAAACTCAGCACAAAACACACTTTAAACAGGCAATCCGATTAGGAGACGGCAGCAGACGCGCCACTGGTGTCGGTTGCGAGCCATGTCCTGTAAATTCTCGAGCCAAGCACAAGACGAGTCACGTGGACTCTAGCCCGGAAGGCGAGACGGACCAACGGCACCCAGTTTGGTCGTCAGTGACTTCATTTCCCGCTGCCAAGTCAACTTCTGTCCACGTCGAGCCTTGCGCCATCCTACACCTGGTAGACTGAACAAGGCCCTCCTGGGTAAGCGGTGGCCAGGGATACGTGGCACTTGCCCGAGTCAACGCAACTTATTCAGTGCTAGCTGTTGTTCTAGAGAGCTAGCATAATTATCACTATCTAGTACTCGCCTACGCACATCATCGTTGCGGACACGCTGGTGCCATCCGACACCAGCAATGCTTCGCAGACAACGATGATCAAAGACTTGAAGGCGCCTCAGAACTTCAGACCGAAGAGGCCAATTCACACTCCCATAAAGCAGGAAGACCCTCACTGTGACCTTGTATACACAACGTTTCAGACGGAGGGAAATTCCCTTCTGTCGCCAAAGATGCCGCAGGTTCAAGAAGACAGCTCTGGCCTTTCCAATGAGTGAGCTGACCTCACTTTCTATGCGCCCATCATTGTTGATGCAGTTGCCAAGATAAGTCAATTGATCAACCACCTCGAGTTCATCGTTAGCAAGGGTCCAGGAGTCCTAAAGTGGCTGGTGGGCCTGCAGCAACACTTTGCGCCTTGAAAATGCGAATTGCATAACAAAGAATGAGACCACCCTGGACAGGCTATTCAGGGTTGATGGTGCAGCCGGAACATTGTCGAAAAGCAATATGCTGTTGTCCGCATAATCAACATCAACTAATCTTTCACCAGGCAGCACTGCAACACCTACATCGTGAGACTCCCCAAGGAAACACGCCATGATAGAATCCACGACGAAAATGAACAAAAATGAGGAACTCAGACAACCCTGACGAGCGCCACTTATGTTGGACAGCTATCCGATAGGCCATTGTAGAACCTGACGCGGCCTGTAGTGTTCAAGTTTAGAGCACGAAAGATGTTCGCATATTTCGTGGGAACACCATCCCGCGCAAGTATTTTGAACAGAATGCATCGATCGACTGAATCGAACGCACGCTTGAAATCAAGGAATACAGCTATTGTCGGTCTGTCGTTTGCGTGGCTCTGCTCTAGCAACTGCCGCAAAGTGAATATATGGTCTATACAGCCACGTCCTGGGCGAAAACCGGCCTGTTCTTCCCTAATCCGAGATTCCAGTCCCACAGTGAGGCGACGAACGAGAACGGAGGCCAGTAGTTTTGTCGCAACTGGCGTTAGGCTAATACCGCTGTGGTTAGAACAGTCTGTGAGACGGCCCTTCTTGTATATTCCCACTATAATCGATTCGCTCCAATTAGCCGGGACACTCTCTTCATTACAGATACGTTCGAATAGGGAGGTCAGGGCTTTGCAGATGACCTCACCTCCATCCTTAAATAGTGCAGGTGGGAGGGAAACCGGGCCAGCGGCAAGCAAACGCTTGAAGGCTGTGATCGTGTTTCGGACCTCGGCCTCCAACGGAGTACATATATATATATATATATATATATATATATATATATATATATATATATATTCACAGTCTATTAACAGACATGGTGCCATCAGAACCATGGCAGAAAATAGTTGAGAGGATAGAAACCCGAACTACGAGTAAAAAATGGAAAACAATTTTTTTGATTTTAAACACGGCACTTTGATATTTTTGTTCTTGTTTTGTGTGTTTTGTATGTATTAACGGGGTATAAAATGGCAGAACAACATTGACGCCATTAATGTCTGTTGCGGGCCATGACATCCAACGTTTCCTACCACTGTGATTCAGCTTCTCGTGGTCCCTAACCTGGGAGACGGATTGGTCCAACTGCCGCCACATTTGAAGTTGCTTTCTTCATGCTTCTTCTCTTTGTCATTGGTTGTCAACCGCGGCACTTTGTCCATTCGCTCCCCGGGAATGCAAATAGCGCTCGACGTGGAAGGCGATGGGCTGGCATACACAAAACACACCCCAGCCAACGCATGCGATGTCGGAGAATAAGGTCCTGAAGACTGGCACTAATCCCTCCAAGCACCCGGTCTCGCACCTCTACGTAGCTTACGTTGTGTTGCCACCACACGCGAGCAATTCTTCCTAGACAGCGATTGTCGAAGATTGACAGCCATTTCATGTCTTCCGAGCGAATAGGCCAAGTCTCGCAGCCGTACAAGTGTACTGCACGTACAGAAGCAATGTACACCCTACCCTTGAGCTTGAGACTGACATCACGACAACGCCATAGGTGTCTCAATTTAATGAATGCAAGGCGGGCATTTGTAATCCGTTGTGAGACTTCATCTCCGACACCGCCACCAGCTGTGATGCAACTCCCTAGATACGTAAAGCAAGGGACTTGCTCCAGAACATGTCCAGCAATGGTGAGTGCGGGTCCAGGCACCTGCCAGTCTTGGAGCAGCGTTTTACATTTTCCCGGAGTGAAGCATAAGCCGTACTTAGACGCCTCCATCACTAAGCGGTCCAAAGCGCTCTGGACGGTTTGTGGGTCGTCTCCCAGCAAGGCGATATCATCGGCGTAGTCCAAGTCCGTGACTCAGTCTCCAGGGAGAAGCTCAACGCCGCAGTTCTGGTCACCTTCCAGTGCGCTTTGGACAACATCTTCGATGACGAAATTGTATAGGGAAGGTGAAATAGTGCAACCTTGGCAGACACCGCTGGTAACAGCATACGAAGAAGAGAGCGTGCCGTAAGCCCTGACTTTGCCCGACGTGTGACCGTAAACTGCTTTCAAGGTGGTTACAAACTTGTTGGGCACACCTTGCTTCAGTAAACAGTTCCACAACGCAGATCTATTTACTGAAACAAATGCCGCTTGTCTGTCCAAAAACACTATGATTTTGGGCCGCCGGTGTATGTGACCAAGTTCAAGAAGTTGGCGAAGCGTGAGGATTTAGTCGATGCAGTCGCGGCCTGGACGAAATCCGGCTTGTTCTTCTCTGGAAAACTCCTCTCTACTCGTTGAAAGCTTACGAAGTAGGACAGACACAATGATTTTGGATGCGACGGAGATTAACCAGGTTCCGCGGTAGTTGCAGTAATCGTCGCGGGAGCACTTCTTGTGAATCGGAACAATGACCCATTCTTCCCATGAGTTCGGAACCTTCTCCTCAGTCCAAACTTTCGTGAACAGCGATAGGATTTCGCTGACAAGTACACTCCCGCCATCTTTGAATAGAGCTGGTGATAGGCTGTCGAGACCCGGAGCCTTGTGGCGTTTCAAAGACTGAATTGGATTTCGGGTCTCCACATCTTTTGGAGGGGATGTGGAGACCGGCCAATCATCATCCATTGGGGTTGGAGGTGTCACAGGGGGCTGTGTTTGGTGGTTGAATTGAAGAGCGAAATGCTCTGCCCAGCAACCCAATCACCTGTGCAGGTTAGTGATCTTCGTGTCGTCTGATTCGCGAATCGTCTGACTGATAGCGTGAAAATTGCAACCAGTGGCCCTGGCGCTGCAAAATAGACAGCGGAATTTGCCAGCTGATGCAGCGACTTCCATCTCATCAGCTTGTTTTGACCACCAAGATTCACGATCAGAGCGAACGCTTGCTTTTAACTGTTGCGTAATAGACCGGCGGTGTTCGTTGTACTCTGTGCCAGCAGACACTGTCCGTCGGCGATCCAGCAATTTCAAGGATCTTCCTGTGATCTAGCTATTGGTAGTGGAGCGATCGAAGCCACAGCTGGACAAACCAGCCTACAGCAAGACTTGTTTCAGACTTGACCAGTGTTGATCAACATCTAGAGAAAGAGAAGGAGAGGGAGATTTTCGCGCAGCCTTTGTTGATACTACTTCTTCACTATTGGGTCCTCCAACTTGTACGTGTTCAGTCGCGTGCGTTTTGACCTAGGCGAATCACAGAAACGCCTTCAAATAGCCGCACATATCAGTACATGGTCGCTATCGACGTGTTGACCAAAATGATCGCAGTCGCGTACTGTGCCGCGCCACCTGCAACTTATAGCTATGTGGTCATTATGTGACCAGCCCTGGGTTGGTGAGGTGGGGGGGGGGCAAATGGCGTACTGCCGTCCAGGATGACGAAACCTGGTGCTGGAGAGGAAGATCTGATGATCAGCACACAGACTGAGCAGTCTCTTTCCGTTGTCTGAGCGAACATCATCATATCCATACGGTCCCCAGAGGTGGCGCTCACATGGCAGCGGACGACCGACACGCGCGTTGAAGTCTCCTGCTAAAACAATAATGTCTGTTTTGGGGCGCCCTTAGCAACAGCTCATAAAGGTTCTGGTAGAACTGGTCTTTGACGGTGTCCGAGCTACAGTCAATGGGCGCGTAGACAGAGATCACGAAGAGAGTACGTTTTTCGACTCGAAGTCTGCTAATTTGACAAGAGCCATGGAGCCACATCGCACAAAGGCGACTATTGATCGGAATCCAGTCAATCAAAGCAGGCTCGGCTCTAGCAGTAAGGGCGATTCCAAAACCAGCTTGCGCCGATATGGCAGACTCGGCATCACCAGAGAAGCGGAGATGAAAGCAGTTGCGTGGGTGGAGCGGTGACGCCAGCTGGTAAACCGAGTTGGAGTCCTGGAGTCGTGTTTCATTCAGGCAGCAGATTTCAATTCCAAGGGTCTCTAGCGTGCGTGCAAGTCCAGCTTGCTGACCGATCTGCAGTAGTGTGCGTACGTTGAAGGCTGCAAGTTTGGACTGCGATCCGGGTTGCAGGAGCGAAGATGGGAAGCTTTGGGACTGGCAGCTCTCTGCTGAGCCCGGTGTGGTTGAGTTGGCAGATGTCACGGTTACAGGTTCATCGGTGTAGGTGGGTTTGATCGCCAAAGAGGAAGCAGATAAAAATGTGTGTAAATGGTACAAGGGAAGGGTAGATAAAATGGTAGCGTGTGATTGTGAAGTTGGTATAGTAACCTGAGTGTATGGCATCGTAGCAGCAAGAGCGCGAGTGAATGGTTGTGGTTCCTCATTGGGCGAGATACTACCTGGTTGCCCAGACAGAAGTAGAGGGTTGTCTTAGGGGCCTTACCCCGAGTCATTGATCAAGGATCTAGCCTAAAAGGCAGCAGGACGATATGAAGGTATCGCAACCAGTTGGGAGCAGGTGACCAAAATAACTGGTTCATACGCCTTTAGGACCGCATAAGACAAGGGGCCTAACACACTCTTGAATTACAATGCCACTCAGATAGAAGCAAGGGGCAGTGAGTTTATTTAGTGCCGAGTCACATCCGCCAGGTTGTAGTGTTGTTAAACGGACATATGTGGCTTTTTACAGGGAGAACGTTTGCCAAGTGAAAACTCATCACCTCTTGGAACAATGCCGCCGAACAAGTCGCTGGAACGGGATAATCCCGAACCGCCCAGCGTGCACAACTAGGTTGTTCGGCTCTAAACTAACCCTGCATGGCTCGTCCTGTATCACCTGAGTAGAAAGGGGTCCGAGAACGGGGGGCCAGCTGAACTGATATTGAAAGTGTTCCGTCCAACTAGCCACACGGCGCTCCTTATTGTGTACCACTGCACTCGCGCGGTCTCTGATTGTCTCACTGACGCCTGGTTTCCTGGGACCGGTGGTGCGGATAAGCTGGAAGAGCTTGCGGTAATTGCCTATTGCTCCTGCCTCCTCCATTTCTTGAGCCATACTGGTCCACCAGGCTTCCTTGTCAGCACGTAGGCTCTGCCTTAGCTCGCGCCTAATTGCCCGTCTGGTCACCTTGTGTTCAGAGCCAGCCGGGAGGTGTCTTCTAGCTTCCAACAGGTTCACGGACCTCTCGGATATCCAGTGACTGGTGCGATGACGACTGATAGTGCCACAAACAGAAGTTCCTGCGTCGTGCATAGTGGCCGAGATCCTATTCCACTGAAGCTCGGTGTCATTAGAACGATACATTACAGTATGTACGCCGTCTAGATAGGCTTGCCTGACCGAGCGCCAAGACAATTTCTCAGTTAACAATCAGAGGGGACACTTGGTGCAACTCCCGGTAAATTTCATGGAGAAACGACAGCGTACCAAGGCATGATCAGACTTGGCGCAGGTATTCCAGTACGAGCGGCAATCCAGCATCCAACACCACCACCTGTAACTTACGGCAATGCGGTCAATTTGGGTCCATCGCTGGCTAGCTACAGGAGGACGCCAAGTTGCACTTCGGCGCCCACTGTGTTTAAAAGCAGTGCTACTAAGAAACAACTGGTGATCCGCACACAGTTGCAGCAGACGCTCGCCGTTGTCAGTGCGTTCGGAGTTAAGCACCTAATTACCACCCAGCTGAGCTTCTGAAGAGCTCAAATGTCCTACTGGTGCGTTCATATCCCCAGCAAGTACTATAATATCTGAACTAGTAGCACTGTGTATTATCACGTTCAGTTCGTTATAGAATGTGTCCTTGACAGTATTTGAATTGCAGTCGGTGGGGGCATAAGCGGAAACAACAAACAAACAACGTTTTATACTATTTCGTGAATAAATCTTAGCTGAGGTCGTCAAACGAGCTGCACATAAACGGCTGTTCATCGGAATCCAATCAACCAACGATGGCTCAGTCTTGGAGCTTAGAATGATACCACACCAGCTTGACGCGTGAGTGCTGCATCGGCGTCTCGGGATGCGTGCAACCAATAACGAGAGGATAAGCCGGGTTTAGTCAATTCAACAACCCCATAAGGGTCATTGATCCTAGGTTCGGACACACAACACACATCAATATCCAGTGTGTCCAAGGTGCCTGCGAGTGCAGTCTGTTGAACTGTTTGTCTTAGAGTGCGAACGATGAAAGTCGCCGTGGACAACGGATAGCGTAGCCCTATAAGGGACTGTTGCGGACAGGCGTCCGGTGCTTGTCGCGAGAAAGTGGCTGTAGATGGTTATACTCCAGTTGCACTTCGGTTGCTATCAATTAAGCTAGGAATTATAGATAGAAGGTTAATCATGCGGTCGGGATGGGAGTAAGAGGCACAGGTGGAAAAGCAAGAAGGGAGGCGCCAGCAGTAGCATATTTTCTATGATCCGCCCTGCTGTATGCAGCAGATAAGGCGACGCTTAATAATCTGCGCGACGGCCGATGCAGGATGAAGTTCATGTTTGAAGAAAATGTCATGGTTGTATGTGGACTGAGATAACGCTAGGGCACCCAGACCTAGACAGGAGGACGATTAGGATCCTCATCCAAAGCTTTTGGCTCAAAAGCCTGTCCGCAAGGCAGCGGATAGGTGGCAATGATTTAATTTTACAGAAATGGACGCCATCCCATTTCAAACCCCCAACCTGGAGGACCAGGCGACTGACTTTGTCTGACCTCTCACCATTGACCAACCTGGTAGGAGTAGCTCTCAAGGTGCCCGGAGGCATCACCCAGTATAGCTCAATGGGTCAAGGAGGTACGCAAACCGTCGCACCATGTTATTGTCCAGTCTCGTAGCGACGGGGTAACGTTGAATAATGAACAATGATTTATCCCGAAATAAAAGCAAACGCTTGACACATCACGTAGGATGTTTGGGGTGAATATGATGAAATCAAAATATATCTGGGTCATCTACGGAACGTCTGCCAAGATGAATACTTCTATAAATAACATCGGTGTAAAATTAAAATAATCGACCGTAAACCTTCAGAAATACGCTGGGGTGCAGTGATCGTTGATACAAGGCGTGAGAATAATAAAACGGTCGCTCAGTTGCGTCCCATTAAAACCTAAATCCTGTAGCAAAGCATAATTGGCGTAAACCACAGTAGATGAGTGTAGGTAACAGAGTGCTGGGAGCTAAGAGCAACATCTAATGTATTTTTGCAAACGTCCAGGGTTGGCAAACCCGAAGGGAAATGTGATTACCTCGCCACTCTAGACGGCTATATTGTTCCTTCAACTTTAAGCAGTTACCTCGGAGCTGCGTGTTGCCACCAAAATTCAGCAAGTGTCGGCATACGGGGTTGGGTCACTCAGTCTCTGATACGCTAATATGAGGTCGCTGCACAGCCTTCTATAGCGTCCGCTGAAAATTCCCAGCAACTTCAGCCTTCGGTGGTAAGAGTGATAGCGCAGGCCCTTTACATTCTTTGTTGCTCTTCGTTGTGGTGCCTCTAACGATGCTAGGTCGCGCTTTAACCAAGGTTGCCAAGTTTGGATAGCATGTACGACATGCGGGCTCACGTAGGAATTGTGCATCGTTAGGAAGATTGGTGGGTCGAATCTCCCGAATGCACTTCGCAGCCCGCCGACATGCAGGTTGCCTCTATTCGCAGCTAACTCAGCCTGTTTTGAACAGCTGTGGTTGATCTGTACTAACACACCAAGGTCACGTTCCTGGGAGGTGGTCCGCAATCCGTTTGTCCCGAGCAAATAGGTGTATTCATGTCTATGGCGTAATTGCACAACGCGACATTTGTCTACGTTGAATGGTAGGGCGTTTTGAACTGACCAGTTGGACATCATGTTAAGATCTCATTGGAGCCGTTCGTGGTCGTCCTGTCCTCTGATCCTCCGCCATATCTTGATATCATCAGCGAAAAATAGGAAATCGGAAGCAATTAATCTCGCCAAATCGTTAATGAACACCAAGAATAGACGAGGTCCGAGCACGCAGCCTTGTGGTACACTACACACCACATTGACTGCATCGGACAATGATTCTGTGACTAGCCTCTATCTGTCGTTTCGTGTAGAAAATTGCCAATCGCCGGTGCCGTAATTTCGAAGCTTCTGAAGGAAAATTCGATGGGCTAAGCGATCAAACGCTTTAGAGAAATCCAGGAAGATGCCATTGACTCCTGTTTCATCCTCAACGGCTTCATTCTGGATATTAATTGCAATAAATAGATAAGTATTATATGCCCTCTTTTGACGATAGCCATGTTGCCCTGGGACTATTAAGTTGTGGCTTTTCAGATACTGCATCAGCGCATCTGCGTTGATTGATTCCATAACTTTGGATAGCAAAGGAATTAGCGTTATTGGACGGTAGTGGGTAGGGTCAGTGCGGCTACCTCGTTATTGGATAGGAAATATGACCCCTCGATCCATACCGGTGGAATATCTTTCTCGCGTGGACATCGCTGATAGAAAGTAGTCAGTGGTTCTGCTAGATCACTAGCTGTCACTTGCAGGGCCTTTGCACGGATGTTGTCGACTCTAAGAATACTGGGAATACGCAAGGCAAACAACTTCTTCAACCCAGCTTTCTCAGTGAAGGTGGTACTGTCTAAACCCGACGGTGAAGTAATAGTAACGATGGGAATATTTAGGCTCGTTAACTGCTGGAAAGTTTGGGTATAATGAAGTCGTAGAATATCGTCTGCTTCCATTGCTGATCGCGTGCATCCATCAACCGTGACTAGTGCTGGAATCCCCCGCTTCAGCTTTCGAAGGTCGTTAACGTGCCTGCACAGAAATTTGCAGTTTGTGCAGAATCGCTTTGGTAACTCCTGCTGATGCGTGACCCTGTCTTTGCGGATCAGTTTCACACAGGAGTTACGATGTGTCACGTATGCAGTCCAGGTTTCGCATCCGAGCATCCTTGTGGCTTGCCATGCCAAATCCCTCCGGGACATCCATTTACGTGTTCTGCCCCTCAGAAAGGAGTTATGCTTGTTTTGGGGTTGGAAGTAGTTCTGTTCCGATGCGTGCGCTACCTTTGTGCTAGAGGTCGTTGTAAAGGTTTCCCAGGCAACATACAGGGGGGCTTTCGGTTAAGAAAGTCCAAGATGTATCCTTAAGCAGTGTAGATAACACATTATAATGCATACGAGTATGTACTTTATCAATCTCCTTTTCAAAATACTCCGCATATCACATATAGTCAATGAGTAGAGTAACATGATGAGTAGGACATAGTGGTGTGCTTGTAACCATTCCGTCAAATATGAGTTCTTCTTTAGTGAGCACAAGATCCAGTATCGACGGCTAGTTAGCAGTTGGAAATCTGGTGGGAGAGGTTACGTGGTTGTACAGAGAGTGGCTAGCAAGTAGCTCTTGCAAGGAGGCTTTATACTGCGTACCGTCGGTTGCTGGAGTTTCTATGTCGTGCATCTTAAGGTCTCCAGCGATAAGAATTTGGGTGTAGGACTTGTTCAAAGCAAACTGAATGACGTGGTTCCGTTTGGAGTATATTTTCGACGTTGCGTTTGGTGGGCGGTAAATCACGGCTAGTAGACCTGTATCCTTGTTTCGCAACCACAGGGGGCACCAAAGCGAATCAGGAGCTCGGATTGTCGGGTGATCGATAACTTCACATCGGAGGTTTGTATTATAATAAATGATCACACCACCACCCCTTCCGGTGCTATCGGTCCGAAACAGCGGCATAAAGGGTAAATTGATCTCAGAATAGGTTATCTCAAGCTTTAGCCAAGTCTCTGTAATCATGATGAGGTCCCGCGGTTGTGAGGCACGTAGTTCTCTTAGTTGGGCCAACTTACTTAGCAGGCCTTGGGCGTTTGTGTACATACAAGATAAAGCTTTTGTTGTTAGGAGTGCGTTACTGGATGTCAACTTTGTGTTAGTTTTCAAGCTTGCCGTTAGGTGGCCGGCCATCAATCGTTTTTTGGTTGATGAATTTTAGTCAAGTTGCATGGCATTACTGATTGTTCCTGAACAGATGTTCCATTTGTGCTGTGCTCTGTCCTGTTGTGTGCCGTGCGCGTTGTTGTGTCAGTCTCTCAGCAGGACTGTGCAGATAAAGAATTCGAAACGTTTGCAAGTTCCATCAAATTGCTTACGACTCTTGGCCGCTCGCCTGCGGCCTTTAGGCGGATCTGTGTTGGCCATCTGGCTCGCAACTTTAACCATCTATCCAACGGAACTTGCGTCATTCCCTTTGCGTGTGATATTACTTTCATTAGTCTTGGACCGCAGCCCATGTAGTTAGGTGATGACAGAACGCTAGCCAAGGATTTGGCAATAACTGTCAACTATGAGTACTTCGCAGATGTAGCAACACTGCTGGCGGGCATGTGCTGCGCATCGTGATCAAAAGAATGCAGTAGCTCGAGAACACCACGAACATGTATTGGTTTCTTGCTATCCCTTTTAGGAATGCCGCGTTGGTCACCTGCTTCTTTTGGATGATCTTTCCAAGGTAGATCGGGTAATATGCGCACTCCACACGGTGAGTTGCGCAGACGAGCTGCTGAGAGTAGGACAGCCTCTGTCGCATCTGCTGAGTTTAGTGTTACTCGAAGAATTCGAGGTTCACCAGATTGCACTGAGGTCGGGTGACGCGCTTCGCGTTGCAGCATAGCAGGTTCAACCCGAATACCAATCGCACCGCAGATGGAACTCCACTTGTTGCGATCGTCTTGCAACTTGCCTTTTATTGTGTCAGACTTGGATTCGGAAACATTGGTGTACACGAGAGTTAACGCAGCGTGGTTTTGCTTGGCGAAGGTCGGCTTTAAAGTTTTACTGGCAATTTGGACTGTTTAGAAGGCACCACTGACGTTGACGGGGAAAGCTGCGTTGCGCCACGCGTTCTCGGTCCAGAAGATGGACCTATGTGTGTGGGTCCCAGTGTGTTTGTCGAGGCTATCGATGTGTATTTTACCTGTTTGGGTTCTGCACCGAATTTCTTTCGACTCTGAGCTGTCGGTGTAATGACTGAATCTCCACATGAAGAGGCTATCGTTGGAGAAGTGGAAGCAGGCATGTTTGAGGCTTGTCCGCTTATAGAAATGAGGTGACACAGTGGATTTAGTGACACAGACGCTGCAGTGCGGTTGAAGCGCCTAACTCTTTTCTTCGGCTTAGATTCAGAGATTACTTTGGCTGGTTGAGGTATTAGCGTGGCCATATTTACCTCCCTTGGATCGAGTTTAGTATTTACCAAATGCGCGATTATCTCAGTCATCCTATCGCACTTTTTCATGAGCAAAGATAAACAGTTGACAACTGGTATGACGACATGTGTGGCAAACCAAATTGTGTCATTAACTTCGTTTGTCCGTCTCACTTCTTGGACGGATTTGCCTGCACACTGCAGACAGTGTGGTCTAATGCAGCTGGAACGGGTTATTCCGATCTTAAGGACTTTACTGCCATTGGCTGCGCAAAACAGGCGACGTTGAACCATTGGAATGTTAGTCATCTTCTTAGCGTTTGTAGCAAGGCCTATCTGAGCGCTCACCTTGATGAGCATTCTTTGCACCAAGCGTGACGCGCCAACACTTCGGAACACCCGCACGAACTGAGAGTTGTTCGACCGTACTAAGGTCATGCGTTAGGGGCAGCTGGGAGTCGCAACGCGCAGACTGTCGGGTTCAACGAGCAGTCGACTCACAGTCGAACACACCCACACCCACACAAAGCGGCAGTGTGTGTTGATCAGCCTGCCTTAAGCTACGATGCAGGTGGAGCGCTGATAAGCGTCTATAGAGCGGTTCAGTTGATGAGCGGAGTAAAATGACTGTAACTTTGTTATGCTGCAACTTGCAGGGATGGTTGCCGCGTAGTTTGGGAGCCGTCAGCTTCTTCTTCCGAATGAGACCAATATCTTTCCCGAAAACTCCGGTTTGATGTAGATGCACACGTAGAACTCGGCAAAGAATATGCCGAAAACTGGGAACTGGAGGAAGAGTATACTCCAAACCGGTTAGATCCTAGAGTTGGGAAGCACTGAATAGAGCTCGTCGAACTGGTTCGAACGAGCGCACACACAATATTGTGTGGGGAGAATTAGAATGGCCACAGAGGGCAAAGCGAGAGCCGAGTTAACGTGCGGCCGCACGGCAAATGCAAGGCCGGAAATCAACGTATATACCTTTGATGTAAGGGCGAACAAAGTCAACTCCACAAAAGCCTGGGAAGTGGTTACTGAAAGCTGTTCGCCAGGTTGAGTGACCTTAATCGTCCTGCGAGGCGTAAACGTGCCCGAATAGCAACTTACAAATGTGAAAATATTTTCATGGGAACCCGGCTTTGTTGCTAGACTTGCATCACACTAACTTTGGAGAATAAGAGAGTCTTATCCAAATGTGAAGAGTACGGTATATAGAAGTATAAAGTTCATCAACGCACGACAAAATTACATGGTGTCCTGTCTTTTAAATCAAGTACTACCATGCAAACAGGAAGAGCAGCGGGGCTCTCTGATGACCAAAAAACGTAGAGACTAAGCAGGTGCAAAAGCTCTGAGTGAGCGCCTCTGACCACCTTCAGTCATTTGTCGAGTGTAGTTCGTTACCGAAAACGCGACGCTAGTCGGATTATTTGCAGGAACTCTAAACGGAGGAGAATTTCACAGCTGCAGTTTAGTACATTGGCTTACATATGTGGAGGATCTGATGGTGAAGAAAATTTCATTGGCGAATTAATAAGCAGCAGTAAGACAACAGACTCAAGGGTGCTCATGCTAATTTACGGGTTACATGCGAAGTAGAACGGAACAATTGTCTGCCATATCTGGACATACTCATAAGTCACAGATATGATGGATTGATTAAGACGTCCAGTTACTGAAAAGCAACTTGGTCCGGTCAGTACCTTCACTTTACCAGCTTCACACCAGTGCAGCACAAACTGACACTTGTAAAGACTCTAGTTAGTCGTGCCAGAAGAATTTGTTCGGCTGACGGTCTGAAGGATAAGTTAGTGTTAATTAATGCAGCACTAATGGCGAACGGCTACCCTCGAAGATTTATCGAGAAACACATCCAAACACGAGGGCCAAAGGACTTGGTGCAGAAGGCAACGAAGAGGAAATTGCATATCGAGTTACCTTTCAAAGGTGACTTAGCCACGTTGAAGACAACTAAGCGTATAATTTCGGCTACGCAAGGAAGTTACTATGCTGCACAGTTCTCGTCATCAACCGAACCCGAAATTTGCCCATACCTCCAACGAAGGAATCTCAGCCAATTGGGGTCGACTCACATTGTGTGTAGCAATTCGTATGGCACTGCGGAAACAGTTATATAGGCAGAACTAATAGGACTATGGCTTCCCGAATAAAGGAGCATGTACCAAGATGGGTTCAGCGTGTAGTTGCTCAGATTTCCTACCCCCGTCAGATTCCGTGTTCGCGCAGACCGCCGGTTTCCTCGATAGGTAAACACCTATTAAACTCGGGTCACTGGATAGAGCTTGGCTCAGCTTTCAAATTTATGTTACCTCATCCTAATCCACGCTCCCTTCGGTTTCTTGATGCTGTCGATATAAGCCGGATGGAGTCAGCTTTGTGTGTTCAGAAACCGTTATTTGTCAGCCTAAAGCTGTCCTGGACGTAGCTATGAAGTTCCGTCCTTCGTTCTGCACCTCAAGCTTGTCTGGCTTCACCCACAGTTAACTAAATCGATGCATATCGGTTATCGCTAATGGTACAGCGGAGACAATCCGAAATGTATGCATCTACCAGCCTTCGTCTTGTTTCCGTGCTTTGCAAAGTGTTGAAGGGAACTAACTGCTTCAAATTTCTGAAACGACGAATTCCCGCCGAAACAGTTAGGTTACTGCAGCGCATAGTCAGCCAGTTGCAAGATCCGCTTACGTGTGGAGAAAATGTTTCTACGGAAATGCATTTTCGTGCGTCGCTATCCTCGTCCAGTGCTCTTACTGTTGCGTGGCAACAAAATCGAGCCCTTTGCGGCTAACCTTAGACGAGTAGCGTCCGCTCACATAGAAACGGCTCCAACCAGACTTGCGGAACTACTAGAAACTCTTGCACGTTTACTACTCGTGGTAGAGGATCTGTCTCTGTGTTGCCGAATTGTTTTCACTAACTTTTGTAAGTCAACTCTGGATCGTACGAGACGAAACCGCTCTACTGGTTTAGAAAATTCGCTGACGAACAACCAGTAGGAGGGACCCAAGCTCATGATTCCAGTAAGTAGGTGATGAATTTATTGAACCTACAGCTTGATGGGTTGCAATTAGAATCATCATCAATACGGCGTGATTACAAATTCCCCCCTAAAAAGTTGAACGGCTTGTCTATAGAAACCAAATTTGAGAACATTTTTGGCCAGTTTAAGAAGCTCCAGACAACCAGCCCTGGTAAGCTTGTTTGGTTCCCAAACAAGTTAACCGTTATCACCCATGAGATGCAAACCATGCCGGTTAAGGAAAAATGAGCCATCACAGCTCGACATTTTCAGGCGTTATGTAAACTACGGGCTAAGGACGTAGTCCTAATGAAATCACATAAACCTTCAGGAGTAATGATCATGAACAAAATCGAATACAATGAGATGTGCAGCATACTCAACTGAGGAGACAATACAGAATGCATGCATCTACCAGTCCTCACCATCTTCTCGTGCTTTTAAAATGGTTGAATGGAACTAACTGCTTTAAAGTATTATTATGATTATGATTATTATTGTACACTATAGTTAGAGGTAGGAAACACCTCAGCTAATATGCCGCAATATCTAAGAGAAAAAAGGAATAAAATGCAACAAGTGCATGCCAGCTGAACTACCCGTAAAGAATGTGCATCGTTCCGGTAAGCTACCTGCCGGCAACTATGCAGCAGAAAAAAATAATTTACTACGCAAAATAATATAAGGCTAAATATTGTGATCGTGGTTGGTAAAGGGAGACTAAAGGGGATGGGATGAAACAAAGAAAGTCAAAGGTCGACTCCTAGCCATATCAACAATTGCATCCAGCCTAAGGTGTTCATCTTCTTTCGGACCCCAACTAGTGAGCCGAAACGCTCCAACTGAGGCCAGCTCAGAAGTGAGGGCCTTCATTCCTATCGACCAAGTCATCGCTTGGCCACCCCTCCTCTTCTTCCATCCACACCCCCGGCGCGCAAACAACGCACGTCGCGGAAGTCGGTGGGCTGGCATGCGTAACACGTGGCCGAACCATCGGAGCATGGTGCGTGAAATAACGGTGCTGAGCGGTACATTTCCTTTTCCTGTGTCGTAAACAAGGTGTCGAACACGCTCGTTGCTTACTCGGTGTTCTAACTAGATGTGAGTTAAATTGCGAAGGCACCGGTGGTCGAACGTAACTAAGGGGCCAGGTTTCATAAACGTACAGTAGGGTCGAACGTACCGTTGCATTGTACACTCTACCCTTCAGGGCGAGAGTGATATCGCGCCGGCGCCATAAATGGCGTAGGTTAGCAAAAGTGCCTCGAGCTTTTGCTATACGGTACAATGTCATTTTCAATCCCACGGGCGCTGTTACAACTTCCCAGGTAGCCGAATGTTTGAACTACTTCTAGCTGATTTCCAACAACGGTCAGCGAAGGAGCTGTCCAGGCCAAGCTTGGAGGAACGCTTTGCACTTCGAGGGTGTAAAGCAAAGCCCGAAGTAACGGATAACCAGTGTTAATCTGTCCAGTGCATCTTGGCACGCTTAGGAGCTGTCAAAGATCAGCGCAATATCGTCAGCATACTCCAAGTGAAGAATTCGTTCTCCTGGGAGCAGATCCACACCTTCTAAGTCGTGTCCTGTGAACGCGACTTCTATGACTTCGTCAGTATCGAAATTGATGAAGAAAGGTGACAGCAGGCATCCATGTATCACACCGCTGGAGATATTGAAGGGCGATGACAGCTTGCGGCAAACCCTCACTCTGCCTGAGCTACGCGTGTATGATGCTCGGATAATATTTACATAATTCTCAAGTACACCTTTCCTGATTAGGCAGTCCCAAAGTGCAAGTCTATTCAGCGAATCAAATGCGCATTTGATATCGAGGTACACGACACCGGGGGGCCGCCAATATATGTGGCGGTGCTCCAACAACTGACGCAAAGTGAAGATGGGGTCGATGCAGCCACGATCTCGACGAAACCCGGCTTGCTCTTCATGAATATGGCTTTCACAAGTGGCAGTCAGTCTGTGAAGGATGACAGGCAAGCAATTTGGAGGCGATGGAGATCAGACTGACTCCTCTATGGTTGCCGCATTCCGAATGCGAGCCTCCCTTGAAAATTGGGACTATGACGGAGCGGCTCCAGTCGGTTGAAATAGTTTCCCGCTCCCACAGTTTCACTAGTAACTCATGTAAATCATCCACAACAGGCAAGACCATTGGCCCCGTTCTTTCAGCGCTGCTTAAACCAGAACCAAGTTCCTGCTACGTACCAACTTAGTATAATAAGTTCGATTCACAAGGGCAGAATTAGAGCTGTGCCCTCACACTGCCGCCCGGTATCACTTCTCACTATACTCTCCAAGCTCATGTAATCCACAGCTGCGTATGCGTTGGTGTGTTAGCTAAATAACTGTAACTTTATTGCTCTCGAGTAACACGACTTTCGTAGACAGCCATCACGCACAACAAATATGTTAACTGCACGGAGTAGTTAAATCTAAATAGCTGACGCTGGAGAGGCCGGTTATGGGATTTACCAGGAAGTATCGGAGACATTCGATAGTTTAGATCATCGGATTCTCCTCTCCAAGCTTCATTATTGCGGGATCGGTCACCCTCTCTTGATCTGGGTCGCCACTTTCTACTGCAATGACAATTAGAGGCCAGAGTCTAGAGTTCTTTATCTAAACCCGTACCAGTCGAGTCTGGTGTGCACCAGGATTCAGGTATAGGGCCACGATTGTTTTTGTTATTTACCAATGAACAATGATTTATTTCGTGTAAATAAGCCGTTGCTTGACAAGCCCCGCAGGATGATGGGGTAAAACTACAACTGTCTGTGCGTTGAGGTATCTGTTTGAGTATTTATCCAGCGGGTACGCTGCTGAATAATAGTAGTGTATGTGGGAATTGAATGTGAACGACGTGGCAACATGGGGACAGTTATAGTTGTTGTATAAGGTGTGTAAAGTACAAACAAGAGTACTCACTTCTGTCCCGCATCCCAAGGTTTACGTGACATGCTAATCCGGTTTGGAGGGATAATTAATATATTCCAAACTTGCACAGTTTAGGCAACGAAGTGATGGGGGCCAAGGGCAAGATCCAATCGTTTTGAAAATATTCAAGTTGGAAGAGGAAGCATCTAAGTTCCCCATAGAGTTTCTGGGTTGGCAAACCAGAAAAAATAATTCCGCCGACATTTCAGGCGGCTAAACTGTGCACACAATTTCAGAGGGTTACCTCTGAGATGGGTGTTATGGCTGAGTTTCAGCAAGTGACGGCATACGTGATTAGGGTCACTTAATATTTGGTAGACTAATATGAGATCGCCGCGCAGCCTTCGGTAGTGGCCACTGAAAACTGCCAGTGACTTCAGCCTTTGAGGGTAGAACAGATTTCGTAGGCCCTCGACATTCTTTGTTGCCCAGCGTTGGGGTTTCTCTGGTACTTCTGAGTCGCACTTTAACCAAGGTTGCCAAGCTTGGGTGGTTACTCAACGTGTAACCGCACGTAAGAAGTGTGCAGCATGGGGAAGATGGATGGGTCGAATCTTCCGAATGCTCTCCGCAGCAAGCCGACGTCCTGGTTTGCTCTTTTCGCAGCTGCCTCTGACTGTTTTAAACAGTTAAGGTCACTTTGAATGAACACACCAAGGTCGTGTCCTTGGAAAGTTGTTTGCAATACATGTGACCCAAGCCTATACACGTAGTCATGTCTACGGCGCAATTGAACAGCGTGACATTTTCCCCCATTGTACTGTAGGGTATGCAAAACTTACCAAGTTGAAATCGTGCTTAGGTCACGCTGGAGCTTTTCGTGGTCGTTCGGTTCTTTGATCTCTCACCATAACTTGACATCACCCGCTAAGATTAGGAAATTGGAAGTAATTTCCCTCGTCAGATCGTTTATGGAAATCAAGAATAGACGGGGCTTGAGCACTGGACATTGTGGTACGCCGCACACCACCTCAATTGCATCGGACAGGGATTTTCATGCTCCCACTACCAACCGATATTCGTGCAGGAAATTGCCTATCCAACGCAGCGGTGGGTCACCAACGCCATGGAACTGAAGTTTATGGAGGAGAATTCGGTGGTCTAAGCGATCAAATACTTTTGAGAAGTCGAAGTGAATGGCATCAACTCCTGCTCCACCATCAACTGCTTCAGTCTAGCTGTTGCGTGCAATTAACAAGTTCGTAGCGCATGAGCACTTTTGTCGGAAACCATGTTGCTCTGGTGCTATCATCTTGTGATTTTCCACATACTGAATGACTGTATCCGTGATGATAGACTCCACAACCTTGGAAAGCACAGGGAGTAGAGTTATAGGATGATAATTGGTTGGGTCAGTGCGGCTACCGCCCTTAGGAATAGGGTTGATTACCATACGCTTCTATATTGTTAGAATATAGTTCTTCTCCATGCAACGCTGAAAGAATAAAGCCAGAGGTTCCGCCAGATCACTGGCTGTTACCTGTAAAGCCATCGGTCGAATATTACCGAGCTCAGGAGAGCTTTGGATACGCAAGAACAACAGTTTCTTTGACACACTTTCTGCAGTAACAGTCATATTGGATAAAGCTGATGGTGGGACAATAGAAACAGGGATAACCTCTGGGCGTGCTACTCTCAGGAACGTTTGTGAGTAAGGGAACTGTAAGAGATAGGCTGCTTCCGTTGCTGATCGCGTGCATCCGTCAGTCGTGATCCGTGCTTGAATTCCGCGTTGCAACTTACAAAAGCCATTAACCTGCCTGTATATGAGTTGGCGGTTTGTGCGGAATCCCTTCATACACTCCTGCTGATGCGTCAGCTTGTCCTCGTGGATCAAACTCATACAGAAATTATGTTGTGCCACCTAGACAGTCCAGGTTTCGGAATTCGGGGAGTCCTTGTGAGCTCTCCATGCTAAGTCCCTCAAGGACATGCATTTGCGTGTTCTGCTCCTCAGAAATGACTTCCTTCTCCATTAACGATGAAAGATTTTCTACTCAAACGCTTGCAGTATCAGTGTAGAGAATGTCCTTGTAAAAGTGTCCCAGGTGATTTCTGGGGGCTATCCGCTAAGAAGGTCCAAGATACCTTCTTAACATGGGCGGATAGCACGCTGTAGTGCGTGATCGTATATACTTTCTCGTCCTCTTCCTCAGGATATTCCGCATAACATACATAATTAAACAGTAGAGTCATATGGTCACTGCGACTCAATGGTGTGCGTGTAATTATTCCGTCTACCATGAGTTCTTCGTTGGTGAGCACAATACCAAGTATCAACAGCTTGTTAGCAGTTCGAAATCTGGTGGGAGTGGCTACGTGGTTGTACAGGTAGCTGTAAATTACCTCTTGTAAACAGACTGAACTGCATGCTATCGGTCGCTGTTATTTCCAGATCATGCACATCAAAGTCGCCTGCGATGAGAATGTGACCCTATGTCATGCTCAAAGCAACCTGAAGAACGCGGTTTAGTTTGGAGCCCATTTCACACGTAGAGTTTGGCAGACGGTAAATCACAGATATAAGACATGTACCTTTTTTCCGTAACCATAGCCGACACCAAAGCGAACCTGAGGCACGGATCTCTGGGTGGTCAATAAGTTCACATCGGAGGTTAATCTTGTAATATGGAATTACGCCATCACCGCTTCCAGCTCTGTCATTCAGAAGCAGTGACATATCAGGTTAATTGACTTAAGAATCCGCAATCTCAAGACAACCAGGTCTCTATAAATATAACGAGATCCCGCTGTTGTGACGCCTGGCGTTTTCTAAGTTGGACCATCTTACTTAGAAGACCTTGCATGTTAATATACAAACATGATAGTGTTTTTGATATTAGAAGTGTGTAGGTGGACAACAAATTCCTATTAATTTTTAAGCCGACCGTTCTTCGGTCGGCGGCTAATCGTTTTTTGCGGGGGTCTTTGGTTCCTTAATTTCAGTCAGGCTGCATGGTAGCATGGAGTATCCCAGATCGAGATGTTCCCTTCTGTGTCTCCATGTTCCGTCAGGGGTTGCTAATGCCATGTTGCCTACAACTCTGTAGGATTGTGGAGGCAATTATTTTACTGAGGTTGCATGTTCCAATGAAGTGTTGATAATGTGTGGCCGTGCGACTAATCTCGGTAGGCAACCTGAACAACGCTTCAACCAGCTATCCAATAAGACTTCAGTCATTCCATGGAGTGTAGCACGACTTGAAATATTTTTTGTACCGCAGCTCTTGTAGGTTAGATATGAAGGAATTCTGGTTAGTGATTTACCGATAACGGGTCCAGAGCGAGTGCTTCGCGGATGTAGCATCAGTGCTCTCAGTCATGTTTTTGCGTTTTGTGCTCAGAAGACCTCAGTAGTTCAGGAACACCATAAACAAATACGGTTTTCGCTTTCTTTCGTAGAAAGGCTGCCTTGGTTTTTTTCACTGACCGTCCTTTCCAAGGAATATCGGGTAGTGTGCGCACCCCGCTCGATGAGTTGCGATGGTGAATGTTTGAGAGTAAGACTATCTCTGCCTTCTCAGTTAAACTCCAGGTTACACGAAGTAATCGGGGTTCACCAGTGTGCACTGAATTTGGATGACGCGCTATACGTCGTAGCCCAGTTGGGTCAACCCGAATACCAATCGCATCGCAGATGGAATGCCACTGGTTGCGAGCACCTACCAACTTGCCCTTTATTGTACCAGAATTGGACTTAAGAACTTTGGTGCACATGACCGTTAATGCACTGTGAGGCCGTTTAGCGAATGGTACCTTGAGTTTTGTGGCTGTTAACTTGGATTAGTTGGCGGGCACTAAAGAAAGTGGTGAACACAGCGTCGTATCGATTGTGCTTGGTCCAGCAAATGGACGTACGGATGTCTCTTTGGACGTTTTTATCAAGGCGAACGATGCGTATGTTACTCGGCTCTGGACTGTTGGTGTCGGTGTTGTGACCAACTCGTGAGACATGGCGTCTAGGGATGAGTTAATAGCAGTAAAGCTGGATGTGTCTTGCTTACTTAAAGGGTTAGTAACGGTCGGAGTAGATAACGCAGATATCGTCGGACGGTTAGCAAGCCTGACTATAGTCTTCGACTTAGGGAGTGAGATCGGTGTTGTTAGATTCTAACGGCAAAGAGCTGAAACTTGCCATCTGCTGGACAATTTTATTCAGTTTTTCGCACTTTTTCTCGAGCGATATTATACTTTGAACTTTTGGGATTGCTCTGCATGTTTGGCAAAACCAGGGCGAATCAGTCAGGTTGATTTGCCTCTTGTACTGAAGTTGACTTAGACTAGCACATAGGGGGTAAAACCAAAGGTCGCAAAATGCACAAATAATGTCTCGCTTAACTACTCCTATACACTCCTGCTTCCCACATTTGCGGTTAGGTGGAATCAGTTTCATTGAGGGCCGCTGTTGAAAACGAACGCTGCCCTTGTCTGGTCACGGACAATTGCTTCAAACTTCCTGCTGCTTGGTGACAATTTCAAGATTTGGCGAAGGATTCAAAAGGAAAATGATCAGAATTTACTTCAGTGTGACCTCGGTATGGTACATCATCGCCAACCCGAAATCTGTTACATTTCAACATGGGCAAATCAAGGTACTCTCCAATCGACATCAGATTATCTATTCCTGCAGGCTAGGAATGCAAGTACTGCAGCGATTATCGGTCGAAGGCGATCTTGACGTGCTGGTTTAGGATAGGTTGGTTTGTTCCAATCCATCCGCAAGGGCTTTGAAAACTGATAAACAATAAGTCGGCTTGTTACCACGGGCGTTCGGGCAAATAGACACCTCTATATTCCGACAGATGCTAATGCGTATGTTCGCCCCATGTCGAGTACTCAATTCAAGTCTGGTAGCCATGGCCGAAGCACGACTTTACCGCACTGGACACACCTTAAGGTCAGGATTCCGAATTGTTACTGGAATGCGCCACCTTCCATTCGAGCGGGACCGAAACATCTGGGAGTATTCAGCGGGCGGTATCATCAACTTGGAGGCGACTTGATTATGGCATACCTGATTATGCATAATAAGAATCATGTGTGCAGCTCTTTAATGCAACTCAGCAATAACACTAAAATTAGAGGCACTCTTTGAAACTAGCAGAACAGTAAGGCGGTCTGGCGTGCTGTAGAAATATGTTGCTTATTCGTGTACGCCAATCATGGAACGCTCTTCCCTAATCGGTGGTCTCAGCACCCACGCTAACCATATTGAAAAGTTGGTTGGATGACGCACTCCGCCACTAACTATTTGTTACTTGGCAATACTCTTCAACCCACTCGGGTTAATTACCTGGGATGTTTGCTTGCCTATAGTAACTACGGAAACACTCGGATTGCAGGGCTATCGAATCACCCACCATAAGTCCCTTCTTTTGACAACAGAACTAATAACTCCATTTTGTTCATTATGGTTTCTCGATAACTGACCAGACTATCTAACGGGCTTGTAAATCCGTGCTTCTTAATCCGTACAAAAGCATTGTTCATTGTTCAATGTGATTGTTTGGACTTGCGCAAAATAGCGACTAGTAAGTCTAAGTGCATAGGATGGTTCATCCCGATTATAGCATACCAAACTGCAACGAGCATGAATCCCCAGTTGAATGATCGCCAGAAATTGAGACTGGGAACTCGAAAAGGTTGAGTACACAAGGGCTTAGTTGTTTCATTGGTAGTGCACCTTTTCTTGACCACCCTGTTCAAGAGGCCCACCGGATCCAATGGGAGACATACTTAGTTCTGTACCAGCATTGATGCGATGATGGAATCTGGCTCCGCTACTGTTGACAAAACTGATACAATCGCCACAGTTGTCGGCGTCTGCGTAGCCTGATTATTTCCGAGTATATTAGTAGAGAATAATCAAGGCGACCGTAACATCTGGTCTTGCAATCTTAGGGTCCACCATCTCGTAAGGATTTCGTATTTTCTTGCTGAGATTCGAAGCGTGTTCACGGCTGCGTTTGTGATCAGGGAGATGTAATGGGGAATATAGGGCATTGCTCACTACAGTGCATCACACTGCAGCGTGGATTGACCCCTCTAACATTACTGAACAGTAGATCTACAGGCCCACACAGGGGTCGCTACGAATGAACCAAAGTTGAAATCGTCCTAACTCGCGGCAGTTGACACAGACGTCTGTGCTAATGCAGTACCCGGAACAGCGCACTTGATGTTAGACATATGCAGTGGTAACCGCTGAAGCTGATCCAGGTAACTAGGTAGGACTTCATATTTACTAGCATATATGAGTTGGCTTTAGAACACTGGGTTCAGAACCGCCAAGAACTTGCGTAGCAAGTTGACACAAGATGATGGATTCTTTCAAAACTGTCTCTTTGTCAATTTCCTGTTTCCTGATCAATGAAATATCTCAGCAAGTCGTCCAGATCGCCAACGAAGAGCATTTAGTAGACGGAACCAATGAGATAATATTTCGTCAGTTTTGAGCTAACCCCACTAATGAAGTATAACATTTCTGCTTACTGATACCATAATCTCAGTTTTCTCTACCGGAATGGACGCATTGGAATGTGCGGGGTAGTAACCTATCTGTAAAGCATACTTGTATCTGACCATATTGTTTTGGGTGCAAGAAACCAATACGAATTTAACGCAGATACCAAAAATGTTGATACACAAAAGGCATCAAAAATGAATGAAGCTGCAAAGCAGAGAGTAACAGCTAGCATGAATAGTGCAGTGGAAAAAGCAAGCAAATCAATGGGTCGGATATGTTATCATTGGTTAAATTGATGACAATATTTCTCTCAAAAGGTATGACAAGTAGCACGCTCTTTGCAATTCTACCAGTCATCAGCTGGAGAGCGAAGGATACAAACGTCATCATAAATGACGTTCAATCGACTAAGTTGGGACTTAGTACAATGAACAATGATTAATAACTGGTAAAACAAGGAAGTGTTTGACATGTCCCGTAGGTTGGTTAGAGTGAGAAAGGATAGATCACAGGATAATGGAAACATCGGTTCCGGCGATAACAAATTTAACTCCACTGCCGTGTAAAGGGAGTTAGAAATTAGAACGTGCGCACACAAAGCAATAAGGGGAGCGGTTATTGATCACGTAATAAGCGAGAAAAAAATAAAAAATAGCAAGGGCAGCGCTTACTCGTGTGCAGCTATCTCGGGTCGACGGAATACACGAAATCCAGTTTCTACAGTGGTAGCGTTTAGCAAATTGTGTGCAAGGGGTTTGGAGTGAGACAATCTCGAGTAGGGTTATTGCACTGTCCACTGCCTAATATGCATTAGTGCCAGCATCAGGAGGTCATGGGCTATAGCACGTAGTGTAAATGTGGCAGAGCTTCGTCAAGGCGCTTTTGAAAAGGGATAGGGCGTTGCAAGGCTGTGACACTCGAAGGGAGAAATAGTTTCCCCGAGATTCCAGTCGGCTGTACTGAGCGACCAGCTTCAACTGGTGACCTCTTAGCGGGGTGTTCTGACTGAGTATCAGAAGGGAATGGCATGGGTGGTTGGGGTCTCTCAGGATCTAGTACACGATAATAAGATCGCCCCTTAGACGCCGATAACGTCCACTGTATATTTTGAGAGTTTTCTACATGAGTGGGTAGGAGAGGCTGGTCAAACCTCTGACGGTCTTCGTTGCCCTACGTTGTGCAGTATCGAGCGCGGTGAGATGGTGCTTGAGCCAGGGTTGCCACGCTTGAATAGCGTATTACGCGTGCGGCCTCACGTACGCACTAAGCATTTTTGGAAAGACTGAAGGTTCAAACTTTCATAAAGCTCTGCGAATAACGCCGAGGTACTGGTTTGCTTTCTTAGCTGGCTTTACAGTCTGCCTCGAACAACCGAGGTCATCTTGAACTAGCAGGCCGAAATCGCACTCGTGAGAAGCCCGCTGTAGAATTTGTGGTCCTAGGCTGTACTTGCACATACTCTTGAACCGTATGCTGAGAGCTTTGCACTTGGTGACGTTGAAATGCAGCATGTTATAGTTGGACCATACGTAGGCTTTGTCCAGGTCCTCCTGTAACGCTGTGTGATCCTCCGCGGCAGCTACAGTACGCCATATATTTAGATCATTAGCAAATAGCAGACATTTAGAAGATAGCACACTCGCGAGATGATTTATGAAAACAAGAAACAGGCGGGGTCCAAGTACCGAGGCTTGAAATACGCCGCACTGAACTTCGATGGATTCTGATAGGTTGCTTCTAACCCTCACATTCAGGTGAGATTGCACGAGAAAGTATCCTATCCAGCCCAGAACAGGATCGCCGATTCCATATTTCTGGAGTTTGTGGAGTACAATGCGATGGTCTAGACAGTGGAATTCCTTTGAGAAATCCAGGTAGGCTGTGTCGACTCCTACACCAGCGTCCACAGATTCCGTCCAGCTTGCACTAGCAATCAACAGATTAGTGGTACATGACTGATTTTGGCGAAATTCATGCTGCTGTGGAACGAGAATTTTGTTGTTCTCCAGGTACCCCATTAAAGCCTCAGCTACGATGTACTCCATAACCTTGGAGATCACAGGAAGTAAGGTTATCGGGTAATAATTTGCTTGTTCAGCACGGCTGCCGCATTTATAGATTGGCGTGATGATTCTGTGCTTCAACATCGTGTGGACGTGCACCTCGTTCATACATCGTTGAAAGAAAATTGCTAATGGTCCTGCCAAACTCATGGCAGCAACTTTCAACGTCTTCGGGCGAATGCCGTTCACACCCGGGGAGCTGCACACCCGCAGAGACATCAGCCTCTTCAGTACAGCTGCGGAGGTAAACGATGGATGATTAAGCCATGATGGCGGCCTTATCTGCTAGGCAAGATGTATAATGATTGCACGCTTTGGTAGGTACGTCCAAATTGTTGTTTGATAAGCTTGGCCGCCTCTTGTGCGGTTTTGGCTAACCCGCATGCTGTGTGCAGAGCAGGAATACCGCGCTTAACACGGCGCAAATTGTTTACGTATCTGTATAGCAATTTGGAATTGGAGCAAATCACTTCCACTAGACTTTGTTGGTTCTTCAGTTTATCCTCCTGGACGAATTTGACATAGTGGTTCCTTTGTATTGTGTAGACATCCCAGGTATTGTTGTTCGGGAAGGCTATGTAGGTGCGGCACGCCAAGTCCCTTAATGCTATGCATTTACGAGTCCTGCTCCTTACGAAAGACTTCATCCTTTTAGGCCGGTAGAGTTTGGTTTCAGATGTGCTTGCCATGAGCTTGTTAAATATGTTGAGGAATTCTCCGCAGGCCATCACAGGAGACATTTCGGTTAAGAACGACCAGATTGTTGTATCAATGAGGTTGGACAGATCGTTATTATTGGTTACGACATAATATTCTTCCGCACGCTCTTTAGGATAATCAGCGTAGCACATTTAATGAAACAATAGCGTCGCACGATCGCTGTGGCCCAGAGGCGTGTCTGTTATCATTCTTTCGATCAACAATTATTCAATAGTGAATATTCGGTACAATATGGATGACCTATTAGTTCCACTGCACCAGTTGGGCGGGAGAGACTATGGTTCGCTGAGGATGGTGGTGGCTAGCTCCTGACAGATGACCTAACCACTGCTGCTAGTGCTGTGCCATGGGTTCTTGCCCTGGACCCCTTCTCGTGGCAACCGCTGGGTGGGACTTGGGTTACGTCCTTCGCACTGATAAAATCCAGGACACCAATCCGCATGAGTCAGTGAACTAACCATATGCTAGACCCGCTGTCTTTCGTGTGTATATTTAATCGAAGGCTTTCGCTGAGGAAAAGAGTCGTTCTCCGGTCAGTTGTGGGCTCCCTGCCAGTATCTAATCCAACCTCTTCCTAGGTTAGGAAGTTGTCGATGGCCCACTTCCCGCAAAACCTAGCAATGGAAGACAACACGTCTACGGGTTATAAGATCACTGCTCGATTGGAAGAGAGCACTTGCGCCACGAATTGTCTGTGACAGTGGAAGGGCACATCCGAGTGTTCAATAGTTTGTTAATACCTGCCTCAAGCCAGGCAGCCACTGGTCAAATTGGTGCAAACCCGCCAAAACCCATCTGCGTCTGGCCGAGGTCGCACATGTACCACACTACGGTCGCAAAACATATATACATCGTTCCAGTACCTCAAAGGTTGCGTGTGACGGCCGTCAAGCAGATCCCAATCTGTCTATGCAATCACGTTTCCGAGCTGGATCTGCTCCCCACTGCCTTTGGGGTAAGAATATTGAGCCAAAGGCTCCGGGTGGAGTCCCTCAAGCAAACCTCTGAAACACATCCATCACCTCACATGCGATTTCCCACCAATGCAATCGTTGCCTGCGCGCAAAGCACTCAGCATCGGATGCTAATAACGTGTGCACACTACTGAAGCGGAACTCGAGTGAGCGCCCCGAGCGACGCACTGCACTCGTCGCGATGGAACTGGCGCGCTACCACATCGATATTGCGGCGCTCAGTGAAACCCGGCTCGCTGAACAAGGTAAGTTGCATGAGGCAGGTGCTGGCTACACATCCTACTGGTTGGGCAACGCCGCATCAACACCACTTGATCATGAGGTCGGGTTTGTAACAACCGATCGCCTCCATGGCCAGCTGGTGGATGAACCAACAAGCATCAGCGCGTGACTGGTGTCTGTTCGCCTACGACTCGGAAGAGGTAAGTGTGCCACTTTTATAAGTACGTACGGTCCGATCATATGTTATCCTGATGACACGCGTGATCAATTCTACACTGAGCTATCCTCCGTGATACGGTCTGTGCTGAGGAGTGACCGACTATTTCTGCAGGGTGATTTCAACGCGAGCGTTAGGCTTGATGCATCGGTGTGGACAGATGTTATCGTCTCGCGTGGTATTGGTTCAGCGAATGCGAACGGTGACAGGCTGCCCTCACTGTGTGCCACTCACGGCCTGACGATCACGAACATTCGGTTTGCACTGAGTGCGAGTGATATAGCAACTTAGACGTACCCACGAAGTGGTCACGCTCACCTGCTCGACTATGTCATCGTACGTCAGCGTGATATGCGTGAAGTGCGCACGACACGTGTACTGTGTGGAGCTGAGTGTGGCACTGCTCACAAATTGGTGCGGACCAAACTGTACACATATTTTTGTAAATCTATGTATTTCATTCCCTCCATGAATCGACGTAAATGTACCATTCTTGCCCTCGGTACTGTGGCGAAACGCATTGGGCTGGAGGAGACGATGGCTGCACGCCTGTGTGATGTGGACTGCATAGCCACAGTGGGCGACCTGTGGCACCACATTCGTGACCAGAGGACAGCTGCTGCCGAGGAGACCATCGCGCGCGAACTGTAAGCGGCCTGATTGGTTTGATGAAAAATATGCGACGGTTGGCGCATTGGTGTCGGAGAAGAATGCAGCATTTTCTGCACATGTGGCAGACCCCAGTAATTTGAAGAAAAATTGTCAGTTTCACAAACTTCGACGGCGGCTGACCCAAGAGCTCCGTCTCATTAAAAATGCATGGTGGATGGAGAAGGCGAAGCAGATGGAATGCTACGCAGAACGTCGCCAATACAAAGAATTCTTTGACTCCTGGAAGGCGATGAATGGGGCTATATTGGAGCCTTTGAGGATGCTGATCAATGGTAGTTCAGGCGCCACCTGCACACAGACTGCACACATAATGCAGATCTGGAAAAACACTTTGCTTGTCACTTGAACAACCGTTCAGAGATCGACTGGCATACATTGAACGACCTTTGGCAGCACGACGTGAAGGCGAGTCTGGCGGACACGCCGACGCCTTATGAGACGCAGAGAGCCCGTGCATAGCTGCGAAACGGCAAGTGTGCCGAGGCTGACGGGATTTCCCCTGAAGTATTGAAACCCGGCGGTCCGGCGTTTGTGACTGTGCTGTACCACTTTGTACCACGCATTGAGGAAGAGGTGCCTGCTGAGATGAAGCATGTCCTTGTGCTACCACCTTAAAGGGCAAAGGCAGCAAGCAAACATGCACGAATTATCGTGGCATCAATTTGCTGAGTTCTGTGGGCAAGGTGATTGCCCGAATCCTGTTCAACAGCCTTATCTATCAGGTTGTGGAACCTAACGTGGCGGACAAGCAGTGTGGATTCCGGTCGGGTCGCAGCCCTATGGATATGGCGTTTGCGGCTCGTCAGTTGCAGGAGAAATGTAGAGAACGACACAAGCCATTGTACCCGCTTTTTGTTGATTTCACCAAGGCATTTGATACGGTGAACCGCGAGGCATTGTGACTGGTGTTGGGTAAGTTTGGTCGCCAGCATAATCTTCTACTTTTAATTGAATGTCTGCATAGTGGTATGCGGGCGAGGGTGCAGCTGAGTGGAGAGACCTCAGATGATTTTACAGTTGTCACTGGTGTGAAGCAAGGCTGTGTCATAGCTCCCACCCGGTTTAATATGTATCTTCATGCCATGGTGGCTTGTGCATTTGATACGGCTTGTGCTTACGGTGTTCATGTGGAGCACCGTACTGATGGTGGGTCGTTGAGCATTCGCTATTTCGTTGCGAGAACACTAGTCTGTGAGACAATTATCCGTATGTTGCTGTTTGCTGACGACTGTGCGCCGTTTGCACACAGCACGGATGAGTTGCAACATACGACTAAGGCTTTGGCTTCGACAGCGGCGAAATTCGGGCTCACTATCAACACAATTAAAACTGTCTACAACTTTCAGCCTTCACCGAAGGTGCAAACTTCAACATTGCCGCAAATCAGCATTGGTGCTTAAGTATTGGTAACCACCTCCCGCCTCTGCTAACTTGGGTTGTGACTACAACTGACCAGCAGCTACACAGCGAGAAGCGTTTCCGCGTGTCGAAGTCAGCGGCGATATTCTGGAAGTTTGAGTACCGAGTGTGGAACAACCATCAGCTTACCATGGGTACTAAGCTGATGGTGTACAAATCCATGGTACTGTCCGTTCTTCTATACGGCCGTGAAATGTGGACGATGTACCGACGGGATGTGCGGCATCTCGAGTGCTTCCATCAGCAGTGTCTGCGACGGATTTTGCACATCATTTGGGGCGACAGAGTTGCTGACACGGAAGTGTTGCGACAAAGTGGGATGCAAGCAGTAAAATGCATACTTTTGCTAAGAAACCTGAGGTGGCTTGGTCATGTTTGGTGTATGGATTTGACGTGGATACCGATGAAGATATCATATGGTCAGCTGGGTGTGGGGAAGCGGAATGTGGGGAAACCAAATTTGCGGTACCAGGACATGATCACTGTGGGCCTCTCAATTGCTAATATTATTACAGTTCATGGGAATCTAGAGCTGTTGATCAGCGTGCATGGCGAGATCTGATCACGAAGGCAGTTGCCGAAGTACAGGAGAAAGACTTCTTACATGCAGAGAAGAAGCGGCAAGTGCGGAAGCGGCAAGCACCAATGGGTTGTACTCTATTGACATAGAGCGCATGGTGCTGTAACACTTGCGGTCGTGAGTGCCTGAGTCAGGCAGGCCTAGTGAGCCATGAGCGAGGCCAATCGGGATCACAACCGAAGCGATGACGAGTCCTGCAGAGAACGTAGGCAGAACCGGCGCAGCGTTTGTAGGTACGCTGCATTCGATTTACTAACCGCGTGCTTGCATGATAAGTCTCCTTATTTCAGGTGGCGGGTTTGCAATTTGGTCCTAATGCTTTTCCTTCTCATATAAATGTCTACCTGTACTCTCTTCGATAAACTTGCGCACGTCGCTGCAGCCAATTATAGTTAATTTGATAACATTTTCACGTCTGTAGTATTTCCGTAAAATAAACTTACTGACCTCGTGAACTTATCTCGGATTCGTATGTAAACAACTTATTTCATATACTCATTAATTTAAGATTTATGTCACCGTTTCCTTATGCACTACTCGATTTATTTTATTTGTTATCTTCCTCTCAAGTGACTGGCTCTTGCTTGATATCCCCGGTGTGGCTGCGCTTGATGTGCATGTTGACAAGGTGCCTACCTGTCTGTTGCCCACTACCTCGCCCATACTGGCTCTAAGCGAAAGTTGGTCGTTGCTGGAGGGGACGGTGTGCAATCTCTGTGGCCGTGTTAGGATAAAAGAGTGGTTCCATGCAGTCAGTGTGGAGCGGACTACGGTCCAGCCACCGCCTTGTGTGAGCTTGATTCCCCAAATATAGCGTGCTCGTGGTTGCCTGTGAAGGAGTGTGGGCAGGCTCCGTCGATGAAACCTGGCTCCCATCCACATGCCTCTCGGTCTTATTCCTTCGGGTTTACACTGGATATGGGGTGTGTGGATGGAGCTGTGGGTGGTGCAGCGCAAGTCACCCATGGTCCCCTCTGTAGGCGCAGGCGTCCTGTGACTGGCCACAGTGACAGGTAAATCCGAAACCGGATGCCGCCAACCATCTGTTGGGCGTAGTGACTTGACCACAATGCGGGAATTCTGATACTAGATATTGCAGGTCTGCCTTGAATTGCTCTACTGGCGTGGCCTGGTATTCTAGAGCATGTAAGTTGAATTCGCCGATGACTAGAATGCTATTGTAATTCCTGTTTATCTCTTGCCTCAACGCAGCAATCAAGGTGCATTCCATCTCAGGAGTAGACGATGCTGGGCGGTAAACAACAACCAATAGGCCAATATCATTCCCTCTCAGCCAGAAATTACACCAAATATAGTCAGGTACATCGGTTTCAGATTCGTTTATAGGTTCGCATTGCAGGTTGTTACGAAAGTGTAGGGCTACCTCACAACCTTTGCTGGCTCAATCCTTCCGAACAACGGAAAATCCTGTTAGCGCGATTTCAGCATCCGTTATCTCACAGCGCAATTGCTTGTTGACAGTGATGAGGTCCCAAGCTGCTGACGCGTGTCGAAGTCTTAATTCAGCCCTTTTGCTGATTTGATCTTGGGCGTTTGTGTACATTCATGAGGGCTTCTCGGAGACCAAAAGTGTGCTAGATTTGATGGATGAAACAAGTGAGTGTATGCCGATTAATAACGGGTCGGCGACTACTCGCTTTTTGGGTGGGTTGCAGACTCTCGAGAAGTATTTGGTATATATTCATGGATCTGATACCGCGGATCCCGGTGTTTGCTCGTGCTCTGCTGTGTACATCCGGATATCATAGCTATTGTTGAAACCGTCCCCGAGTCGGGTCCTGCAGTTGGCGTTTTCATTGAGAGTTGTGCCTCCACTGTTTTGTCATTAGAAAGTGCTGGTGTTCCGCCTCTTTCAGACGATTTTCTGTTGGCAGTCTGCTACGGAATTAGTCCAATTCTCTAAAACTGTTTGTGACGTTAGTTCTGATTGCAACACAAGTTTTCACATCCTGGAACCACACCCCTTATAGTTTGGTGATTTGGGGATCCTTGTCAATGAGGTGACCACGACATTTTCGAGAGAAAGAGCCTCCCGGATATAGTGCAATGTTCTTGATCGTGCATCGCAACCGTCGTCGGAAAAGGAATCTGTAAGCTCAGGAACACTGTGAGCAATCACTGTTTGCTTACCTTGACTTTTTCTGTACCTCTCTTTATTATCAGGATCCTCTGAAGTTTCTTTCCATGGGATTTCAGGTACTATGCACCGTCCACTTTAGTCGTTGCAGAGACAATTCGCAGACAGCAGAACGGCCCCAGTCTCGTCTGCCGAGTTTAGTGTTACCCGAAGTAACCGGGGTTCGTCGTAGTGCAAAGCGTTTGAGTGACACCAGATTCTTTTTAATGTCGTGGGATTAGCATGGACACCGATCGACGTACAGATGGAACCCCACTGATTTCGATCGTCCGTCAACCTACCCTTAATTGTATTGGATCTGGACACTTGTGCACACAAGTTTTAAGGCACCATGGTTGTGCATGGTGGCTACTGGTTTTGGCTTTGGAGTCTTAATATCCAGTGATTTTTGTGAATTTGTGAACGGTACTGATGAGTGCCATCCGTGCTGCGACATTATGTTTTCTATAGTGTAGTATACAAGCTTGGGAGAACTCCGGAGATTGGAACTGGAGATTTATTAAGCAACACGTAGCAAAAGTCAATCTTCTTCTGCTTGCACTTCTTCCGTTAAAGCACACGACCAGGTTCCTGCAAGGCAAATGAAAGCGCAGCGTAAACACCAGTTCAAAGTCAAGCAGCGCGCCACAACAGTTTCCGTGCAACACTACACTACACCCTCCCTCCTTCGAGCGCCGTCCCCGGTGCTACCCCGTAGCCCCCCTCAGCCGGTACTTCAAGTTCACGAGCGACCACTGGTGGTGAATCTGCCCTCTCTGACTCGATTGACTCAGCTTCTTGTCTACAGGGTTTGAGGCGATTGAAATGGACAACTATAGGTTGACTATTAGGGTTGTTACGATCCTTTATCATGCAGGTGGCCTCAGAGAGCACTCGTTCTACCGTATATGGACCCGTCCACTCTCTGTGAAACTTTGCCGGCACTCCTGATGCTTGAGGTTGGTGTAACCAAACTAAATCACCAACTTTCAGGGGTACGCCAAATACCTTCTTGTCGTAATATTCCTTCTGACGCCGGTGTGCATTCCCTAAATGCACTCGTGCTGACTGATGAGACTGCCAAAGGGAGTCTAACAACTTGCTAACATATTCCATAACCGATGACTGTAGCTGTTGCGTCATCGGTAGACGTAGATCCGAAGGTAATCGTGCCTCTCTTCCTGTCCACATAAGGAATGGTGTCTGTCCCGTCGATGAATGTACTGTGCTCCTGTATGCAAGTAGGCATCTGGGCAACACATTGTCCCACTCATTGATATTCCTGTCCGCGAAGGCCTTCAGCAACGATTTAAGAGAACGATTTGTTCTTTCCACTTGCCCATTTCCTTGAGGATGATACGCTGTGGTTCGAGTTTTGTCTATCCCAAGTAACCGACAAACTTCAATTACCAGTGAGCTCTCAAAGCACGATCCCTTATCCGAGTGTAGCTGCCCTGGTGCACCCCAGTGGCAGACCCAATGATTTACCAAAGCTGTTGCCACAGTGGACGTATCCGCCTGTCTTATCGGTATAGCCTCGCACCATTTAGTAAAGTAATCGATCATGACCAAAATAAAGCGATTACCTCTTGGCGTCTCAGGTAAAGGGCCTATGAGATCCACTCCTACTATCTCGTTAGGATAGCCGGCCACCATGGGCTGCAAGGGTGCACGATGAACAATACGAGGGTTTTTAAAGGCACCACATTCTTCGCACGCTTGACAGTAGTTGATCACATCTCTCCGTTGATGGGGCCACCAGAAACGTCGTCGAACCGCTTCGTCCATTTTATTGATCCCTGCATGTCCCATTTCCTTGTGTAAATCGCTCAGTACTTCCCTAACCATAGAATGCGGGACGATGATTCTTCTCGTGTACGTCGGTCCGAAATTGAAAACTAAAACTCCTTCTTCGGTGGTCAGGTAATCCCACATGGACCAAAGGCAACGAGCTTCATAACTTTTCCCTTCCATCTCTTTACTCGTTGGTTTATCGCCGCCATTAAGACGCCTCTCGTAGATCAGTGCGGTATCGGGATCGTTCGCCTGTGCCGTTTGCCACCGACCATACTCTGCTCCTTGAAGATTGACGATTGCTACGTGTTGCGTATTACACGAAGGGCACTCTCCATGGTTACGAGGGGGAATTCGTGACAATGCATCAGCATTAGCGTGTTGCTTACCGGGGCGATGTCTGCACTCAAAGTCATATTCCTGCAATTGCTCTTGCCAACGCGCGATTTGGCCTTCGGGGTCTTTAAAATTCTGCAGCCACCGAAGTGACTGGTGGTCTGTGCGGACCAGAAACTTTCGACCTAATAGATAATGTCGGTTTTGTTTGATGAAATATACCAATGCCAACATCTCCTTCCTAGTCGTGCAGTAATTTCGCTCCCTCGGGCTGAGACTGCGACTACAATATGCCACGACTCGTTCGACACCATCCGATCCCAGTTGTGATAACACCGCTCCAATCGCCTTATCACTCGCATCAGTGTCCAAGATAAACTGGCCAGCAGACGGGGACAAATCGGGAAATATTAGCAAAGGGGCCGTACAGAGAGATTCGCGTAGGTGATTGAAAGCTTCTGCGCACTGCTTCGACCATTCGAACATGCGACCCTTCTCTAGCAATGAGTGTAATGGGGCTGCAATGGATGAGAAGTTTCGAATAAATCGCCGATAATATGATGCTAACCCGAGAAAACTACGTAACTCCTCCGTAGTGGTTGGCGTTGGCCACGACCTGACCTGTTCAGCCTTTACCGGGTCCGTTCGAATACCATCTCCAGATATTATGTGCCCTAAGTACGCCACTTCCCTTTTCAAGAGATGACACTTTGAGGGCTTAAGCTTTAATCCCACCCTCAACAAGCATTCCAAAACACTAGCCAAATTGTCCAAGTGTTCATCTTCCGTCTTTCCATGTACGATGACATCATCCAAATACACGAGGCATTTACGCGGGATCAGGTCAGCTAATGCTTTTTGCATAAGGCGTTGGAAGGTAGCTGGAGCGTTAGATAAGCCAAATGGCATGGTCTGAAACTCGTACAACCCAGAGGGCACGACAAAGGCGGTTTTCGCTCGATCGCTCTCTTCTACTTCCACCTGCCAGTACCCGGAAGCCAGGTCAAGTGTGCTAAAATACACAGATCCGCCAAGTGCGTTGAACAGATCGTCGATCCTTGGGAGTGGGTAGGCGTCCTTTCGAGTAGCCTCGTTCAATCTTCGGTAATCGACGCATAATCGGAAGCCACCGTCCTTTTTCTTTACAAGGACAACAGGAGATGCCCACGGGGAGTTGGAGGGTTGGATAACGTTCTTCTCTAACATCTCATCTATCAGCTTCTGTATCTCACCCTGCCAGTGGATTGGAATACGTCTCGGAGGCACTTTAATCGGTCTAGCCACACCAGTGTCAATAGCATGTTTCACGAGGCCGGTCCGTCCCAAGTCGCCGGATTTCCATGCAAAGGCATCTGAATAATTTTGTATGACCTGCGCTAATCGTGCTTGTGTTAATGTGTCAGCTGAAAGCCCAATCGACCGAATAAAATCGTCTACACATTGTTGCTCTTTGACACTGCACTCATATAAAGTAAAATCCTCAAAATTGCTGTTGCTGCTTGCTCTCAGTAGTATGGTGCACGAATCAGTGATTAGTTGGGACTTCTCCAGGTCAAGTCGGCATTTTAACCTCCTCAACAAATCTATTCCGATAATAACATCGAACGGTATCCGATCAGCAACGATAAATTCATGGTTAAACCTTGTGCAGGCTACAACAACGGGGGCAACGATGGAATTCCGAACAACTAGTGGTAGCCCGTTGGCCGCGGTAAGGCGAGCGTTACAAGGTTTTCTAACACAGTTTGAGAAGCTCCTACTCACGCTGGCCCTGATTAGGCTTCTAGCTGCGCCAGTATCCACTAGCCCCAGTAAGCAAATCCCAGCTATCGATAATTCTAGTGTTAGCGACGTCACAATCGAGTTGCAAGTAAGAGATGGTATCACAAATGATGTCATGGTATGCTCACCTGGCGTGTTCCTGTAGCGAGACGATCCGCGGTATGACGTTTGTCTGCGGGGCCAACGAACACCTGATTGTGCCGGTCGTCGTGGGGCAGGATATCTCTGAAAACGGCCGGGGTTTCCCGTCATTCTTTCAGGTCGGACGCGTCTATATCGTGTGTTTCCTCTTACCGCAAAACAGCCAGATGTAGGCGTACCCATCGCTGCATCTATGTCTTCCAAATGGTCACTTGTTTCCAATGCTTCGTCCAAACGGCGTGGAGGGTATCGCAGGAACTCCCTTTTAATAGACGGCGTTTGAACGCCCTCTAGGAGTTGTCCTAAGACCAGCTTTTCACGTTCATCTGGCGTTTCGTTCTCGTATGCGATATCGGCCATCCTCTGCAGTTCGCGAACGTATGTGCGTATGGTTTCCGCTGGATATTGGTAACGTGCATGGAATGCCCTGCGTAGGGGCGCAGGTAGACCGGGGCGGGCTAATAATCGGCGCATGGCGGAAAAAGTCTCGGCTGTAACTTCTTTCTCCAAAAGTTTACTGTCTGCAACGATATCAAAGGCCTCTCCCGAGAGCAGGCCGGCGAGCACAGCTGCCTGTTGGTTGGATGGGAAATGACGCAAATAAAACTGGACTTGCTTTTCCCATCTGGGGTACAGCATCCCCAGGGTAAAACGTTCTGGCGGCGGGATAGATGGCATGCTGGTTGAAGAAGTTGATGAAGTCGACATTTTCTGCAAAGTCCGTGATAACATATCGAGCGAAGCGGCGAGCTTTGTCGTCGGATCATTACCGTCAAAATTAGTTTCGTCATCGGCTTTGTCGGTTGTCTTCGGCATTATCTTCATTAGACCAGTGATACAAGATTCCTGATGAACGTGCCTCGGCAGGGTCGCCAATATTGTAGTATACAAGCTTGGGAGAACTCCGGAGATTGGAACTGGAGATTTATTAAGCAACACGTAGCAAAAGTCAATCTTCTTCTGCTTGCACTTCTTCCGTTAAAGCACACGACCAGGTTCCTGCAAGGCAAATGAAAGCGCAGCGTAAACACCAGTTCAAAGTCAAGCAGCGCGCCACGACAGTTTCCGTGCAACACTACAATAGTCACGGCACAAAGGTCACTGGTGCTCTTTCCGGTGTTCGCTTTGCGGCAACCGATGCGTACGTTGCCGGGTTGTTTACTATGGTTGGTTGACTGTAGCTTGTGGTCTCCTGTGTAGCGAACAGACTGTTAGGTGTGACACACTGTACAGAAGTTGAGGCAGGCGCGTTGCAGACAATGCTTCTACTTATAGGAGAGAGAGAGAGAGAGAGGAGTTGGTACTGCTAGAGGCTGTGGTTGGGTTAGTTTGGGACGCCTGAATCTCTTCTTCGATCTGACTAGCGAATTCGGGGTATTATTTTCACTTACAAGTGCAGGTTCATTTCCTCCCATTGGTGTAACCCTGACGATTACCAGTTGCTCGATCGCTTCTGTTAATCGTTCACACCTCTTCAGTAGCACAGCTAGACAGCCAACGACTGGGATGGAATACCATACTTTGTAGAACCAAAACGCCTCTGCAGTGTTAGTATACCTTTTGGTCTGCTCCGTCCCAAGGAAGGTAGTGATAGGGTATTTGCTAAGTTAATCCCAACTAATCAGCACGCTTTACGGTTCATCTGACAGCTCATTAACTTAGCCCAAACATGCCTGAACCTAGCAACCTGTATTCCTAATTTGTTCATGCAAGTTCCTTTATTACTTGGGATGGTGCCGTTTGTTCAATCGTATTCCACCAGTCTGTAAATGCACAGACACCACATAAGTACACCAGATTACTTTTCCTAAACGCTGTGTCTCATAACAACATAATGTACATCCTACGTAATCGACATTTTCTGCCCTGTTCCAGTCTTGTATTTGTCACGAAAACTTGGGAAAATGAATAGTTCTCAATGCGCACTTGAACAAAGAACAATGCTTTAGCAAGGATAAAGAAGCCGGTAATGAAAAGTCCCCTGGTGTGTTTGGAGTGCGAAAAAATAAAATAAAGACTGCTTGTATCGTCGGTTTAAGCGACTACAGGTTTAACTGCATTGCTGTATAACGGTAGTTTGAAATGGGAATTAAATGTACGCACACAAAGCAATATGGGGAGCGGTTATAGTTCACGTAATACGTGATCAAAAATAAATAAGGGAAATAATAATGCTTAATCGTCTGCAGCATTCTTGGGCCGACAAGATGCCTAAATCCAGTTTCTACCGTAGTACGGCCTAACAAATTCTGTGCTGAAAGTGAACAGGCTCACGTTGATTTGTACTGTTAGGTTGACGCCCGGATATAGAGGATTATAGGGTGTAATGTAAACATACGAGTGCATCATTGTGAGGTTGTTTGAATACTATTAGTGTGGGGGAAGAAACAACTTAAGCGGGGAGGGCATTCAATGTTTAGCGTACTCGAAATGAAAAGAAATTCCGAAGACAATCCAACCGACTATACTATGTGGGCAGCTTTAGCTGGGGACATCTTAGAATTGCATTGTGATTCAACTTTAGAAGATGACTACAAGCATGGTTTGGATTCTTTAGGATCAGAAATGTCATTATCAAATCGCCACACAGGCATCCATATTGTTCCCTGTGGATCCCACGTGTTTTCAACAGTTGCTAATGGAGATGAAACAGACCGTTTACGTTCTTGGTCGCCCTTTGTTGTGTCAGTTCAAGTGCGTGAGGTCTTGCTTGTGCCAAAGCTGCCAGGCTTGAATGGCATATTCCGAATGTGGCCTATTGTAGACAACGTACGTATGAAAGAGGATGGAAGGGTCAAAACGCCCGGACGCTCGCCTCAAAAGGCCAAGGTGTTGGTTGGCTTTTTTGCACGCCTTCTCCCCTTCACGAGAATATCCAGGATCCTGTTGTACTACGGCGCCTAGATCGCATTCAGTAGTACCACGATTTAAAGCTTGATCACCCAGCCTTTACTTGTAAGTGAATTGATGTTGCATGCTCAATGTCTTACACTTGGTAGCATTGAAATGAAGCAGATTTTGAGTCGACTATTCGTATATCCTATCAAGGCCATGCTGAAGCGCTACGTGGTCATATCATGGGAACATCAACGAAGAGTACGCAATTGGAAGTGATCACTCACGCAAGCTCTTTTAAGTAAATCAGGAATAGGCGTTTACTAATTACCGAGCCCTGTAGCACCCTGCACTGAACTTCGATAGGGCCAGAGATGGCGCTGCGAACTATTATGTTCAGATGTCGTTGAATCAGAAAGTTGCCTATCCGCCTTAGAATTGGGTGACCTACGCTACTGCTCCGGAGCTTGTGAATGAAGATGCGATGGTTCAGACGGTTGAATGCCTTTGAGAAGTCTAGACGTAGTATACTACGTCAACTCCCACACGACTGTCAGCGATTTCAGTCCGACTGGAGTGAGCATACATCAGGTTTGTAGTGCAAGACCGGCTTTGGCGAAATCCATGCTGTTCTGGTGCTGTGATTTTACATGCGTCCAAGTAATTCATGAGTGCTTCGTCAATAATAGACTCCGTGACTTTGGAGAGCATCGGAAGGATTGTTATTGGTCGATATTTGGCCGGATCTGCACCCTTTCCCGTTTGTGAATGGGAATGACTATTCCGTGATTCCACATTGTGGGAATACACATCTCGTCAAGATATCGTCAGAACAGCCAAGAGATTGGATCCGTCAAATTTAATGCAGATAACTTCAGCGCAGTTAGTCAGATATCAGCAGCACCAGAAGAGGTATGTTTGCGTAGAGAATTTAGCCTTTTTAGAACACCTGTAGCCGTAAAGGAGATATAACTAAGTCCAAGTGGTGGTAAAACTTGCGTGAACAGCATAGGCAACGATGCTGTGTTCTGGTAGTTTGAGGAGGATTGATGATGTAGGACGCTGGCCACTTCTGTTATAGCTTGTGCTGGTCCACTTGGAGTGTGGAGGGCAGGAACGCCTCGCCGCACATCACGGCATTTGTTCACATGTCTGTAAAGAAGCTTGGGGTATAAGGAGAATTATCCGCTAGACCCTGTTGATCTTATAGCTTATCCTCGCGTACTAGATTCCCACAATGATTTCGCTGGATAGTGTAGGCTTCCCATGTTTAAGCAGCCGGTGACTACTTGTATTTTCGCCAGAGTGAATCTCTTGTGATCATACATTCCCGCGTCCTGCTGCGTATGCATGTCTTTACGCTCATCGCGCGCAGGGCATGATTCTCGAAGCACTGGGAACTAGCTTGTTGAATTGATGCAGAAAATCCCATCAGGCGACAACGGGGGATAGCTGAGCTAGAAAGGATCAGTCAGCTGCATTAATGAGTGTGGTCAGGACGGCGTAATTGGCAAGTATCTGAGAATCACTGGCGTCTTTCGGAGAATGCTCTGCAACACAGATGTTGATAAAAAATGAAACAACAGAACGATGATGTATTAGTGGTAAAAAAGCAATGCTTAATAAGTCCCGTGGGATGAAACTTATCGCGAAAATAAAAGTTAATGATAAAGGGTGTCGCATTACTGTTGTGGCCCAGAGGACTAGCTGTCGATACCATCTCGAGCATAACCCTCTCGTTGGTGAACATGAGATCGAGGATACTTGGTTTGTTTCCCTTTTTGAATCTTACGGCATAGGTAACTTGGCTGTATAGTGGTAATCCAATGATCAGCTCCTGCAATTCCGTTTTGAAGTTCTCATTGAGACTGGCTGGAGTTTCTTGGACTTGAAGATTGAAGGCACCAACCAGGAGGATGTGACTGTGTGCCTTTGCGAAGATAGTTTTCATAGTGGAAGCTAGGCGATTGTCCGTTTCTAAAAAGGACGACGGAGGGCGGTACACGATGTGCACAAAACATGTGTCACCACATCTTAGCTGAAGAGAACATCAGAGCGCGTCGACAATCTGGACATCCGGTTCATCAATTAGATTAACCTGCATCTCATTGCGGTAATAGAGTACAATGGAACAGTGGAACAACGGCTTATAACCGGCACAAAAGTGCTGGTTTAACATGTCCTGTAGGTTGGTATTAGAAGTAATCGAAAGTTAAGTATTGGGTAAGTGGACCAAGGAAAACACGCATGTGTAAAGCGACAGAGTAATTGCATTATGAAGGATGGTTGTTAGGTAGTGAAGGCAGAATCGAACAAAAAGTTGCAACGATTAATACTGATATTAAGTATCAAGCAGCTTGCCTACTCCTCCGCACAAATGTATGTACGTCAAAATGAGTAACAATTCCGAAGTGGCTGATTAGTCAGGTTAATCCAGGATATCCTTTCAAGTAATTAAGCGTAAAGCGTTCAGTTCGATATCCAAACATTTTGTAATAGCGTAGGTGGGGGCATAGACAACGGAATCTGGGAAAGCATTCTAGGTTTGGCGGAACCGGAAGAAGAAATAATTGCGTCGACCATCTGAAGACGACTGTGTTATTGACTCAATAGCAGGCTATTGCCTCTGAGGTTGGTGTTGGGGCTGAGTTTTAGTCGGTGGCGGCATACTTGAGTGGGGTGGCTCGACGTCTGGTAGACTAATATGTGGTCTCCACCTAACCGCCGGTAGTGTCCACTGAACACACCAAATGTCTTCAGTCATTGCTGGTACAGGAGGTTTCACATTCTCTTGAAAAATATTTTGTTGATCGAAGTTGGAGAGTTTAGAGCGTTGCATGACCACGCTTTAGCCAAGCATGCCAATCCTGAATTGCGTACGCGACGTGAGAAAACACCTAGGCATTGAGCACCAGAGAGAAAATGGATGAATCCAAACTCCCGAATACCCTCCGCAAGAGACCAACATGCTTGTTATCACGTTTTGAACCCGATTCTGACTGTCTGGAACAAAGGAGCTCATCCTGTACCAGCACACCGAGATCAGCTCCTTGAGAGCTTGTTTGCAGATCATGTGCCCTAGGTTAGTAGGTATAGCCGTGTCTAGGTTGAATGTGGACAACGAGGCACTTGTCACCATTGAATGGCAGTGCGTTCCTCATCGGCCAATGCTAGGCCGCATGGAGGTAGCGCTGGAGGATCCCTGGTCGTTCATTCCCTTCATCGCCACCAAATTTTAACATCGTCCACTAGAGGTAAACAGTTTGAGGCCAAAGCTCATGTTAGATCATTGATGTAAACTAAGTACAAGCAAGGCTCAAGTATCGAATCCTGCGGTATGTCGCACTACACACGAATAGGGTCGGACAGAGATGTACGGACTCTAACCTCTAATTGCTGTTCCCGGAGAAAGTTACTAATCCATGCCACTGCTGGATCTCCGATGCCGTAGATCTGCAGTTTGTGTATGAGGAATCGATGATCCAACCAATAGAAGGCTTCCGAGACTTCATGGAAATAACATCGTTTCCCGTCCCCTCCTCGACTGTTTCAGTCCAGTTGTCATGTGCTAGCAGCAGATTCCTGGTATATGATCGATGTCGACGAAACCCGTGCTGATCCGGCGCAATGATACCGTAGCTTTCCAGGTAGCCCACCAATACGTCAGCGATGATCGCTTCTATGACTTCGGCGTAAACAGGGAGAAGCGTTATCGCACGGTAATTGGCAGGACCAGACCGACTTCTTCTCTTGTGATTGGGGGTTAATACATCTCGTTTCCACGTTGACGGAACTATGTTTTGTCTACATTCTAGGCAACGCTGAAATAATCCGGCAGGTGGTTCGGCTAGGTGAATGGCTGATGCCTGCAGTGTTTTAGCGTGAATGTTATCCACGCCAGCAGAGCTGTGTGTACACAAGCATAGTAGCTTTTCCAGTATGATTACTGCTGTGATTGTGATGCTGGATAACGCTGATGGTATGGTGACAGAAGCAACTATAGTGTTTGAGACTTGTACCGCTTGGAATGTAGGTAAGTACTGGACCGGTAAGGCATTGGCCGCCTTTTTAGCTGTGTGTGTATACCCACCAATCGTAGTGAGTGGTGGGATCCCAAGCTGCATCTTTCGAAGTTTATGCATGTGTCTAGAATAAGTTTGTGGTTCGAACAGAGTCGTTTCACTAGCTTATATTGGTGTGATAACTTGTCTTCATGAACCAACTGTACCGAATAATGGCGCTGAGTTACGTGCGCTGTCCAATTTTCTGCACTGGGATTGTGTTTGTGAAGGCGCTATGTGCCATCCCTCAAGGTCGTACATTTTCACGTTCGGCTTCTCGGTAATGATTTTGGTTTGATGGGACGGTGAGAAAATATTAACTCTGATGATTTGGTGACTTGTGACGTGAACGTTTTCCGAAATGTTTCCCAGGCTATTGCTGGCGTGCGCTCAGTCATGAATCTCCAACTGGCATTTTCAGCGAATGCGGACAGAACGGGTTAATGCGTAATAGACTGCATCTTTTCGCGCTCTGCATCGGGAGATTCAGCGTAGCAAATGTAATCAAACAGTAAAGTCACCTGATCGCTTCGACCCAGAGGACTGCATACATTTTCCCCATCAACCGTGAGGTCCTCGCTGATGTACACTAGACCTAACATTGATAGCTTATTCGCTGTTCTAAACTTGATGGAATCAGTGACGTGGTTGTATAAGGGTATGCTAGATGTTATCTGTTGTAAATAAGCCTTGAATTGTTCCGTCTCGATTGCTGGTGTTTCAAACTCATGGGAGTTGAAAGTTCCAGTAATGAGGGTATGAGTGTATTTCCGATTTATCACGATGCGAAATGCAGATATTAATTTGTGGTGTATCTCCGGAGTGAATTTGTGTGGTCGATAAACTACGGACACGAGGCATGTAGCGTCGTCCTTTAACTATCGTTTGCACGAAAGGAGACCAGTGACACATGATAGAGGATCATCTATGAGCTCACAACGAAGCATTGTTTTGTCATAAATAATCACTACCCCTCCCCTAGCCGTTCTTTCGTTCTGGGAAAGTAGAGCGATTTCAGCATTGGTAGGTTCACAGCTCATTCAAGTTTTTGTGATCATTATGCTAAATAAATAACTAAATAAAAATCTAATTCTACACTGTTGGTAGATGCTGTGCCCGTCAGGGATCAGATCAATATCTCGAGACTCGGATGTTTGACGGTGACGGCGTTGGACCAACATACTAATAAGAACTTTTGCGCTAGTATACAAGCAGGTCGGTTTCTCAGTAACCAAAAGTGAAGCATTTGACTTTGGACTATGATTGGTGATTACGCCGACGGCAGTGGGGTCGGTCATTAGCCCTTTTTGGACAGTCGTTGGTCTTTGAAGTTCGGTCTGGTTATATGACTTCTCTCGGCTGTCCTGGCCCTGAGGATCTTTCGCTTTTAGTCTTATTCCGTCGGATACTAGGATTAGCATAAAGTTAATCCCTTCACATAGCTGTATGATGACAACATTCACCAGTCTGATTGTTCACAATGCGTCGCCAGTCACCCCTGTCCTTGTACTTGCCGCCTTTAACCGCATTACTGAAAGCAGCCTCATGTGGAATTTAGACCAATTAACCGATATGTGCGTTGTCATTAGCCCAGTCTGAAGTATCACCTTCATCGGCCGAGACCTTCTACTTTTTTCGGTGATTTTAGGATCCTTATCAACCGCTTTGCAACAATACTATCAAGGGAAAGTTCCTGTCGGATGTAAATCCATTGCTTCCGGTTATGTATGTTCTGAAGCTCAGAAACCCTAAAAACAATAATCGTCCGTTTTTCGTCAGATTCACGAACTTCTTCCCAGTTGCTATTCTCTTTCGGATTTTCGTTCCAAGGGATATCCGAAGGAATGCGCACCTCAAGTAATGAGTTAAGGAGTCGAATCAATGACAGTAGAACGGCATCTGTGTCATCAGCGGAATTCATTGTCAACCGGAGAAGTCGAGATTCACCGTAATGACTGGTTTTGGGTGAAGTGGAACCACTTAAATGAAAATTACCCCACGAATGGAATTTCCTGAGTACGGTCATCCATCAGCTTTCTTTTATGGCACTAGACTGTGATGCTGAAACGTCCATGCACATAAAAGTCAAAGTACCGTGATTTCGTCTATTAGCTACAGGGTTGAGGGTAGTGATGGATACCGTTTTAAACGGTCTGGTTGTTTATGGAGGTTGCTTCAAACTAATATTCATCGGTTCTACTACGGGAGTCGGGGCTGTTCTCTCCGACCTTCGCGTGGAGACAGCTGATGCGTTTGATGCTATGCTGAACGAACTCGGGCTCAAAGATGCCATCGTTACGACTGGCTTGTTGTAGGCTGCACCGCTGAAAGGAGTGGAAGCAGGCGTGTTTGAATTTTGTCTGCTTATGAGAGTGAGATGAGCCACAGGGTTTCGAAACACAGGCGTTGCAGTGCGGTTGGAGCGTCTGCCCATCCTCCTCGGTCTAGAGACGACGCTTGAATTGACTGGTTGAGGTATTAGCGTGACCGTATTTATCTCCGAGGGAGCCATCTTAGTATTCACTAAATGCGTGCTTACCTCAGTCAACTTAGCATATTACTTCATGAGCAAAGTAAACATTTGATAACTGGCAAGATTTGATATGTGTCAACAACTTTCTTTATCTGTCTCGCTTCTTGGACGGATTTTCCTGCACGTTCCGAATGGTGCGGTCTAATGTGGCCGAAAGGTTACCACGATTTTAAGGACTTTACCGCAGTTCTCTGCATAGCATACGTGGCGTCGCACCATGCTTGCTGCACGCTTTCGTTGTCGGCGAGGTCTATTCGATCCACTGCTGTGGTGCTGGCGCTCACGTTTTATGGAGTTCTGTGACCCAGGAGTGCACGTGCTGCACAAACGTGCCAAAACACACACACTAGGTGAGATGGCGGACTGCCGGTGGATAGAACACGTCAGGTCTTGTTTTGGTTCTGGTCATTTGCACACACCCTTCAAATGAGCGGTGATTAGTAGGGTCAATGGGGCGGGTGATGTGGCTGCGCTGGGTGGTGTGATGTATTACGTCGGCACGTTGGTTGACAAGGTCACAAGAGTGGCGATTGGCTTCGGGTAATCGATCAACTCCAAATGAATGCTGGGCAGGAAGAAACGTAGTGGGAAATGTGAAGTAGCTGCGGCAACTGGTATTAGGAAAGAACGATTTTTGGTTGGCTTGATCGCCTCAAAAATATCTTTCGCAGGAGTGTAATAAAGGTCCAAAAAGCACATGAAAGTAAATTATTGCAGGGATGAGTTGCAGCAAAATAGCCGGCACTAACCCAAACGTAAAGCAGACGCGTGCAATACTATACATAGGTTGAATGAATAGCTTTGAGCCCCAACAATTCAAACGATGTCGATAGAGTACAACCCATTGGTGCTTGCCGCTTCCGCACTTGCCGCTTCTTCTCTGCATGTATGAAGTCTTTCTCCTGCACTTCGGCAACTGCCTTCGTGATCAGATCTCGCCATGCACGCTGATCATCCGCTTTAGATTCCCATGACCTCTAATAAAATTAGAAATTGAGAGGCCCACATTGCTCATGTCCTGCTAACGTAAATTTGGTTTCCCCACATGCCGCTTCCCCACATCCAGCTGACCACATGATATCTGTCTCGGTATCTGCGTCGAATCCATACACCAAACATGACCAAGCCACCTCCTGTGTCTCAGCAAAAGTATGCATTTTACTGCTTGCATCCCACTTCGGCGCAACACTTCCGTGTCAGCAACTCTGTCGCCCCAAATGATGTGCAAAATCCGTCGCAGACATTGCTGATGGAACCACTCGAGATATCGCACATCCCGTAGGTACATCGTCCACATTTCACGGCCGTATAGAAGAACGGACAGTACCATGGATTTGTACACCATCAGCTTAGTACCATTGGTAAGCTGATGGTTGTTCCACACTCGGTACTCAAGCTTTCCAAATGTCGCCGCTGCCTTCGACACGCGGATACGCTGCTCGCTGTGTAGCTGTTGGTCAGTCGTAGTCACTCCCCAAGTTAGCAGAGGCGGGAGGTGGTTACCAATACTTAAGCACCAATGCTGATTTGCGGTAATATTGAAGATTGCGCCTTCGGTGAAGGCTGAAAGTTGTAGACAGTTTTAATTGTGTTGATAGTGAGCCCGAATTTGTCCGCTATCGAAGCCAGAGCACCAGTCATGTGTTGCAACTCATCCGCGCTGTGTGCAAACGGCGCACAGTCGTCAGCAAACAGCAACATACGGATAGTTGTCTCACAGACTAGTGTTCTCGCATCGAAACGACGGACGTTCAACAACCCACCATCAGTACGGTGCTCCACATGAACACCGTAAGCACAAGCCGTATCAAATGCACAAACCACCATGGCATGAAGATACATATTAAACAGGGTGGGAGCTATGGCACAGCATTGCTTCACACCAGTGACAACTGTAAAATCATCTGAGGTCTCTCCACTCAGCTGCACCCTCGCCCGCATACCACTATGCAGACATTCAATTAAAAGTAGAAGATTATGCGGGCGGCCAAACTTACCCAACACCAGTCACAATGCCTCGCGGTTCACCGTATCAAATGCCTTGGTGAAATCAACAAAAAGCGGGTACAATGGCTTGTGTCGTTCTCTACATTTCTCCTGCAACTGACGAGCCGCAAACGCCATATCCATAGTGCTGTGACCCGACCGGTATCCACACTGCTCGTCCGCCACGTTAGGTTCCACAAACTGACAGATGAGGCTGTTGAACAGGATTCGGGCAATCACCTTGCCCACAGAACTCATCAAGTTGATGCCACGATAATTCGTGCAAGTTTGCTTGCTGCCTTTGCCCTTTAAATTGGTAGCACAAGGACATGCTTCATCTCAGCAGGCACCTCGTCCTCAATACGTGGTACAAAGTGGTACAGCACAGTCACAAACGCCGGACCGCCGGGTTTCAATACTTCAGGGGAAATCCCGTCAGCCTCGGCACACTTGCCGTTTCGCAGCTATGCACGGGCTCTCTGCGTCTCATAAGGCGTCGGCGTATCCGCCAGATCCGCCTTCACATCGTGCTGCCAACGGTCGTTCAATGTATGCCAGTCGATCTCTGAACGGTTGTTCAAGTGACAGTCAAAGTGTTTTTCCAGATCTGCATTATGTGTGCAGTCTGTGTGCAGGTGGCGCCTGAACTACCATCGATCAGCGTCCTCAGCGGCTCTAATCTGGATCCATACACCGCCTTCAAGGATTCAAAGAATTCCTTGTATTGGCGGCGTTCGACGTAGCATTCCATCTGCCTCGTCTTCTCCATCCACCATGCCTTTTTAACGCGACAGAGCTCTCGGGTCAGTCGCCGTCGAAGTTTGCGAAACTGACTACTCTTCCCCAAGTCACTGGGGTCCACCACATGTGCAGCAGATGCTGCATTCTTCTCTGACACCAATGCGTCAATCGTCACATTGTTGTCATCAAACCAATCAGGCCGCTTACAGTTTGCGCGCCCGATGGTCTCCTCCGCAGCAGCTGTCACCTGGTCGCGAATGTGGTGCCACAGGTCGCCCACTGTGGCTATACAGTCCACATCACCACACAGGCGTGCAGCCATCGCCTTCTCCAGCTCAGTACGTTTCGCCACAGTGCCGAGGGAGAGAATGTTAAATTTACGCCGATTCACGGCGGGAGTGCAATACATCGATTTACGAAAATATATGTACAGTTTGGTCCGAACCAATTTGTGATCAGTGCCACACTCAGCTCCACGCAGTACACGTGTCATGCGCACTTCACGCATATCACGCTGACGTACGATGACATAGTCGAGCAGGTGAGCGTGACCACTCCGTGGGTGCGTCCAAGTTGCTATATCACTCGCACTCAGTGCAAACCGAGTGTTCGTGATCGTCAGGCAGTGAGTGGCACACAGTGAGAGCAGCCTGTCACCGTTCGCATTCGCTGAACCAATGCCATGCGCACCGATAACATCTGTCCACGCTGATGCATCACGCCCAACGCGCGCGTTGTAATCACCCAGCAGAAATAGTCGGTCGCTCCTCGGCACAGACCGTAAGACGGAGGATAGCTGAGTGTAGAATTGATCACGCGTGTCATCAGGATAACACATGGTCGGACCATACTTGCTTATAAGGGTGGCAAACGTACCTCTTCAGAGTCGTAGGCGAACAGTCGTCAGTCGCGCGTGATGCCCGTTGGTTCACCCACCAGCTGGCCATGGAGGCGATCGGATATTGCAAATCCGACCCAATGTTCATATGTTGCTGAAGCGGCGTTGCCCACCCAGTAGAATGTGTAGCCAGCACCTACTTCATGCAACTCACCTTGCTCAGCGAGCCGGGTTTCACTGAGTGCCACAATATCGATGTTGTATCGCGCCAGCTCCATCGCGACGACTGCAGTGCGTCGCTCCGGGCGCTCGCTGGAGTTCCGGTCCAGTAGTGTGCGCACGTTCCAGCACCCAATGCTGAGTGCTTTGCGCTCGGGCCTACGATTGCATTGGGGGACAATCGCACGCGTGGTGGCGGCTTTGTTTCGGAAGTTTGCTTGAGGGACTCCACCCAGAGCCTTTGGTTCAATAGCCTTACCCACAAGGCAGTGGGTTGTTTAGAGATTTGCTTGAGGGTCTCCACCCGGAGTCTTTGGCTTAATAGCCTGACCTACATGGCAGTGGAGAGCGGATTCAACTTGGGAATGTGATTGCAGCGACAGATTGGGATCTGCTTGACGGCCGTCACTCGCAACCTTTGAGGTACTGGAACGATTTATAAATGTTTCACGACCGTAGTCGGTTAAACCTGCGACCACGCCCAGAAGGGGATGGGTTTCCGCGTGTTTGCAACAATTTGACCAGGGACTGCTTGGCTTGAAGCGAGCAGTGGCAAACCATTGAACACCCGGAGGTGACTTCCCACCGTCAGAGGCAATGCGTGGCGCTCATGCTCTCCACCAATCGAGGTGTGCGCTTATGACCCGTAGACCTGTTTTCTCCTACGGCTAGGTTTTACGGGAAGAGAGTCATCGACCACTTCCTAACCTCCGACGAGGATGGACAAGGATACTGACAGGGCGCCGACACCTGACAGGTGGACGACTCGGGTACTCAACCAAAGCCTTCGATTAAATGAACACCCGAAAGGCACTCGGTCTGGCACATGGTCAGTTCATTGACTCATACGGATTGGTGTCGTGGATCTTAGCAGGGAGAAGGGCGTAACCCAACTCCAACCCAGCGGTCGCCATGAGGAGATGTCCAGGACACGAGCCACTGGCGAAACTGTGGCATCAGTGGGTAGAGCATCTGTCAGGATACAGCCAACACCATCCTCAGCGCACCAAAGGCTATCTCGCCTGTCCGGCTATAACCGCATCATTTACCCAAGTAGGATTGGGTTGGAGCGTGTTAACAACTTCCACTTGCAAATATTTAATGCCATATGAAACACGGCTCCGTTTTGCGTCAATCGGAGCCGCTTGTCCCTGTGCAGACGCTACAATCCGACGAGTAAGTGTGATTCGCCGAAGCGAGTATATTGGCTTTGCAACTCAAAGCACCTCCTCCCCGCAACCCTGTAGTGGTTTCGAATACAGGCCACAACTGACAAAGACCCATCCGGAAATATTTCCCTAGAGAGCGTGATAAACCTTAGTTGTGCTAGCCCTACATGCTCTGCTTTTCCGCATGCAGGGTCCAGCCGCCTGCGTTGGTGTAACAAGTTAAGCAATCCGGCAAACGGCCCCACATACTAGCCTTGCCCGTCAAGTCTGCATATTCCACTTTTCTTATTTATTATGCTCTTATCAAAGTCCTTATCCACTGGCTCTCCAAACACAGTCAACGACCGGCGGTAGAACATAAGTGCTTACCACACAACCGTGTTGGAGGGGCGTCTGTTTTTCAAGCTCCACATGATTCGTTCTACAACGCGGCAACTAAAACGGGTATGGGACGTGACCACACGCACCAACTTACCGGAAGTCCACGATGTTCCCCCGAATAGAGAACTGGCTATTTCTGGCAGGGCATAAAGTGCACTCTGATCCGTCATCATAATAATGCAAGCAAAATACTCGCTTAGAACTGGTAGTTTACCACCAACAGGATGTTTTACAGATCGGTCAAATGAACAACACATCCATAATGTTTGCTGACATGCTGAACCAGTTGTTCACAGTGCTGCCGTGTCACTAAGGTCCGTGCTTCAGACACTGCGTGTTCCAAAAAGCGAATCCGCCACTCGCTTTTATTCACAATGCCTTCAGGATCCACAGGAGCATCTCGGAGTACCGCCCATTTATTGCCCGTTTTACATGAGCCTTTATTATGCTCCAGATGTTCTCGATGGGATTGAGAGCTGGAGCGTATGGCACAAGGCGTAGAAGTCTCCCAGAGCGGTACGGATCCTCCAGGAAAACAGGCTTCAGGTGCGTGTGACAGGGCGCGTTGTCACAAACCAAAAGACACCTTTCCACAGACCATGCTCCGTTGGTATCGAGCACTTGTCGCAGCCACTGAGCGCAACCTTGCTTGTAGTAACTTCCTCTCAGGACCGAACACGCTATCAAAACGTTGTTTGTTATGGCGCCGACAAGATGAACATTCGGTCCCCGGCTGTTCGCCACTGTACACTGCGCTCGACTACCACGTCGTGAGTGGCCACGAGTGCGGGAGCAAAATAAGGTGAAGGTGGTCTCATCAATCCACATCAGTCATCTTCCTTCCACCATGTAATCCATGAGCAGCGAAACTAACGACCAGCGTCACTTTTTGTTCTCTAGCGTGTTCCTGGACTCTGTAATGGTGTGCAGTTTCTTCATTGTTATCAGTCTACCATCCAAGTATCGTGAGACGGTGCTGGTACCCACTGAAACTTCGAACTCCGCCTTTAAACGTAAACGAAGGCGTTCATGGATAACGGTAGGTTCCGCAGAAACCCGCTTCACCAAAGAGTCGACGTGGCTTTCTCCCAGTGCTCTGAGACGGACTCACCCGTGCTTCCCCACTGGTTCCGTCGATTCGTACGCCGGTATGCAGTTGCGACAAGTTTTCACGTTCCTCTTCAGTATGCAAGCGACCTGCTTCCAGTCGTCTCCTTCCTCGCCCGCTTTCAGTATGACGTTCTTCAACTCCCTCGAATGCCGAACATACAAGCCAACCATTGCGTTTAGGTGATCGGCACGTTCAAAATCACACGGCAAACTTACTTGGCTGTGGCTTGTTATATCAACCCAATCATGGTTCAAATCCCTACTCTCGTTCTAATTGGTGGGAATCGCTTTCTAGGACAGGGAAACAAGCCCACATGGTGTATCGGCCACCGACACTTCCCCTGGTAGGAGCTGAAGCGTCCCACCTGCACCCCTATGACTTAGGGCATCTGAGGTCCTATTGGCTGAAGGCGCCGGGCTATACCCGCGACATACACACCAGCACAAGTGAGCGGTGCACGTACGACTCAAAGTAATTGACCAAAGCCTTTTCTTGTATGTCCCTCAGCTCAACTTCTTTGCCGTTCAGATTAGTTCTGTTTCCCAAGGGGATAACTTGGCCTTATATTGCTATTGTTGACCTGCACCTCCCCACGTGGGTTGAAACGCAAGTCAACGGTTGCGCAATTGATGCTCACACTGACCTCGCATCACAGTTTGGCTCCTAACATTTGTGCTTAGTTTATAATCCTTTTCTTTTAAGGGCCGTTGTTACTCTCGTACTCTACATTTGTCCGTTCAAATGAGGAAGAAGCGGAGTGATCCTCAAGTTCTTTATCCCAATAGTACGCTTTGTGTCGGATGCCGTAGGTGAGTGTTTCACGTTAAAGACAAACGTACACGGGTTTGGCTAGCTTATTGATCCAGGCTGGTTCCAGTTGAATATACCCGTATGAATTTGCTTTTCGGGTTTTGAATTTGTTTGTCGTGGGTGGATGTCATCGTCAAGGGCTGGCGATAGGCGAACGCCACTGAAAGCACAAATTGATTAGTAGTTTCATTAGAAAGGATACTGTAGGAAAACCTCTAGGATTACCAGATTACTTGAGAAACTTTTATGTATAGCACTGTTGTAGCAGTAAAAGTAGTTAACATGAAACGGGGTGCCGCTTCTGTAAATAGGCACTAAGCGTGTTAAAACGGCTTTGGTAGCACAAAATTTTTCCATAAGCCAAATTTCCATAAAAATGTACCCGCTGTACGTGATGACTAAATCCGATTCGAAGGAGTATGCGAGGAGTGCGCTAGGTGAAGAGGAAGACGTGAAACTGTGTGTCAGAGGCTATCACATTTAATTTGCGACCAGTCACTAGCAGTGACTTTGTATATCCATAACATCCGAGGCCTTAGCAATAGTTGAATATTATGCAAGATTGGAGGCTGCAACATATACGTGAACAATAAACACCACGCAACATCTGTGTCACCCATTCCTAGACAGTTTTGAGGACTCTGTTTGGCTTAACTTTCTAATATAGTGCAAGACCATGTTTACTGGTTGCAGGTACAGCCCACTACACGGACCTAAATTGGATATCGAACGTCTTGCGGGTGTGGGAGCAGCGGCAAGTCCAATGGCTGGACCTTTGGATACTACTTCTAGAGAGTCTTAGACAAGAACCAGGTTCCTGCCAAGTAGAAGATTTTTATCATAACCGATCCACAAACTTGGAAGCAGAATTAAGCCTTCCAACTATCGCCCAGCATCTCTTCCCTTTATATTTCCAAGGTCATGGAATCCAACATTGCCGATACACTAGTGTGCTACCTGGAAAACTCGAACCTTATTACTCCTAAGCAGCACAGCTTTGGTCGACAGCGATCGCGCAACGGATTTACTAAACGCACGTTGCATTTGGATCAAGTCGGCTGATGCTGGAGAAGTTGCTGACGTGAACTACCTGGATTTTTCGAAAGCATTCGATCATCTAGACACTTGCATACTCCTTTCCATGCTCCAGTATTACGGAGTGGGTGATACTCTAAGTTGAATCATTAACTTTCTCCTTCAAATGCAATCAGTGGTCAGCATCCGGAGCTCATTGTCTAATCCCATCCAAGTTGAGTGTGGTATGCGGCGAGGTTCTGTTCATGATCCAGGATTTCTTTTGGCGTTTATTAATGACATCCTAGAGGCAATCGCTTCAAACTTCACACTGTTTGCCAACGATAACAAGATTTGGCGTAAGATTCAGGTGGATGCCGACCGGCATCTGCTTTAGTGTATCTTACTCATGGTGCATCCTTGGTATAGAATCTAGTTTTCCGCGATGGTGAATGATTTCTTCCGAGATCGAAATCGAAAATTCCTCGAAATTTCTGCAGCGCAAACAATTAGGTCCGTGATTTCCACACGAACAGAAAACAAATAGAAAGCTAGTCACCTCCTGCTATTATTTGCATGTCAATTATGAATCAAAACGGAGAAATTAATATTAAGCCTAACATGATGACGCTTGTCAGATACAACATTTGGTAGACACTGAAGCTCCGTTCTGCATCCATCGAATTCACAAGAATGTATATATAACGGTCGGCGATGTCTGCCACTTGTTGAGCTCATTCATGCATCCCGCACCAGAAGGTCAGCGTGTCTTCACTTATTTCCCCTCGGAATTTTTCCTTCACTTTCGGTAGATTAATCTTTCGGCTCCCGGATCTGGGGACGGGGCCAACTAGGCCTGGGACATCTGTATCGTTACATAGATCACTAAGCAATGTGATGCGCTGGTTGGGGTCGAGGAGTCGAATGGTCTCCAGTTGGTAAGTGATGTTAGAAACTCCTGGGCTTTTATGACAGATTGGGATAAGCTGAGTAGCGTGTCAGTTTGCACTTTTCTGGACGCATCGAATGCGAGTCACACTGTCTGCAAATGTTGTAGCCACTTTTCCTCAGCCACAGTGTTCAACAACATGGATAGATGGGGGGCGGTCGATGTAAATCTTATGGGTTACCGGGTGATTGTGAATCGGCAGTTTTCAGGTGCCGGATAATGTCTTTGCCAACGGTTACAGTGCAAAGCAGTTGCTTACTGGGTTGTTCGCGAACAACAGCTGAGTCCCCAAACTCATGTTGTACAGCTTGCAACAAGGCTGGATAATGATGGAAATACTTGCTGCGCTGTGCGACAGTTTCCAGCCGGGAGTTTCAGCTGGTGATGACTGGTGCAGGTGGACCGGATAAAGTATGCACGACCCTCCCTGAGTCAGCCACTCCAGGTAGACCCACCACTTTCTTTCCGAAAGATGCAAAGCACTTTCCCTATTTGTAAAGAATTCGTCCAACGGTCTCTACAATCAAGTTGCTGCAATGGGTAAAACCTCTAATGCGAACTGACTCCTCACAAACAGGCTTAATGACATATCGGTAGGAGGCTGTCATACATCTAACGCCATCGGACACAAAGGTCGTCACAAGAATGAACTCCATACTTATCCTTGTCAAGCTGCGCGGATTAACTCTTCCAACTGTCTTGGAACCAACTCTCTTCATATTGACTGCGTCAATGAAATATGTTGTAGATTGTCCTTATTGGATTTCAATAACGTTCTTAACAGGACATGTAGTTCCATGTTCCCGCGAGCATCAGTTATTTTGTCACTTATAACACTGACAACGGTAGCACGGAACATTTCCTCACTATCTGTTTATGTTTCCAGTAGAGCTATGGCTTTTTCAGACTTGGTACATGAGATCCGGCGATACTTTCACCATTTCGAACGCATCTGCGGAGAAGTTCCCTCAAATGGTTGGGGTCGTCGTGCTCTAGAGGGATATTCACGGATACATTAGCAAATAGAAAGGCCGAAACCACTATGTCGTGGGCTCCCTGGGCAGCGTACACAACGATGATTGAAATAAGGATGCTTTCTTCGGAGATGATTTCCACTCGGCAAAAGATTTAGCTACTTATTCCTCAGTATAAATTTGCTTCTGAAGATGCTTCTGGCTGCGAATACGGTCAACCACAGTTGATTTTCAAGATGGACCTACACTCACTTTACACGATGAACAAAACAGCAGTAGTTTAACTGCGTTCACGACTTAGTGTTCTCCAGGAAACTTATCCTGACCAAAACACCTTTACTTCCTACATGCTGTTGCATTTGCTGTGATGACGTCTACAAAAGATAAAACCCGTCGATCCTTGTCAGTGACAGATTCGTTCGGTTTTTGAGTAACAAGTAGAACTGAAGTATCAAACAAAAACGAAGCCGAGACTGAACTACGATACCATACACAAAAAGGAAAATTCAGTAATGACAAACCTCAATACTAGGTGCTCTGTATTGAAAAGATAGTATCTTCACGAAGTACTTCAATAGGGTACAAATCGCCTTTCATTTGACCATACTGACAGTTGATGATGACTACACTCTGTCAGCGAATTAAAGCGGTCGCTTCTATTGCACCGTCTGGTGATATGCAACGACGTAGCAGCCGTTCAACGCCTAAGAGGCGACGGTGCATCAAGTTTGCTGGTGACCGTAAGGGAGGCGGTGTGTGATCGGCCAAGCATGCGCAAATGGTGTGACCGAACAGATGTCAACCAGATTTACTGTACATGTGAGCGACAGGTGCTTGTACAATAAACGATAGAATGAGAGCATAACGCGGGCAGATAGATGGGACATACTTGCTTAATAGATAGATGTATGGAGGAAACCTGGGTTTAGGGAGAAGCGAACATGGATAAAAGATGGTAGACAGATGGCGGGGAATGTTCCAATAGTCAACTGGCTGCTTTGGCATTTCTTACGAATAAAATTTATTGAGTACAACAAAAACGAATTCAAAGTAGCATGTTCTATGAATTTTTCATTTTTTCTGCGATTCCACGAAAGTTTCATTTTCCGCGACAGTTAGCAAATTACGCGATTTTTATGGCTTTCGAGAAATAGTTGAAAAACGGGGTCGTTAAACGTTGGTCAATCCACAATCTACTGCATGTCATCATGAGTATATGCAAGACTCTTTCCATACCACACCAGACCAAGTACACATACAGACTCGGAACGCATGTACTGCTCCAATCTTCCTTCGAAAGCGACCTGAATGTGCTGTTTCAAGAGGATTCAGATTTTGCTCAGAAATCCGATTAGGCATCTAAAACTGGTAACCAACACTTCGGTGTATTGCGACGGGGCATTCTAACAATTAAACGGCTCTATTTTCCGACAGACTTTCAGTGCGTATGTTCGTCCTCATGTTGAATCAGCAATTCAAGCCTGACATTTATGGGTGAAACACGATCTTAATGCAGTGGAACAGTTTCGACGTCAGGCATCCAACTACATTGTTATAATGCACTGTCTTCCACACTAGCGGAGGCTGAAACGATTGGGGATACTGAGCGGACGGTATCGCAGATTACCATGCGACCTGATTTCGGTATACTCGATTCTGCATGATCCACATCATGTGGGCCGCTCCTTACTGCAACTCAGCGGCAATACATTCCTGAGCAGCTTGTAACTCAAAAAATGATCAACGGTGATTTCAATATTTTTGATATCTCATGGTGTCCCCTATGATATCCATCCAAGTTACAACATTGTAGATCAACAACTCATGGATTTGAATGGATTCAATAAATTTCATCGTCAACAAGAGGCGGATATTTGTTGGACGTACTCTTTGCAAAATTCTTAGGCCTTGAAAGTAAATGCAACCTCCATAACACCCCTGGAGGTAACTACAAGAGAGCGGTGATCTGCTTTGAGGGTGTCACATATATTGATGAAGAAGTCAACAGGTTCAAAAGTTTTGACTATCATAACTTTAACTGGAAAGAATTTGTAACCGAAATGTGATGGCTACTCTGTCATCGCTATTTCCTTATCCCTGAATAGCAACATGCAACTATTGCACTACGTAGAAGTACATTTCTTCGGACCTATACGACATAGGTGTTCTTCCCTCAAGATGAGTCAGGACTCCATGCCATCGTATATAGCACGAAAGCAAAGGAAGTTGTAATATAGATGTAGAAAACCGAGAACTTTAGTCTGCTAACACTGGTCAGCATTGAAATCCTCGATAAGGTAAAAGTGTCCTTGTTTGTAGTAAACCGGTGTGCTGAAAAAGAATGTGGTCATGAAAAATCGTTATATACTCTGGCTTTAGAATATTTCATATAGTTCATTTTCAGTGTTTCGTCGTACGAACATACCCAGCAAGGTTGTAACGACATAATATCTCAGTCTAAAATGATGCAGTGTTGCTTCACGCTACGTGTTGTCATCCCGCGCCTATCACAGATTTTCTTGCATAATTTTCTGATGCATCACCAACAGCTGGTGATGTGCGCTGACTTAATCATTACCCTATAAAATGTAGGTGGACAACGCAGAGCAACTAAAACATTTTAAATTTTGCAGCACACAATTTATGCTACATTTGTGCAGAATTTCTAGTAACTTTCTCTTTTTATTACTTCAGTTGCAAAACACAATAAAAGGTCTCGCAATTGCGTTACTACAATAGACAAGGTGGCTTTGTGGGGAAGCGACATTTGCTAGCCAGAAGGAAACATCAATACTCAAGAGAAGTAGACAAACACAACCTTTATTTCGGATGTGAGATTGACGAAACACACAAACCTTGGGCTCCACGTATATGTTGTGTTAAATGTATACCTCAAATATCACGGTGGTCGAGTGGCAAAAGACCATCACTGCTGTTTGCAGTTTCAGTGGTGTAGATAGAGCAAAGCAGCCAAATAAACAACTCAAGGCTGAATTTAGTGAGCACGCTGTGTGGTTGGGTTGTGACTCGCAACCTCTATAGAGACCGAAGTTTACCTCAAGGTGAACCGAGCTCACTGGTACACTGGCACACAACGACCGCGGTTTCGTTCTGGTTTGGACTCGTCTGGTGGAGATAGCCTCAGTGGGGTTGAACTCAGAGCCAAGTAGTACACGACTGACATCCTGAAACATTGCGACTGAGATCCGGGAGCAAGGTTTGTCACAGCGGAAAGCAAATCAAAGTTGAATTCAGGGAACATGCTGTGTGGTTGGGTTGCGACTCGTTAGTGTTAGGAAGAGCAACACCCAAATATTTACATGTTAGATACCGTCCTCGAGATCGGAATGACCGAGGTTTACCTCAAAGTGAACCGAGGCTTCAATAAAGGTTGCGAGTCGCAACCCAACCACACAGCGAGTTCCCTGAATTCAGCTATGAATTGCTTTCGGTTGTGTCAAGCGTTGCTCGTGGATCTCAGTGGCATGGTGTTCAGGGCGACAGCCGTGAACTACTAGGCTCTGAGTTCCACCCCAGCTGAGGCTATCTGCACCTGAAGCGTCCAAACCAGGACAAAACCGCGGTCGTGGTGTGTTAGTTTTTGCAAGGGCAACACCCAATTATTTCCAGATAAATGACTGTTACCACTGTTTGGTTTCTCTTATTTCCGGCGTGATAACGAAGCACAAAGCATCGATCATTGTACATCCCGACATTTTTTCCGCACTGAGACCAGTGCCCCATAGTTAGGTACTTACAACTGCAGGGCATTCAACGGTATATATTTCGGATTTGTCTAATGAAGATAAGGATGAGCAGACCTGTTCTTCTTCTGGTCCGTCGTCATTCAGTGATCAAGATTCTTAACACGGCACAACACCAGCCCCAAACAGAATAACAGGAAAAAAATAAACGAGCTTGTTCTTGGTTTGAACTTATGCAAGAACAAGTCAAAATTGTCAGGTTCAGGATTCAAACAATGGAATCTTTCAGACGAAGATGTCAGCACTACTTTAAATCGAAAATGACACCAACAGTCGGGGATTTCCTCTAGAAAATAATATCATTTGGTATGCTGTTCCGAAATTGAACGCCTCACGTGTGGCTTAGGAATAGGTGAGGACTCACAAGAATGGCGACCGTTTGTAGACTTGCACAATGAAAACCCATTTAAAGTTGGTGTTGAATTATATTGAATATACCAAGTAGAGCTGACATCTCTTTGGTGACTATAAGCTAGTTTTCCTTTATTGGGACTGAGCCTGGTATACACACAATATCGCGGTCTGCAATGGAAGCAACCGATCTCCTACGACTTCATTAGTCCCCAACGTTCCAGTAGTTGACGAACCTAAATATTCCCACCTTTACCATTACTCCACCGTCGGGCTTAGACAATACCACCTTCACTGGGAAAGCTGGGTTGAAGAAGTTGTTATCCTTGCGTATCCACAGTACTCCTGGAGTCGACAACATCCGACCAAAGGCTCTGCAAGTGACAGCTAGTGATCTAGCAAAACCACTGGCTGTTTTCTATTAGCGATGTCTAGAAGAGAAAGATATTCCATCAGTATGCAAGCGAGGTGTCATCATTCCTACATATAAAGGAGGTAGCCGCAATGACCCTACCCACTACCGTCCAATAACGCTAATTCCTTTGCTATCCAAAGTTAAGGAATTAAACATCGCAGTCGCGCTGTTGGAAAGCTATAACTTAATGACCCCAGAGCATCGTGGCTTTTGTCAAAAGCGTTCATGTACTACTAACCTATTAATTGTACTTAATAGCTGGACTGAAGCCGTTGATGTTAGAACAGAAGTCGATGGCATCTAGCTGGACTTCTCAAAAGCATTTGATCGCTTAAACCATCGAGTTCTTCTTCAGAAATTTCGGAACTACGGCATTGGCGACCCAATTCTGAGTTGGCGTAGCAATTTTCTACACGGACGACGGTTGGCGTTAAGAGTCCGATGCAATTGATGTGGTGTGTGGCGCACCACAAAGCTCCGTGCTCGGACCTCTTCTATTCTTGGTGCTCATTAACGATTTGGCGAGATCAGTTGCTTCCGATTTCCTATTTTTCGCTGAGGATATCAAGATATAGCGAAGGATCAGAGGACCAGATGACCACGAAAGGCTCCAATGAGATCTTAACACGATGTCCAACTGGTCAGTTCAAAACGCCCTACCATTCAACGTAGACAAATGTCACGTTGTGCAATTACGCCGTAGACATGACTACACCTATTCGCTTGAGACACACGGATCGCGGACCCTCTCCTAAGAAAGTGACCTAGGTGCGGTCGTACAGAGTGATCTCAACTGTTCAAGACAGGCTGCGGTAGCTGCGAAGAGAGGCAACCAGCACGTCGGCATGCAGCGAACGGCATTATGGAGATTTGACCCATCAGTCTTCCCAATGATGCACAATTCCTACGTGCGCCAGCATGTTGAATACGCTACCCAAGCTTGGCAACCTTGGTTGGAGCGCGACCTGGTGGCATTAGAGGCACCACAATGAACAGCAACAAAGAATGTAAAGGGCCTCCGCTATCACTCTTACCGCCGAAGGATGTGGTTGCTGGGAATTTTCAACAGACGCTATCGAAGGCTGCGCGGCGATCTCATATTAAAGTATCAGATATTGAGTGTCCCCAACCAAGTGTGTCGCCATTTGATGAAACTCAGCCACAACACGCAGCTCAGAGGTAACTGTTTGAAATTGATGGAACAATATAGCCGTCTAGAGTGTCGACGTAATTACATTTCCCTTCGGGGTTGCCAACCATGGAATACACTCCCTGACTCAGTTATATCCTTCCCCACCATGGACCCTTCCAAAAAAGGAATAGATGCTGCTAGTAGCTTCCAGCACTCTGTTAGCTAGACTCCTCTATTGTGGATTACGCCAATCATGCTTTTCTACAAGATTTAGGTTTTAAATGGACCCAACTGAGCGACCATATTTCACTTTTCTCACGCCTTTTATCAACGGTCACTACACCCCAGTGTATTTCTGAACGTTTACACTCGGTTTTTGTATTTTACACTAATGTTATCAAAGTATTCATCTCGGAAGACGCTCGGTAGGTGATGTACATTTGTTTTGATTTCACGGTATTCACCCCAATTATCCTACGGGACGTGTCATGCACTTACTTTTATCCCGTGATAAATCATTGTTCATTGTTCATTGTTCGTCATTTTCGTTGCGAGTAGGACAGTTTAATAAGGGATTTGCATTACTTGTGGAGTGTATCGACCCGCAGACAAATGTTAATAAATTGTGAATAGAATATCCGTCACCCAGCAGTGGTTGAGACCCATAAAATCGTGGTACTACCGCTGAACATCAAACGAGCCTTTGTGAAGAACATTGTGAAAGTCAAACACAAAACTTCCCAAGTGTTCCGACACCTGCACGAAAACTCCTTCAACTGTGTTAACCTAAGGTTAAAGAGGCTTTGGTGAGTCGTCACATTTGACAGCTATTCGAAGATGTCCACTTCAACAACTTTCCGCAGAGTAATGTGTAAAACCTTGGAACGCTTGTTCGACTAGTGTCTACCAACTTACTCGGCAATTTCAAGGCACAAAACCAGTAAGAACTAGTAGAAAACGTACCAAAGCAGTATCAGAAAATTGGCAGTATTAGGTCTCCAAAACCCGCTTTCTTCAGTCCCATCTGTACTTCTTCCCTGACATCTGACGTGTGGTTAGTGATGAACAATGCGGACACTTTCATCAAGATGCCTCAAAAGTGGAGCGACGCTATCAGGGGAAATTGTCCATTACTTTGACGGCTGGTTACTGTTGGACACTGCTTTGAGATGCTCGTGAAAGAGGATGCAACAGACAACCAAAAACTAAGAAGCAGTCAAGGTATTCATTTTGTATAAGAAATAAAATTACTTTACGCAAACTACTGCCATGTTTTCAGCGATTCGAATAATTAATGCGGGTTGCAAAAAAACCAAAGTTACATTCTGACAGTTATATTTGTGCTAGGACATAGAGATTTATAAGAGTTGACCGATTCCTTTTTAGTACTCTGACTTCAAAACATTTGTTCTGTAACGTAATTCAGCTGAATCCAATAACATCTCCAAAAACAATTCCATCTTCGGAATTTCCTGCAATAAACCGAAAGAAATGACTAATTTTAATCGGGCGCAACATCATGCAAGACATGTCCCCATTAATTCTACTCCTTGAAAATAGAACTTGTGCAAACCCGGCCCAGATGCGTAAAGTGTCTAATGAACAATTTTCAACGTTTTTCACGAAAGCATGCATGCTATCGATGGTAGACATCTCTGTTAAAGCTACTCAATCGCTGTAATACGGTTGAATTTGAGCAATCGGACCTAAGAGTTCTCATCAACTCAATGAGATTGTTAAGGGAGGCTCATCGCAGTCAGTTTCCAAATCAGATAGTCGTCCACATGCCCGGAAAAGCACTAGACTGCAGTTTCAGCCTGTTGGGCATCGTCAGTAGGGCGCGTCCATCGGATCCATCAGGATTCGAACCCATGACCACCAGCGGCTTGAACCGCCAGTCAGCAGCTTATGCCACTGGGCCACGAAGGACAGCTTCGGGCAGTCATCATTTACAAGCTAACTGCGATATAGCGATGGATGCGCACTACTGACGATGCCCAACAGGCTGAAACTGAAGTCTAGTGCTTTTGCGGGCATGTGGACGACTATCTGATTTGGAAACTGGCTTCAATGAACCTCTCGTAGTTACATCAAAATTCCCTACTCATGAGTACATCAAGGAGATTGTGTGGTTACCTTGCCGCATTTGGAATGAAATTTAATGTGCTTAAATTCAGAGCCCCTATTATCTTCATAACGCTGCAAAATATTTTTATCTTATCCATGAACTCTAGAGTTGTTCCGGATTTGTGGATCGGTTGCACCGAGATTTATAAGTATCCAAGTCACATACGTAAAAACTATCGATTAATCAGCTACACCTTCATTCTGTGTAAGGCAATACAAGTCAACACCTTCGAATTCCTATCGTTCTAGAAGTTGCTCAACATCACCCAGCATGGAATGCTAAATACCCGATCATGTATAATGTGTCAAGTACCTTTTTGTAGCTATAGTTCTATTGAGCACCATATTTCGCGATATGCGCAAAATATTTGGTCGGGTATGGAGTGGAAAGTTTAAGTACATTCGGTAGAGCTGACGATTTAAATGCTAGGATTCAAGGCTTCTTTCTTATTGGCATCGGGCAGTAAAAATTCTAAGCAATACTTTCACAAGTAGATAAGTCAAAGGTGTCATATAGCAAGAAAGTTTTCGAGCTAAACTTTTGTTGTTTTACACGTATATCGACGCTGTTTTTTATGTAATGAGACACGGCAAACCAAATAGAACATTGGAACAACGGTATAATACAGGTAAAAAGCCAACGCTAGACAGCTTCGTGGAAGGGTTTGTGTGGATTATAGCACAGTGAAACTTTCATCTGTGGACTCCTCATAATATCCACGTTAACACACAAGAAATCCATTTGCCCGGATTTCGTGGAGTTAAGAAGCATAAGCTTTGTATGCGACTTGTCGTCACTCGATGAACAGAACGCAAATCAATTAATCCAACTGGTGTAATGCAGCGTTGAGTCGTTGTTAGCAAATTGATAGTGTGGGCGCAGAAATACCAAAATTCGAAACAGCGTCCCCCGGTCTAAGTCTGCCGCTAGAAGTTGCTAGACTAGGTTGAATTTTTCTCCCACTAACCTACTGTCGTGAAGCCCAAGAACGTGGCTCTTTGTGGGGCACAAAACTCATTCGGACGAATTGCCCGCCTGTCGCATTTCTCCCATGCTGACATTCACCGAGTAAACTGAAGTTAGCCAGAGAGGAGATTGAACACATTGCTCAAACATGGTGATAATCTATTATTTAGACATCTCTTGGACCTTTCTACTCCAGATTGGTCTTATGAAACCTGAGGACTGATGATTTTGCGGTGACTACCGAGCACTTACTAAGCCAACAGTTCTAAATAGGTACCCTTTCCAATATGTGCAATACCTTACCGAATACCTCATAGGTAAGAAGATCTTCAGTAAGATCGATATTGTTCGTTCCTATCAGCGGATTCCTGGGTAGAAAAAGGACATTGCTAAAAGCAGTTATCAGTTCCTTCTGATTCATAAAGCCTTTAATAATGCCCTTTGGATGATGCAATGATGACAAAAAAGTTAATCCTTCATTCGCCGTGTAAATTCTGGTCTAGAATTCACACAACCATAACTTGACATTTTATTAATCACTTTAGCACAGGAAGAGTACCTCGATCATTTGAAATCTCTTATCAAGCGACTGACCCAGCACTGGTTCGTCGTTAATCTCACTTAGTGTGGAGTTAGCAAGTCAGCACTGGGATTCTCGCCCTCTGTTACAGATGTCCTTGCAAGCCTCGTCCAGGATTTTAAAATCTTCCTAACGCCTACTTCATTCAAGCAACTCAGTCGATTTTGATGTATAACAAGTTACTATCGACGCTTCATCCCACTATGCAACCAGTTCATGCAGCCCATAAGTGATCTCGTTTGGGGAAACGAATGCGTTTGCTTTCCCTAATATCACATACTGCTTTCACCAAGCCCAAGTATACCATCTCTAACATAGCTCTGCCCGATCACTCCTAACCAACTGCTCCACTCTCAATAACGACTGATGCATCAGAATTGTGGTAGGAACTGTTCTCCAAATACACGTTGATGGGCAGTGGCAATCTCCCAACTTCTTCTCCAAACGCCTGCGACCAACGAAATTTCACTACAACACGTTTACCGGAGAACTTCTTGCCATTTACTTAGCTATCCATTGGTTCCGATACACGTTATAAGACAGGAGTTTCACGGTCTACACTGGAAACGTGCTTCGCAGATTCGCCTTCAACTCCTCGGCTGACAAGTACTCAACGCGGAAAACTAAACATCAAGACTTCGTCACGCAATTCTCTGTTGAATATATGATCTCTCAGGTGCCACAAAGCCTGTCGATGATGCCCTCTCACACGTTAAACTCAATCTTCACTTGTCGCACACAAAAGACCTTGCCTCCATGAAATAAACGAAGATCGAAGACGAAAACCACCATATTCTGCAGCCCCGTGTTCCTTCATATTTAACCCGCTCCTCCCCAAACCATGGACGGTACGGTTCTTTTTTATAATTTCCCTGGTTGTCCATAATCCCTCGCGTTTGTCTCTTTTGAACGCTCCCACTCCCACTTTCTGATCCTACTATCAGTACATCTTTGAAATTGGCCGCCGGTTTTGTTTGGCCAATTGTGAGCGAAGATATTCGTAACTGGGATGGAGCTTGTCTTCACTGCAAGCACTTCAAGGTGCATCGACACATGCCTAGTCCTCCGGGCTCATTCTTTGCCCCAGACTCTCGGTTATCACAAATACACTAAGAATAAATTAGAGCATTGTCTCCTTCTCACGGGTTAGCATACACATTGACATGTGTCGACCCCCATAACTGATGTCTGGAAATCAGCGCCATAACAGACTGTGCTGTTAAGAGGTCACATGTGCTTTCCTTGAGGGTTGAGTGTTCAACTAAGCATGCACACCCACCATCATAACCGGCCGTGACATACCCTCCTAATGGCCGCATTTCTATACATGTTGCAACTTCCGCGCTGTCGCGATGACAGTATATCATCCAGCAGTAAACGGATTAGTTAGACGCTTACAAAACAGCTTAGTTTTTCGCTGTTTGCCTCCTGAGAACTTGACTACAGCGAAAAGCTTTCGTTTGTTCTCTTAGGTACAAGCAGTAACATCAAAGCTGACTCGCTGTACGCACCAGCACAAGCAATTTGTAGCACAAAACAAAGTTGTCGAGAAAATTCGGTTATTTTCCGAATGGTCGGGCATGCATCCACCCTTGTCAAACGCATTCGTTCACTACGCCCAAGTCCTCGTGAGTAAAATAAAGATGCGCAATTGCACAGTGGCCTCATTATCTGCACACACCTCTTCTACCGCACCAGCTCAGCACGTCGCCCTTTCCAGCCTTTACCAAATGGCCCCTTAGTAGTAGTAGTAGTAGTAGTAGTAGTAGTAGTAGTAGTAGTAGTAGTAGTAGTAGTAGTAGTAGTAGTAGTAGTGGTAGTAGTAGTAGTAGTAGTAGTAGTAGTAGTAGTAGTAGTAGTAGTAGTAGTAGTAGCAGTAGCAGTAGCAGTAGTAGTAGCAGTAGTAGTTTTCTTAAACACTTCCCCTAAGACCAGAATAGTAACCAAACAATGATGTCCCACCACCTCTTCAAGCTGGTCTTCTTTGACGACCCTCTTCCAATACATTCTGTTGCTATCGCGTAGATGATAGCACCTGCGTTGACATCCCGAAGACTGGAAAGCAGAAACCCTCTGTTCCCTTTGACCATCTATTTACCCAGACCCGCACACAAAGAAGCGAACCGACGCAGTGGACTCGTCACACGTCCGGTCTGTTGTTCAGAAGTTGTGTGGAACATTTACTTTCAGCAAATCACATGCATGGTTCCGGATTAAAGCGATACTTTATTTACCAAGAGAGGACAAATGTCCCGGCATAATATGTAAAAAGTTTCGTCATTTTGTTAAGCAAATTGGCCGGCACTACACACCAATCTATATGCAAAGATCTATATATAGATCTACACTAGCCGTTGTACACACTTTTGTTGATTTCACCAAAACATTTGATATGATGAACCGAAGGCATTGTGCCTGGTGTGGGTTAAGTTTGGTTGTCCGCGTAAGTTTGTAAGTTTACTTGTATCTCTGCACACTGGTATGAAAGGCGAGGGTGCAGCTCAGTGGAGAGACTTCAGATGACTTTAAAGTTGTCTCTGGTGGGAAGCAAGGCTGTTTTAGCTTCTGCACTGTTTAATATCTATGGTCATGCAATGACGCTTGTGCTTTTGAGACGGCTTGTACTTACGGTATTCGTGTGGAGCACCTTACTGACCGTAGGTTGTTGAGCATCCGTCATTTCGGTGCGAGAACCCTAGTCTGTGAGACAACTATCCGTAGGTTGTTGCTTGTTGACGCCTGTGCGTTGTTTGCACACAGCGCGGATGAGCTGCAGCACATGACTAGTGATTTGGCTTTGACAGCGGCCAAATTCGGGCTTAACATCAACACAAACAAAACTGTTTGTCTCTTTCAGCCTTCACCGGAGATGCAATCTACAATGGTGTCGAGTATCAGCATTGGTAATGTAGTGTTGGAAACCACCTCCTGCTTCTGCTACCTTGGGCGTGTGGTGTCGACTGACCAGCAAATGTGCAGTGAGCTTCGTGTCCGCGTCTCAAAGGCAGCGGCAGCATTCGGGAAGCTAGACTACTGTGTGTTGGACAACCATCAGCTTACCATTGGTACGAAACTGATGGTGTACATATACATGGTGCTATTCGTACTTCCATACAGCAGCGAAAGGTGGACGATGTACCGACGGGATGTGCGATATCCAGAGCGGTTATTTCAACAGTATTTGCGACAGATTCTATGTATCGGTTGGTACGACAGAGTTGCGGACACGGAAGTGTTGCGTCGAAGTGGAATGTATGCAGTGGACTGCATACTTTTGCTGAGACACCTGAGGTGGCTTGGTCATGTGGGGCGTATGGATCCGACACGGATACCGAAGCGGCTATTATGCGCTCAGCTGGGTGTGGGGAAACGACACGTGAGGAAACCGAAGCTTCGTTACCTGGACACGATCAAAGTGAACCTCTCACTCTCTAATGTTGATGTCAGGTGTTGGAATTCGAAGGCGGTTGATTGGAGTGCAAGGCACGATCTTATCACAAAGGCAGTTGCGGAGGTGCAGGAGAAAGTCCTCTTGGATTCGGAGAAGAAGCGACAGTTTCGGAAGCGGCAGGCGCTAATGGGTTGTACTCCAGCCACTTCGAGCGCATGGTGCTGTCGCACAAGCGGTCGCGAGTGCCTGAGTCAGGTAGGCCTAGTGAGGCTTAAGCGAGTTATTTCGGGGCCAACCCCGAAACGACGACGAGTCCAGCTGAGAAGGTATGCAGAACCTGTGCAGCTTTGGCATGTACGCTGCGTTCGATTTACTAATGGCGTGCTTGTATGCTGGGTCCCTATTTCAAGTGGTGGGTTTGCTGTATTGACTTAATGCTTGTTTTTATCGCATATTAAGCTCTACCTGAAGTATCTTCTATTAACTTGCACATGTCACTAAAGATAATTGTAGTTAACTTCGATAAAAGTCGCGCGTTTGTGGTCTTCGCTCAAAATAAATGTTCCGACGTCTTGAACCTATCGTGGATTTGTTGGCAACCAATTTATTTCGTGTGCTCACTCACTGAGGAATTGTGTCACCATTTCTATGCATTATTCGATTTATTTTACTTGATATCGTCGCTTCAAGTGATTGGCTGTTGTCTGACATCCCCGGTGCGGCTGCGTTTGATGTGCGTGTTGACAAGATACCTACCTGTCTATTACCCACTATCTCGTCCATACGGACTCCAAGAGACAGTTGGTCGTTACTGGAGGGGATGGGGTGCACTCTCTTTGTGGTAGTGCTGGGCTCGAAGAGTGGTTCTATGCACTCAGTGTGAAGCGGTCTACGGTCCAGCCACCTCCTTGTGTGCACTTGATTCCCCAAATACAGCGTGAGTGTATTTGCCTGTGAAGGAGTGTGGGTTGGCTCCGTTGATGAAACGCGGATCACATATGCATGCCTCCCGGTCTAATTCATTCGGGTTTACAGTAGATATGGGGTGTGTGGATAGAACTGTGGGTGGTGCAGCGCAAGCCACCCATGGTCCCTCTGCAGGCTCAGGCGTCTTGTGGCTGGCCACAGTGACAGGCAAATCCGAAACCGGATGCCGTCAACCATGTACAGACCCATATGTGTAGATCGGTCGTATTTAGTGTTACAAGGTTCGTATTTGCGTGACTGAACTTGGCCTAATGAATACTGATTACCGTATTGCGAGGGCGGGCAGAAATTTAAACCTGTACAACTCCAACGCAATATACTCAAAATGGTAGTAAAATATATCTTTTCTGCTAATTCATCATCGTCAATCCCAATCAGTAGGCTTAGGCTAGTCTGGAAAAGCACCAGACGCCGACGTTTCGACCTTCTGGGTCTTACCAGTAGTGCGCCTCCCAGCGGACCCTTGCCGCGTTCCACCCCCATGACTTCAGGATGCCAGCAGCCAGTGGCACTTCGCCATGGGTTACAGTCGCGGACCTGCGTGATTGACAGTTGTTTATGACATAACCCGGCTATTCTTCCACTGTCATGCCAGTTAGGAACTGCGCAGAGGACAATGGTCAGCCCCACAAGCTAGGACTTTCCGCATAGCGCTTATGTACCACATAGGACTTAGAAGCTATACGGACATATACTATAGATACTATAGAGTAGTCGTGAGGATTTAGGTAGAATTCTGCTAATTCATCATCGGCGCTCGCAATCAGTAGGCTTAGGCTAGTCTGGGACAGCACCAGATGCCGGCGTTTCGACATTCTGGGTCTTGTCAGTGGTGCGCCTCCCAGCGGACCCCTGCCACTCGTAATGATCTAATCGTTTTGCAAGTTCTTATGTAGCATTAAAATTGTCTGACTTCTACCTTCATTTGGCTTTCCAATGTAAGATGTATTTGCTAGTGTGCAATTTTTCTCTAAATCAAGATGCGAATCCTAAATCTAACATCGTTTTGAACTGATTGGGATGTGAAAATTGGGTATCTTGGAGTCATAACGGAACGCAGAGCGGCAAAATATTCATGGAGTTTATCTTGGTTGGTGCCTGTGTTGTTTGTGGTTGTGCACAAGGATGCAACATTGGGTTGCTCAGAAGGCACACGTGTGGCTTCATAACAAGTAACCATGCTTTGTGTCGGAACAACCGATGCCTACAAACCGAAGATTGAGTTACTGTGTTGTGAAACATTTGTTCCTGTCTCCTGTTTCACACAACCCACGCGACTCAGATATCCGGGTTTCTATTTAACCAAATTGTTATTCAATTATAGGACAATTTGTACTGGCAAATTTTTCTCCTCCTTTTCACCCGGTATTGCGTTTATAGTGTTACTACACCTTGTGCCATGACAACCGCTACTGTGATCTCATAGCGTAATCAAGTGGGCGTGCGCTTACCGATATTCATAACAGTATGGAGGTTACTTGGTAACAGAGGCGTAACAAGGGAGGGTGGGAGAGGGCGGTCCGCCCCGGGTTGCATGTGACCGAGGGCGGCATGTTTAGTACTGTTGATTGTACGATACCAAATATAAATGGCAAAATTTCCAGATAAGCTGCGAGTTGAAAATGTTAAATGTTACTCCGTATGAACAATGAACAATGATTTATAACGGGTAAAAAAGCAGGTGCTTGACATGTTCCGTAGGGTGTTTAGCGTGACAAAAAAGATAGAGCAAGGGATAATGGAGTCGTCAGTTTGGGCGATTACAGATGTAACTGCACTGTCGTATAAAGGGAGTTTGAAATGAGAATGTACGCACACAAAGCAACAGGAGAGTGGTTATTGTTCACATCATAGGCGAGAAAAATTAAAAAGAACGATAGCAAGGAAAAAGCTTACTTGTGTGCGATTATCGTCGGTCGACAGAATACGGAAATCCAGTGTCTACAGCAGTAGCGTTTATCAAATTTCGTGCAAGGCGTTTGGAGTGACTCGCTCTCGAGTAAGGTTATGGCACTATCCCCTGTCTGTTGTGCATTAGTGCCAGCATCTGGTGGTCATGAGCTATAGCACGTAGTGTAAATGTGACAGGGTATGGTCAAGGCTTTTTTTGAAAACGGATAGGGTGGGTGCATTAATTACATGTTCCGGGAGGGCGTTCCAAGGCTGTGCCACTCAAAGGGAAAAATAGTTTCGCCGACATTCCAGGCGGCTGTACGGCGTGACTAACTTAAACTGGTGACCTCTTAGTGAGGTGTTTTGACTGAGTATTAGAAGGGAATTGCATGGGTGGTTGGGGTCTCTCAGGATTAGGTTCACCATTATGAGATCGCTCCTTAGACGCCGATAACGTCCACTGTATATTTTGAGGGTCTTCAGCCTGAGTGTTTAGGGGAGGCTTTTCAAACCTCTGACGCTCTTCGTTGCCCTACGCTGTGCAGTATCGAGCGCGGTGAGATGGTGCTTGAGCCAGGGTTGCCACGCTTGAATAGCGTATTCCGCGTGCGGCCTCACGTACGCACTAAGCATTTTTGGAAGATCGAAGGGTCAAACTTCCCGAAGGCTCTGCGAAGAAGGCCGAGGTACTGGTTCGCTTTCTTAGCTGCCTTTTCAGTCTGCCTCGAACAACCGAGGTCATCTTGAACTATCACACCGAGATCGCACTCGTGAGAAGCCCGCTGCAGAATTTGTGATCCTAGGCGGTAGCAGTGCAAACTCTTGTGCCGTATACTGAGAACCTTGCACTTGGTGACGTTGAAATGCAGCATGTTGTCGATGGACCATGTGTACGCTTTGTCCAGGTCCTCTTGTAACACTGTGTGATCCTCCACTGCAGCTATAGTGCGCCATACCTTTAGGTCATCAGCAAATAGCAAGCAGTTAGAAGACAGCACACTCGCGAGATCATTTATGAAGACCAGGAACAGGCGGGGTCCAAGTACCGAGCCTTGAGGTACGCCGCACTGAACTTCGATGGATTCTGATAGGTTGCTTCTAACCCTCACATTCAGGTGACGTTGCACGAGAAAGTCTCCTATCCAGCCCAGAACAGGATCGCCGATTCCATATTTCTGGAGTTTGTGGAGGAGAATGCGATGGTCTATGCGGTCGAATGCCTTTGAGAAATCCAAGTAGGCCGCGTCGATTCCAATCACCAGCGTCCACAGATTCCGTCCAGTTTGCACGAGCAATCAAGAGATTAGTTGTACAGGAGCGATTTCTGCGAAATCCATGCTGTTCCGGAACGAGAATTTGGTTGTTCTCCAGGTACCCCATTAAAGCCTCAGCTACAATTGACTCCATAACCTTGGAGATCACAGGAAGGAGTGTTATCGGGCGATAATTTGCTGGATCAGCACGACTGCCACTTTTGTAGATAGGCGTGATGATTCCGTGCTTCCACATCGTGGGGACGTGCATCTCGTTCATACATCGTTGAAAGAAAATTGCTAATGGTCCTGCCAAACTCATGGCAGCAACTTTCAACGCCTTCGGTCGAATGCCGTCCGCACCCGGGGAGCTGAACTCGCGCAGAGACATCAGCCTCTTCAGTACAGCTGCGGAGGTAAACGATATGTGGTTTAGCCCTGATGGCGGCGTTATCTGCTTAGGCAGGATGTACGGTGATTGCTCGCTTTGGAAGGTACGGCCAAATTGTTGTCCAAGGACGTTGGCTGCCTCTTGTGCGGTTTGGGCTAAGCCGCATGCTGTGTGCAGGGCAGGAATACCGCGCTTAACAAGGCGCAAATTGTTTACGTGTCTGTATAGCAGCTTGGGATTGGAGCTAAACTTTTCCACTAGACTTTGTTGGTTCTTAAGTTTATCCTCTCGAACGAGTTTGACACAGTGGTTCCTGTGTATTGTGTAGACATCCCAGGTATGATCGTTCGGGGAGGCTATGTAGGTGTGCCATGCCAAGTCCCTTAATGCCATGCACTTACGGGTCCTGCTCCTTACGAAGGACTTCATCCTTCTAGGTCGGTAGAGTTTGGTTTCAGATGTCCGTGCCACGAGCTTGGTGAATATGTTGACGAATTCACAGCAGGCCACCTCAGGGGTTAATCCAGCTAAGAACGACCAGCTGGTTGCATCAATTAGGTCGGACAGGTCTTCATAGTTGGTTACGACACGATATTCCTCGGCATGCTCTTTAGGATAATCCGCGTAGCACATGTAATGAAACAATAGCGTCGCATGATCACTGCGGCCCAAAGGAGTATCGGTTATCACTCTCTCGACCATTAATTCTTCGTTGGTGAATATTCGGTCCAAAATGGATGGCCTGTCAGTTCCCCTGAATCTGGTGGGCGTAGTGATGTGGCCATAAAGAGGGTAGTCTGAAACCAGATCTTGCAAATCCACTTTGAGTTACTCTCCTGGTGTGGCTTGGGATTCGAGGGCATGTAAGTTGAAGTCACCGGTGACTAGAATGTGACTGTACTTCCTGTTTATCACGTGCTTCAACGCAGCCATCAAATTGCAGTCCATCTCAGGAGTAGGCGATGGTGGGCGGTAAACAACAATCAATAGGCCAAGATCGTTCCCTCTCAGTCGGAAATTACACCAAATTGCGTCAGGTAAGTCGGTTTCCGAATCGTTTATGCGTTCGCATTGCATGTTGTTACGAAAATAAAGGGCTACCCCACCACCTCTGCTGGTTCGATCCTTCCGGATAACGGACATGCCCGTTAGTGCAATTTCAGCATCGGTTATCTCGCAGCGCAGCCACGTTTCGGTGACAGCGATAAGGTCCCAAGCTGCAGACGCGTGTCGAAGTCTTAATTCAGCTAATTTGCTGAGTAAACCTTGGGCATTTGTGTACATGCATGACCAGCAACGCTATTGCACCGCGTGTCACATCTTTGCAAACATTATTCCCATCGGTCCCCTTACTTGGCTCATCGTGGTCAGTTTCAATACATTTACTTCAGTGTTCTAAAAGGTTGACATTTCATCGAAACGTAATGTTCACTTTACCCTGAGCCGATTTTGAGGGTTTACCGATTTACAACTGCCAACGGGAGGGCAAAAATTGCACCCACGCCCTGGGCGGGAAAAGCAGTTGCTACGCCACCGCTGGGTGAGCAATTTTCTTTGCAATATACATAATAGAGTGGGTGGTTTAGGGACAGGAGTGGCTGCATAACATACTCGTGCATATTGGAGTATTAAAGCGGTGCTTCAAACGTTGTCATGCCGTCATGGAAAAATATTTCGAATTTTTTTTGTGGAAATGCGATCCGCGATTACGAATAGTATGACGCTTAGTAATCCAATACATAACCAGTTTGGATAGAAAGAACCCAAATATTGTGTGAGGCACTTTACAAGGATTCGGACTCGCTAGATATTCGTCTTTAGGCGTTTGTTTTCCACCAAGGATTGTCAAAAAGCTTACAATCTCAACGTGTTTGATACACCAAAGCCTGCATTCCTTTTTGCCTCTTATACTTGATGTCATGCAGCCTGTCGCTATCGCGTCTCAACCCTCCCAGAGATTTACGCTCCAAAACTGCTGTCCACGGAAAAGCCGCGGTGTTTGTTGACACACTTGACTGTAGTCACTTGTCTACAGTCAACTCTGTTCCAAGCGACCGTCATTCACCACTCTACAAGAGCTGATAAGAACTGAGGAGTACAAGACAATGTTTTTCAACGACGACTTCTGAACTAATCAGTTGGAACGGTTTGTTTAGCCTGTAGATTGGGGTGCGTTGGAGGGGAAGGAGTTACCACTTCAAAAGCACACCAGAGCCAAAACAGAGAAAATGTCATATTAGCAGCTAATGAGTAACCGCCGATGGCCCACTGAAATCTAGTTCACATGCAGACAATCCATAACGAATAGGCCCGGACTCAGCGTATTCTACCAACTAGTTATTCATAGATCTCTTGTTAAGCTCTTCCTGTTTACTCTTCGCACCCATCCTCACCTCATGCCTTCCACCTGACCGTTTTATTAAAGGCTTCAATCACTCAGCCTACTAGGAAGAGCCCCTTGTAGTTAACCTAAAACATCGACTAGAATTTTATTGGAACTAGTAAGTTCCAGCTGTTTTACTAATTGTATTAATTGTGAATAGTTTCTGCCCGGGGAACTTTGCGCCACGTTGCTCTTCACTCTTGTCCATCCGCGCTCTATCCTTTGTAGAATTTACCACATATGCTGGGTCCAACAATGTCGAGTTTATCGACCATTCCGCATTTGGCACGTATCTTACTATTCATCATTACCGACTAGTATTCGATGCACTTCGAACAGCTCTCACTTAAATATCTAAGTAGACAGGAACAAATAGATGCAGGAAATATCGCTAAATTAACCACTGTAATGTATATATATATATATATATATATATATATATATATATATATAGGGTCAAGCAAGCCCGTCTTGTTTGGGTTTATCATAAGGCTTGCACAAATGTACATATTGGAGAATGTGATTTGGGCGCGTCGCTACTTGTCTTTATTGTGTTACGGACCAAATTTGCATGCACTAAGCAGGAACTTGATTGAAATATTGATTTCATAGCTTTTGTAGTGATGTAAAAGCGTGGATCACCAGTATTTGGCCTGTGTCCGTGCCTCCAATATGTGAATGCTCCTTACTTCTCGCTACAGTGCGACAAGCTGAGAGTAAGGCATCGTCGTCCAACTAGAGTTTATGAATTCACTCCTCTGTGCCGGGCCAAATACAGCTGTGAGTCCGAAGGTACTCTGGGCCGGGTAATCCACATTGAAGGTAGGTGATAACATGTCGGTCGATTGTTCTCACTGCTATTAGAATGCAGGCACGGCGTCCAATTTCAATATGAACAAGATCACTGTTAGTCAAAAACTTATTCGCAAACATCAGAGGACATCAGAGCGGAGTATATGGATAGCCTGCCACTTCGTCTAACCTTGCGAGGAAGAAGCATGGACACCAGCAGCATTTAAACAACGCGCGTGTCATGTGGGCTTGTACGACTACAGTCTCACAGTTGAATTTAGTAGCGCTACCGATGTAAACATGCTACTATAACAAAAATGTTTTTGACGCGAACCAAAACCTTTTGTCTGCAGCGGACCAAGCTCAGCACCGACCGGGTTATGCGTCACGTACTATTTAGCCATTCTACCAGCATGTCGTTGCCAGGTGATGGAGATCATCCACTTGGTGACTACCCGGGTGAAGATGGTAATTATACCGCAGGTGCGGGTATCTTTGATTTATCTCAGTCAAATAGTAGGGCCGCTGATATTGACAGGAGCAACATTCATTACTAGGGACCTTCAGGCTTCAAAGTGTTAAGGTTACAAATAACGGTAGTTTTGATGTATCACGTGAATCGTTTATACAGGCACCACAAATTTGGGTGAGCCGGCGAGATTCAAGTCAGAGATAATCGATTGATCTGCAAATCCTGTTACCTTATCTGAAGCTGTGATGCCCCAATAGTATGTTTAGAATGGACACTGGTTCTTAGCGTGCCCTTCAGTGAATAGTCAACCCATTCAGTTCGAAGTGAGCTAGTTCAACCAGGACTGTGGTACGTTTGGGCGATGGAATAATGCATCAATGAATTTGTCACGGATAAAACGGTATGCGCTTAACGATTTCTGTAGGAAAGCAGTGAAGTCCAAAAGCCTATGTAGCTAGAAAAAATAAAGCCCACCAGTGGGCTCACCGCAATTTTCAAGTGTACACACTATTTGGCTTGGTTATCCCACGTCCTGTTAACTTGGATTAAATAACAAGATGTTTAGAGGGTTGCCTATTCCGGGAGCCCAGAGAGCGATTCCAGAAGACAGATCGAGTTGCAGGGAAACTTTTATTGGTTCAGCAAAAGATTCCCTGTTAGCTAGCTATAAACGAACGACACCATGGACGCTCTAGCTAGGGAAACGGATCAAGCACAGCACACAGGGCAGTTGCGCGTTTGCAACCGAAGCGAGCGCCAAGCAAAAAATGGCGATGAGCAAGCAAAGTATTCGAACTCAGCAATTAGTTCAACAAACCACAGCAGTTGCCTAAGTGTACAATTATAGAATTTTGGTTAGAATTTTACACAAGCAAACCGGGGAATCTCCAGACTGCTACAGATATAGTACGTCATCCAGTCGAGCTTTGAATTCCCTTAAATTGGGAGCGGAAATAGTGGTATACGGAAGAACGTTCCACACCTGGGACACACAAACGAAGAAAACGTTCCGGTGATGTTCCAACCGGCTATACTGTTTGATAAATTTCAAATAGTCGCCTTTCAGTGAGGTGTTTTGGCTGAGTTCCGATACGATCCTGCACGGATGGTTAGCATTCTTGAGATGACCTCGCAGAAGACGATCTTGTCCACTGATTTGTCCAAGGGTCCTTAACGCAAAGTTTTAAGCAAGATTGGGTAAACGCTTAATATTTTCAGCTGCCATCCTTCTTGAATTGCTAAGAGCAGCGAGGTCATTTTTCTTCAAATTTGCTACATTTGAGTGACGTATGCTAAATGTGGCCTCACGCGGGCGTTGGGCATTTCTGTAAAGAAGGTAGGATCAGACCGCTCAACCGCGCTGTACAGTAGGCCCAAATGCTGGTCAGACTTTGTTGCTTCTCTCTAGGTCTGTCTTGAGAATACGTGATAGTCTTGCACGTTCATCGCATGGGTCGTTTCACTAGAAGTGCAGTACGTAACGTGTACTCTTAGTTCAAATTCATAGGTGCTCTGGTGACCTATACTCAATCATTTATATTTGGCATTGTTGAACTCAAGAATGTTTTGCCCCGACCACTCGTAACCACTGCTGCCATCAGCTTACAGTGCAATGTAGTCAACTACTCACTTACTTGGCCGCAAGGTCATGAGACCGTTCGAACAGTAGAAGTTTTGTAGTAAGTACTCCCGCGAAATCATTTATGAACACGATGATTAGCCGTGATTCTAATACAAATCCTTGAGGGACGTCACAGTTTACTTCTGTCTGGTCCAACAGAGCGCCACTAACTGGTGCCCTCAAGTGGCGTTAAAGTACTAATGTATGTATGTGGCTCAAGATCGGGTCACTGATCACCTTTTTCAGAAGATTGTAAAGAAGGGTGTGATAATACAGGTGAAAAGATACACTCGAGAAATCAAGGTAGGCTGCGTCGAATTCTTCCCCGGCCTCGATAGATGGCGTCTATCTGGCATTGGCCAATAAAAAGTTTCTTGGCACGTGTGCGGTTCAATCAGAAACCGTGCTACTCCTGCACGATGACAGTGCACCATTTTACATAGACCATGAGTGCCTCTGTAGCACAGAAAGCACAATAAGAAAACTTATAGTGCGGGATTATGAGAGCAAAACGCTGTCGTCCCGTCGTAAAATGGGGGGTGGCTGCTCTAAGCTGACACGTTTTGGACCTATAACTCATCGACCAAGCGCTGGAAGAACTTTGATAACGGTTCAGCTAAATTACCGGCAGCTATCTTCAATAACTTGGATATTTGTCGTGCGGACCAAGGATATTACTTACGTAGTGACATCCGTCGTTTGAGCACACTCGCAGCAATGTGACAGATGGGGCTAAGTCCTGGTAATTAGCTGACCTGATTGACATTGAAATAAACTTCCTGTGCCTTCTGGGAAATACAAAGCAACTGATGTCTAAATGTATTAACTGCTTCTTGTGCAGTTTGCTCTTGTTCACATACGGTGAAGGGCAGGGTGCCGTTGCTGTACTTTGCATATTTCGTTACTAAAACTGTGCACCGACTAATGACTGCAACAGAGCCCCGCAAATTGTGCTGGTACCAAAATATGTCCTCGCTGACCAGTTTACTAGTGGTTTCACTCCCTTGTATGGGTATTCCAGTTTTCATCGTTTGGGGTGGATTTGTTTGCTTACCAAAGTGAAGCTCTTGCTCGTTTCCGCGTACTGCTCCTAAGAAGGGACTGTACCCTTCTTGAGCTATGGACCTTAATTTCTGATGTGCTTGTGCTGAACTTGTTGACGACTTCCTCTCAAGCGATTTCAATGTGTTGTTGCGTTGCACCACCTGCATTACATGATTTAACCCAAGGTACTGGAACACATGTGATAACGTAACCATAAAATGTGTACACGTGTAATTTGTGGTAACTCTACTGCTAGGCGTTTTGCATTTTTATTTTGATCAATCCATTTTTGATCTCAGTCTTTACTCATGAGAAAATGTTAAGAGCTTGCTCTTTTCTGCGTGATAAATCCATTATTTCCCTGTTCCGTTGTTATGCCAGATACGACTAAACAATGCATATGATGAGGTGGGTCAAACAGTTGTGGTGCGTTAACATGCGGACCTCTTCCATGTCCTCGTTAGATTGTAGTGCGTAGCAGACGCAAACTAAAGCTTGGTCACTGCGCCCCAAGAGGCTAATCACTGTCACTCTGTCAAACCTAGTTTCTTTATTGGCAAAAAGAACATCCAAAATAGCCGGCTAGTTGACCGTTGGGAATCGCATGAAATATAGTGCTTGTGCTTTGTTAGACCAGTAACTACTTCTTGTAGTGCGGTCTTAAACCGCTCATCTTGGCAGGCCGGAAACTCTAGAGCGTGTACTTTGAATTCGCTCACAAGAAGAGCGACTGTTATGCTGTATTAAACTGTTTTAGGGCAGTAGATATGCGGCTGTCCAATTTTGGGGTGCACTTGTGAGAACCGTATACGAGAGAAACTTAACACGTGCCCCCGCATTTTAGTTACGGGTGGGACCAAAGTTAGCCCATAAGTTGAATTTCTGACTCGTCAACGACTTGGAGATGAAGGCCGCCTCCACGGTGCAATGGCGAATCATTTCTCTTAATAGGTCGATCTCTACTTAACGCGGATATGCCCGGTAAAGTGCTCTCCTCACCGATAATTTCACCACGCAGCCATGTCCTGTTTATCATTGTGAGTTCCACTGCATCAATGAATGACGATCTTTAAGATCAGCTACTTGGCTGAGGAGACACTTAACGCATCTGAGGTAGCAAGTTTCAGGTGCATGCTTTGTCAACCATTGTAATGTCGGCAAATAATCGTTTCTCGGAAATTGTTGACATTGAACGTTAAGAAACTTCATATTGGCAGTTAGAGTGCACACAGGAAACAGTTCCGCTCCTTTCATGTATTGGTGATATCACTGCTGCTTAGACAGTTAATAGTAGCTTGTAACTTTACTCTTCGAAAGTAGGCTTTACTGGGCACATTCTTAACTCCCCGGTTACCCCCGGCGTCCACCCGCGCGGACCCCGTCTGCAGATCATGAATTACAGGTCGGGCTAACTTTTTCACCAACCGCGTAGTAAGTAGTTGGAATTTACTGTCCCTGCACTAGTGGAATGTAATACTGCAGAAGTCTGTAAAAAAGACGTATATATGAATAGGTCCCCGCTGTTTCCGGCTTTGTACTGTGATTACTGGATTCCAATTAGTACCAATTGGATGTTACGATTAAGCGCTTGAAGTTGAGAGGTTTCTTCGACACTAGTTTTGTCTGCAGTAGTGAAGCTTGTACTTCGAAGGCCTGCTTCATCCCTGAAGTTCTGAAATGACCTTACCTGACCTACTGTTCCTACTCGGTCAACTGGGTTCTGGAGTTTGACGCCTTTAGGCGTGACTCTGAAGGGAGCTGATTACAACGTTTGCGTCACCATTCAAGGGTTTTATCCGCCATATTTATTGACTGGAGTACAACGTTCATCACTTTATTGTAGCGCGTCGGAGTGTCGCAGTAGCGGGACAACAGTTAAGTAGTCGTCAATCGTAGCCTGGAGCGTGGTTGCCGTACCATCTTCTCTTTGCTTTCCGTTTCGTCTTCGGTGTTATTGGAGTAACCACTATCATGCGTTTTCACAACACAATGTGATGTTTTACTTATAATTATTTAGTACATCCCAAAATTTAACCGAAAAATTCGATGGTTTTGTCCAGGCGCAGACTTAGTTACATTTCGTTTTAAAGTTACCTGTCACATATTTGGTTATTTTCCTTTGTTAACTATTGACGTTGAAATTTATGGGCTTACAATTATCAACGTTGTTTTACTGTGCCGCATTCATCGTTGCTCTTAGCATTTATTGCTTGAGCGATTCGTAGATGTACTGTTGTCCTATTTTGCGAGTTGATTTGCTTATTCAGAATGCCACTGTATTGTCCCATAAGCTAAAAGTTTAGAAGCAATGCTAACCTTACAATTTATCATATTTTCCGCTTTCACCCCTACTGCCCAGACCGTGCGTCGGTTTACTGGATCGGCCAGCTCCCCGACTCAACGAACAACAACCCACATCCTTTTGCAATTTAAGGATGAGGTAAAATATGAGGGGGATTTAGCGTTCCCATTATCCGGTGACCAAGCCTGACTAATGCAGCCTCAATCTTTCCAGTCACGAGTTCGCACAACCTGCTTATCTGTAGCTAGGAACTAGCAGACACCGTGAATAAACTTTGAGTGGTCGCTCGTCAGCTGTTGGTCGACAACCGGGTCCTGTTATCTCCGCTGATGCTCGATCAAGTGACTGCGGATATCGCCGTCCCGGTCGTATTTTGCTCCTGTTCTCATCAGGCCAGTTTACCACGTTCTTTACATTTTAAAGTTGTTTTATCCCCTAAATATTTGTGTAATTCACTCACATTAGTGATCTGGAATTATTTCATCATAAGTACATGTGCTATTTGGTTATATTTTCTGATTTCACTATTTAGCTGATTTAGCCGTATCTATCGGCAGTAGTAAATGACAAGCTTGTTCTCTCACCTAGAGAACCTTGCAGGTTGTGCTCACTCTGTATTGATAGAACCTTTTCATCCCAAACCCGTCCATTGTTGCTGACGCTCACTATTGTAGTGCACCGGAAAACAAGCTCTTTCAATATCTTGTAACGTTGGATTTTACGGTTGTTTTAACCTTCGAAACGTCCATTTGTTTTACTGACTGCACGACCGTTCACACAAACCGTTTTGGTGAGTACCTCGCTGCAAGTTTTCTCGCTCTGTCTGATTTGCTTCCTATCCTTGTAGCCTGTAAAATATACGTTGGGTTCAGTCGCCTCCGACGTCTATACTGTCGTATTTGACACGTCATACGTGTCATTGCTTACCGACTAGTATCCCAGGCTCCGCCCAACTATTGGTGACCCCCTGTCAGAAACACGCCGTCCGCCATTGTGAATTTTCACTCTGGTGAGCTCATTCCAGTGCTTTTCTGATTCATTATTCGCTATCGTTTTGTTTTCTCACTTGCCGCATATAATTATTCATTTCTCACGATGAATAATGCTGATGATAAACAATCTACGTACGTGGTTAGTGCCGTAGAGCTAGCCTCCTTACATTTTTGGGAGAATGACCCGTTGTTATGGTTTGCACATTTGAAATCCACTTTTTACAATTGTAAAATTTCACCTGATAATTCTAAATATCAACTTATGTCCCGGCTTCCGCAAAGCGTATCCTCCCAAGTGAGGGACATCATAGCTTGCCCGCCCATGAGACGAAATATGACACTTTAAAGCAGGCGACCGTTCAGCGAATCACGCCCTCTGACAAGGTCCGACTGCAGCAACTGTTTAGGGATCTGCAGCTGGGGGACAGGATGCCTTCAGCCTCGTTGCGACAGATGCAACAGCTCCTTGGCACATCCAGCATGGATGAAGGTATTCTATGCGAAATGTGGTTGCAACGTCTCCCAGAAGGCACACAAGCCATCCTTGCCGTGGCAAGCGCCCTGCCACTCACAACAGTTGCAGAACTAACAGATCGCGTCATGGAATGAGAGCAGCCAGCCAGCGAATCTAAGACGTTCACTCGATTTAGCCCCGTCACAGCCCCGGCGACCTACGCGAGTAGTGAGCCGTCGGCAATCGACGTTGTATCGTCTCAAATAGCGTCATTACAACGTGAGGTCGATAAGCTCTCCCTAGCTCGTAAGCAGCGCAGCCGCTCTAACTCATCAACTCGCCGCACGAAGCCTAACAATTCAGGCTTTTGCTTTTATCACACACGCTTCGGTAACCAAACCCGCAAGTGCCAGCGGCCGTGCAGATTCTCCGCCGCCAAGCAGTGAAACTTCCAGGCCCTCCCGTAATGGCGACTAACGGTGTCGTCAAAGCTCAAATGCGTCTCATCTACATTAGGGATTATGACTCCGATACCCAGTTCTTAGTTGATACCGGGGCGAAAGTCAGCGTCATTCCCCTATGCCAGGTGAGCCTACCACTTCTCTGTCGACAAGCCTCAGTGCCGCCAATGGCACGCCAATAGCTACCTATGATCATCGGTCATTTACCCTAACCCTAGGTCTGCGGCGCACGTTCCGCTGGGTATTCACCCTCGCTGCAGTCCCCTTTGCCATCATCGGCATTAGCTTTCCCAGGCATTTCAACCTCTTGGTCGATGCGAAACGTCAGATGATAGTCGACACTGAAACAAAACTCAGTGTACGTGGCATCACCGCCGATGTCACATCTATATCCCCGGTCTATGCATTTCCCCAGACCTCGCCAGACTATGCCAATCTCTTTTCTCAGTATCCCAAGCTCGTTCAGCCAATGTACGCAGCTTTCCCGTCTCAGCCCAAGTCACGCACCACATACGGACGAATGGCCCACCTGTGGCATGCTGTCCACGCCGACTATCGCCCGAGAAACTAAAGGTAGCTTAGGCGGAGTTTGAGCACATGCTTGAACTTGGAATAGTCCGCCCTTCCGATAGCCCTTGGTCCTCGCCCCTGCCGATGATCTTCAAGATATCTGGTGACTGACGCCCTTGCGGTGATTACCGCGCACTCAGTTGCCTAACCGTTCAAGATAGGTATCCCATCCCACACATGCATGACCTAACCGCATGCCTCACAGGTAAGACGATCTTCAGCAAGATCGATCTGGTTCGCGCCTATCACCAGATACCTGTGGAAGACAATGACATTCCTAAAACAGCCGTCATCACTTCTCTCGGTTTGTTTGAATTTTTAAGATTGCCATTTGGACTGTGCAACGCCGCACAAACGTTCCAACTCTTCATCCACGATGTCACTCGTGGCCTAGGCTTCGCCGATTCTTACCTCGATGATATGTTAGTAGCCAGTTCATCGGAACAAGAGCACCTCGAGCATCTTCGAACTCTCTTCCAGCGCTTGCCCCGACACGGTGTCACCGTCAACCTGGCTAAGTGCGAATTCGGCCAATCAACGGTAGAATTCCTAGCCCACGTCGTTTCATCGTCTGGTATTGAAGTCCTTCCTGATAAGATCCAGGCAAGCAAGGACTTCCCAGCTCCGACTTCCTTCAAGCACCTCCGTCGATTTTGTGGTTTGGTCAACTACTATCTACGCTTCATTCCGCGCTACGCTCAGCTCATGCAGCCACTGACAGACTTACTCAGAGGAAATGAACTTAAGTTCGCTTACCCTGGCACAGCACAGGCAGCCTTCGCCGAGCTCAAGGACGCTATCTCCAACATAGCCCTCCTCGCTCATTCCGAATCGACTGCACCCCTTTCTATTACGACTGATGCCTCAGGTGTCGCGGTAGGATCCGTTATCCAACAACACGCTGGTGGGCGCTGGCAACCCCTTGGGTTCTTCTCCAAGCGCCTGCGGCCAGCGGAAACCCGCTACAGCACGTTTGGCAGAGAACTGCTGGCCATTTACCTAGCGATTCGTCACTTCCGGCACACACTTGAAGGCCACGCGTTCACGGTCTACACTGACCACAAGCCCCTTATCGTTGCCTTCAACTCTGCTAGCGACAAATACTCACCACGGGAAACAAGACCCTTAGACTTTGTCACGCAGTTCACTGCTGACATACGTCATGTCTCAGGTGTCGACAATCCCGTCGCCGACGCTCTCTCACGCGTCAACCTCACTCTGCAGTCATTGCCTACCGTCGACCTTGCCGCCATGACATCGGCTCAGGCTAAATACGAAGATATACAGCGCACTCTGCAGTCCACTTCGCTGCGTGGGCAACCTGTTCCTCTTCAAACCACGTAAGGAACCATTCTTTGTGACACTTCCACAGGTTGTCCTAGACCTCTCGTGCCCGTCTCCTTCAGACGCACCGTCTTTGACGCGCTTCAATCACTATCACATCCTGGTATCCCTGCATCTTTGAAACTGGTCACCAAACGTTTCGTTTGGCCACGGTTAAACAAGGATGTTCGTACCTGGGCTCGCGCCTGCCTTCAATGCCAGCGCTCCAAAGTACATCGTCACACCCGCAGTCCTCTTGGTTCATTTCCTGCCCCGGACTCTCGGTTCGCGCATGTACACTTAGACCTGGTAGGTCCCTTGCCTCCGTCACGCGGCTTCGTGTACCTTCTTACATGTGTCGACCGCTTTACCAGATGGCCAGAAGCAATTCCCTTAAAAGACTGCACAGCTAAAACTGTTATCCCGGCCTTCTTGGACCGGTGGGTCTCGCACTACGGATGCCCATCCACCATCACAGCCGACCGCGGAACGCCTTTCGAATCTGCACAACTCGATACGTTCTGCAACTTTTTAGGTTGTCGCCGCACTCATACAACAGCGCATCACCCAGCAGCCAACGGTTTAATTGAACGTTTCCATAGACAGCTTAAAGCCGCGCTCTGCGCCTCCTCCGACAATAGCTGGAGCGAAAACATTTCGCTCGTACCTTAAGTATTCGCAGCAGCATCAAAGCTGACTTGCAAAATGCACCAGCAGAGCTGGTTTACAGCACAACGCTCAAGTTACCGAGAAAATTCGTTTCACCTCCCGCATGGTCGGGTATGACTCCGTCTAACTGCGTCCTCCCTAGCTTAACGCAAACGTTCAATACGCCCGACCCCGCCCCGTGAACAGACTAGAGATGTGCACATGCACAGCGGACTCTCTACCCGCACCCACGTCTTCCTCCGCACCGATGCAGTGCGGCGCCCTCTCCAGCCTCCCTACACTGGTCCTTTCAGAGTTCTACAACTGACTCCGAAACATTTTACTTTAGACCAGAGTGGTCACCGAACAACGGTGGCCATCGACCGCCTCAAAGTGGCTTTCTTTGACGAGCCACTTGCAACCCATCCTGATGCTCTCGCACAAGCACCCGTACCTGTGGTGACTTCCTGAGCACTTGATAGCCCGGAATTCTCTGCACTCCTTGACCCGCAACCTATCCCGCCTCGACCCCAAGCAACTCACCGACGCGGTAGACAGGTCAAACGTCCGGTCCGTTTTTCAGATTTTGTAAAAGTTTGCTATTTCCATTAACACGCCTTTTTCGTCTTTAGTGGTTATCCTGCGTCTCATCCACAAACGTTTTGCAAAATCGACAAATTAAACCCGAAACCTTTTGAAAAACTAAAAAACGTATTTGCTTTTATCATGCATACCATGTTCCCTCTCCGGCGTCAAGCCATTTCCCCGACCCTTTCCCCCCTCTGAGTTCTACTTTCAAGAAACTCAACCGCCGGTACTGTCCAGGCCACCCTGGAGGGACTTGCTAACCGGCTCAACGCAACCCTGGAGTGAATCGCCAGCCGTCCCAAAGCCCCCTTCCTCACCCAAGGAACAGACAGTCGCCCTCGACCGCAAGCACCCACAAACGGATTGGTCCCCAAACGCCGCCTAGGCATTGCGGACGAGGACGCTCTGTCTGATTCACTTCCTATTATTGTAGCCCGTACAATATACGTTGGGTTCAGTCGCCTACGACTTCTATACTGTCATATTTGACACGCCTTACTTGTCATTGCTTACCGACTAGTGTCCTAGGCTCCGCCCAACATTATTTGTATTCCCACCTTATGTAGGCGGCTTAATATCAATGCCCAGAAGAAACTGAATGTACTTCTACTCTCTGGCTGCCTTCAGTCTACCGAACCGTTACTGATCTAGGTGTGGCAGAGCCAGCATTCTCGTTCCCTTTCCCCTAGGGCCTTTATGGTCTTTCTCGTGATTTACTAGTGCGACGTTTTCCATCCCTATCTCTTTAATTATGCATGCCCTTCAGCTTTTTATTTCTTCATGCGTTGAGGGTTTGTCATCGTTGCAATGCACACTAACCCCCACTGTATTGCCTCTGACCTGCTGACTTCTGCAGCAAAGCCCTTGACGGACTGCTGTAATGGGGCGTCAAGACTTACTGCTGGCCGCCCACATCTCAAAGAATACTAGCTGTTATTATACGCCAGGAAGACCTACCTACAACGTGCAATGCAGCGCATTAGACATATTGTTTCTTACCTTCACTTTCTATTTTCTGACTTATCAACCTGCTTACATTTATTCGGTGGCCTCATCGCTGTAAACGGGCCAGCAACCCCATTTCGCTTCTCAGCGGTTTCCGTCCTTTATTTTTTTAGATAACATTATATATATATATATATATATATATATATATATATATATATAACGAAAAATCCACAATGTGCATGATGGTACAACTTTAAACATTTTGTTGCCTGCCTTTCTCTTCTTATTGTGCATTTTCATTGCATTTTTCTTTGGCCGGTTTTTGTTGGTTGCCTAGCATTCCAAGTGGATCCTAGACACTTCTACTGCACTTGAGCAGTGCTTATACTTTTAAATGGTCCCTAACTATGGCCTTCGGCGCTCACATAATAAACAAGTCTCGCGCAAATAGATAGAAGTGTAATCAAATGCGGCTTCAAGAGATCCGACTAGATGAGTTCAGAAGGTTTGAATACAAATCGGTTTTTTGCTAAGGCGTGCAGATGAAAAAGGAACTAAACTGACTGCGAGTAGCAATGCAAGAAAGCCGTTCTGGACCAGAGCAACCCTGTTTTGCGACGAGGCCTCGCATCATATTTTGTGCATATCAACACTTTTGCACTTGATTAAACAATCTATTTCAACAACGACTCAATCACTGAGATCGAACAGTTATTAGTACCATAGGCCGTTTTATGGAACGAACACAGCTTCTCAGTCATATTGTCAAGACTAATATTTAATTAGGTTTTGCTCGTCGCTTTTTTCTTGTATACGTATAATCAGGACTTGTTGGCGCAGCTCGGGTAATATCAAGAGTATACATTTATATATTTACGTTAATAACCTGGGTAGTTTAAGTGCACATAACCGCAGCTCGAGCCTTGACAGTGTACTTCGACGACTAAAATGTGGGGGCCTCGACACATCTTAATTTGGAGCGCGCATAAAATCCAGCACCTTCAGCTTGCCGATCAACGGAGCGGTCCGTTTTAGGGAAGCTTAGCCAGGTAAACCTTAAGAAAAGTCCGCGCTTTCCTGAGACAACAACAATTCGGTGAAAACAAGTAGGTCAGGACGAGATTTGTCTACAGACGGAACCACCGTAATTGCGTTACCATGGCTTTGTGCCTTTTCCAACTGACCGGTGGAATACTTCTTCAGCGATATAAGGAGCTGTAAATACTTGGCCAAATTATAAGGTGGATCCTTTGCCCACCTCGCCAGTATGGTCCGCCGAGGATCAGGTCTTTCAGATGAAGATCGACTGTGGCCATTACTATTATATTGCTGGCGGAAATTCCGGAAACCACGGCAAGCCCCTTTGAGCTGTTCTCTACTGACTTGCACAATTAGAACTTTTACCATTGAAGCATCTCCTCCAAACGTTTATCTACTTGCAGGCATGCCACGTACCTGCATGGGTTATTCCTCTTGGCACTGCCAGCGAAACCTACCTGGCCCGCGGATTATCTGCTCGGACCATTATACCACGTATGAAATGTCCGACCCTCGTTACTTTGAGTGTCTTGCTCACCTGTGCAACTCTACATCCCAATCTACATAGCCTTATCACCGTCCACTACCACCAACCTTTACTGGTGTATCGTAAATGAACTTTCCGCCTAGTTAACAGAAAAGTGGGTGAACCATGACTGCGAGTAGCCGTGTGGCTAACTGGTCGCAAAGTGGCGTTGCCAGTAGCACATTGCTATTTAACTTGTGGTCAACGGCAGTGTTTCAAGACGGACACAAGTGTCCGTGTAATAACTCGGCGACGCGGTGAATGTGGCTTGCCAGTAAAATAAAGTCACTGACTACTGCTAAACTCTGGCACTGAGCCTGATAACCGAACTTTTCTATTCCACAGTGTTCATCAATCATTCTATCAGATTCCTACGCACACGGAACAATGGAGATCCATCTCCGGAACTATTCAAAATCCACCCACTATTTCTTTTACGTGACAACTTATAGATTTTGTCGTGCTTCCGTGTCACATTTCTACCGTACCCCAATGAACATCCCATCACCCTTGCAAATTTCCTATTTGACAACTACGTGCCAGGTATCCAAGCATGTATTTTGCTAACATTTACCTCGGCCGTTTGGGGTATATATGCTCAGGTTGCTTCTGTGACTCTGGCAAACACTTGCTCATGCTTGTAATGTTGTGCCTCATTGCAACGAGAATCAAACAATATACTTACTTATAACTTTAACTCTGGCACCTTAATCCTAGTGCTACGCACACCGCTGTGCTACCGGAAGGAACTCGGCACGGCTAACCCTAGGACGTGCGCCATTAGCATCGGTTTTGATGGGACAAAAATGACTTCGGTTGACCACCTGAAGACGCACAAGGCGGCGGCCTCGCTCGTTGACTGCTCTCAATTGTTGAGATCTGCTAGTCTCCTACAACTTCAGTCCATCTGCCAATGGGAGTCTTGGATGAATGCTCACATCACTGCTCTAAGGCTGGAATACAATCCGCAGTAACGATTGGCCTTCCTCTGTGGTAGTAGTAGTCGTGGTTTCGGATTTGCTGTACTAAAAAGTACTTGCCCAATTCTGATCAGCTTTCTGACAGTGCCACCGCAGAATCTAGGGGTAGCAGCCTGGTGTCGCACAGTTGGGGCCACATGATATCAGTCAAAATACGTTCCCTGGGTAGAGCAGCTACAGCTTCGTTAAATAAATAAATAAATAAATAGTATATTCTCTGTAAAACCAGACACACCTCTAAAAGGCATGATCAAATATGCATACAAGCACAGCTTCTTTGGAATATTAAAACATTTCGTTACAATGAAAGGAATAAACGAAAAGATGTAGTCCATAAGAGCGAGCATATTGTCAGGTAATAATCAGACCAAGGATCATAATGGCGCCGTGGCGCGCAAAAACTGTTGCGTCAAGATACAAGTGGGGGGTAAATTTGACATGTAGTGATCCATGAGCACAGGAGCCCGAACAAGGTTTAGTGCAATCAATGACCATTACGAAGCCGGGATGATTGGTACTCCACTAAAGCATGCTTCATAGTAAAATCAGTTGCACAGGTTCGATGTTGGAGGCTGAGGACTGCATCAGTGTGAAATGTATAGCAGTGACTTTATTTTGTGGCGAGTCACATCCGCCACGTTGCAGTGTTGTTAAGCGGACATTTGTGGCTTTTTATAGGGAGAACGCTTGCCAGGCGAAAACCCACCACGTCCTGGAACACTGTCGTAGCTTCCGTTGAACTGTAGTGCTAGTCGGCTATACATCGTATAGACCGATTTTGCACTCTATTATTCGCAGTCAGTTGACAGCCGAAATTTTTCTTTGGTTGGCCAAATGGCTTAGTACTGAACCGGCAATAGTCGTTGAAGCCAGTCAATGATGTAAAAGAGTCGCAGAGTCGAATGATAATGATGCGGGTGAGTAAACATATTGTTAATAGAGGCCGGCTTTTTCTAGTATATTGTCCGGCTCGCAACCCGTGTCCAGCTATCCATGCTGGACTTGTCATAGGGACGGTGAGTGCAGTTGTTTCTTGTGTCTGAATATGTCCAAAACAGGAATAAATGCTATTCTCCGCGAAGTGGACAAGTATTTCCTTCAAATGTAAGTGTAATTGTCTCCATAACCAAGTGAGAGCTCCAGGAAAAATCATCGGAAAAGCCGCTTATGCGCGCGCAGTGCTGTCCGTGAAATGACATCAGAAAAGCTCCAGGTGACTGGAGAATCGGAATGTTTGAGGCAGTGAATGTAATCACGCCAGAATTGTCAGTCTCCGGTTGTGGAACAGTGGATCCATGTAAATACATTATTCCAGGTGAGTAAATTGTTCTACTGTGAGTACGAGGCGAGCTAAACCCATTTGTTTAGACCCCGTGGTGGTAGCTTCTCCAGAATGGCGGAAAGAGCTCCATTTGGAACGATGTGTGGGTTCTTCATCTCCCGGAGAAAAGAACAAGCATGTAAACCAGCTGGCTATTGAAAGTGGGTCGACTATTCCCAGTGGATAAACCTTCTTGTTTCGGCGGATGTATCTGTGGAAATCTCGAGAGAAAACGGGCAACGGACAAGAGGCAGCCAAACAGAAAGACAGCAACGAAGCAAGAAGCACAAACACAGACTGGTGGCACGCAACGGTGCATATGATACATTAAAATATATGTAATTTTGTTTAGTATACATGATTTGCAAGCGCGTTCTTTACATTACGTCGCTGGTGTGCCTCAGACTACAACTACTAGGTAGAAAGAAGGGTATAACAAAGCGTGTTGACAACGTTAAGCGATTAATATGATTATTGGAGAGTAACAGGTAAACCGATGATGATGACAGCAGACCGAATGCGAGCGGCATCTTAGGTGAAACTAAGGACAACAAGGTTGAGACCGAATGCGGGAGCAACATAGGTAAAGCAACGTTCCAAGAAGAAAAGGAAATTTAAGGAATCAGCTATGAGCGGAAGAATGCGGACGGCAGTGCGAAGAGTAACTCATGAGAGCAATTAAGAGACGATAGTCAGGATGAAAAAGGTTTACTACTAAAGTGTGGTGAGCCAAGGACGCTCTCGTGCGAAGTATGAAACGTTCAGTGCTGAAATAGCACCGGCAATATCCCGGTAATCTGAGAGAACTCTAAAAGCCGGAGACCAAACAGACGAGGCTCGAGAAGTCGACACATCCGGAGGCCTCGTAGTAGTCCCAGAGAATTACACTGATCAGATGAGGACAAAGAAGGGCATGGCACTAAGCGTCGGTCATCCGATTGAAGATGTGAGAGTACAGGTTACTGATGGAAGTGCCTATATTAATAAAGGGTAAACAAGTCTAGCGGACTGTCAATGTAAGCAAGACATAGTTGTGAGTCTAAAGAGATTAGATCGGTATATCTTCCTAGTCTGGAAAAGGTCAAAGGAGCAGACCGGTCAGATGAGACTAGGTTATTACAAGGCACTAAGAGTTGGCAGTCCGATTAGAGAAGAAATGTAACGCTACTATCCGTGCATGAGTCGTCCTGATGTGGTGCGTTAGACCCAAGTGTCTTTGCTTCGGCGACTACACCAGATGGCTTCATCACTGGCAATGGGACTGTCATTATCCCATCAAAAGTCGTTGAAGCAATGGTACAGTAGGTTCTTCGCTCTGTTGCCGGTCCTAATTTTTCCCGGAACTTCGAGCCCGCCCGAAGGCTTACGGTAAGTAGTTTTAATGTGCTTCTTCATCTGGCTGATGGGACAAGGACCGCTGACTTCGCACTTAGCAGTGACTCATAAGTCGTCAGAACGAGTCCCTTGCTAGCAGCCGAGACGGTCAGCATTTTCAACTGACAAGTAGTGCTTATCGGAATGTTATCATTGCAAAGCCGTCAGACAAATTTTGGAGGGACGAAACTTGCATCTTTCTCGTTACCGAGACAACTAAATCAGTTTGCTTGGCGGAGGACTTATGGGATTTCCTTACCTTATTATTCTTTACTCTAACAGGTTCATGCGGATACTCGACAATAGTAGCACAGGCGTCTGCAGCAGTTGCCTTTATCTTTACTGGCGTGTCCGGTAAGCGGTGCGTATCCTTGACAGGTTGACAGACCCTAGCGGTTGTACCGACAGCAATGGTGCAGTCTGCTGCAGCTTCCACTCCCTCAACGTTCAGGCATTTCAAAATAAACTCAAAATTAGTGTTTGTAGCGACCGTCTAACGATAACTGGTTGCAGGCTTAGCTGAGCGCTACTTTCACAGGCGACAGACGAGTAGTGGGTTAGCTGTTGCTTCCGTTGACAGGACAACCACAAGGGGCAGCAGACAGCCTTGGACTGAGCCTTTGAATGGTCAAAGTCAACTCTACTTAAGTTTAACGTGGACAAATACAAGACTAAACATATATGCTACGAAGCCAACTACGCAAACGAGGTTGGTGGCCCCACGCTGCAAACTGCCTCACCTGCACGCAACATTGCGGTGGTGAGGCAAGACGATATGGGCTGTTCGGTGCAGCCTATGAGGATGTCCAAAACCGCCAGCCAATATCTTGGTCTCTTACGGAGGGCTTTCGGGTGGTACGGCCCCACCACGTTCCCCCAAATGCTGAAGGCATATGAAGCCATATGTGAAGCACGCGATTCAGGCCTGTAACACCCGGTTAAAACGCAGCTGGTTGTACGGGATCACGTACAACAAAGGGTAAACGAAAATGTGAAGGGCATGCTTCACCTGCCATATCAACTGCGGCTGAAAACGTTATGGGCGTACAGCAGAATATTTCTCCGGCTACGGTGTGAACTCATCCTGGCCTTCCAAAACTTCAAAAACCTCGATCACGCTTGCTGCCGCCTGAAACTAAGCAGAAACAAAAACTAAGGGGTTACCGACTGGAACTGGCTAGGCAATACAGCCAGCTGTAATGCCGCCGAATCAAATATTGTTGCAAAGTTGTTGCCCCCGGAACGCTCTTTCGAATTGTGATTTCTGTGCCCACGCTACCAGTACTTAATAAAAGACTGGACGATGCCTTACACATCTGCACTGTCCGGTCTTATTTCTTTCAGTTAATGACAACAGGATACAGAAAATATTTTGCTCTACAGTCCTGACGAAAGCGGTGTAAGCGGATACAAATACGTGTGTAGACGGAAATGCGTTTGTTAACGTGTCTGGTTTTCGCCTACCAAGCGTTCTCCTTATAAAAAGCCACAAACGTCTGCTTAACAACACTGTGATTTGGCGGTCGTGACTCGCCACAAACTATGGTCACAGCCCCGTGGATATCCGGATAATACTTTACCACCCGTTGACACCAAGCTTCTACTCGCACAATGCTGACAACATCAAGCATTCAAGAATGGATCAGCACAATTAAAAACACAAACTACACAGCTATATACACAAACAACTACATACTTACATACCAGCTTACACAAAAACATACATGTTATGGTAAACATATTGGATTTCTGCACATTCTTGATCACGCATTGTTATGTCGATTTGGTCATGCCTGTAAAGGCATGTGTGAGTCCACTATTGTGAACCTAATTTTGCTTACAGTGTTCTGTTAATTTGAATATTCACTATTATCATCCTCTGAGACCTGTTGAGCTTTATCTGTTTTACCTGTAGGAAACCACCGTTCTATTGTCCATCGGACATCCTGAAATAATTACGGTTATGGCATGCATTGATGGAAATTATATAAATCTATATGTTATAACTTGCGAAAGTTGTGACGTTGGCAATTCATAACAAATAGGTTGCGGCTGTTTGCTTCAGTAGAGCCGACAGGGTGACATGTTCAAATTTAGGTTGGACTGCAAAGATAGAATGCTTTGTGCTCCTTGTACGAATCGGTTAGCCAGGAATTTGTGGGATGCTAAAACACATAAAATGCTTCACAATATTGCGTGTCACCTTTGCGCAGAGGACATGTTAAACATTGTTTCTCGTTCTATTTTTAGTATAGGGATCACCGATAGTTTTGGATTGCATATACGGAACTTTTATGCATCTAAGTTGTGCGTTGCAGCTTGCAAAATTCGCAACCTTACAATGCGACTTTATAACCATTAGCTTTATAACCTTTTGTTGCAGCTTTAAATTTCTATTTTTCACTTCAAAACTTTATAGTTTTTACAATTACTTATAACTTTATAAATTGCAATCTTATTTACAATATAATACCTCATTTCACCGTTCGGTATTCGCTGCTGTACAGACGCACTTCATCCGTATTCCAATACTTTCCGTCCGCGAATGTGGCGACCCCCAGCTATCACCCGGTTTAGAATTCGTGCGCATTGTTGCCCGATCGATTCCCTTAGTTTTAAGCGAGGCAAAACGCCGTCAGCTGCGCCTCCAGGGAAGAAAGGAACGGAGATGGTGTTGTTATGGTACACACGGGACTGTAGCTTCTGACTGAAAAATGAGTGTATTTAAGTGCATAAGTAGATTCGTTTTCTATAAAGACGTTATAAATGCGGTGGTGGCAAATGAAAAATTCCGTGGACACATTGGTTTAGCTATGACACCGTGACTACACATTTTCCTGCATCCAGTTACAGCAGCCATGGCGGACGACTCCGAATTGTTTCGGCATATCATAAAAGGCTTATATTGCGGTGTGCATCCGGTCCGGTGTTCCGAGTTCTTCCTTAGCCGGAAAGTAAAGGGAAGAGGAAATGAATATCGCAACCTATGCTAGGCTGGAGTACGCCTTACTTTTAACTTGCTATAGCGGCACTGTGCCGTGCTACTTTATCCTCCTCTTATGCAGCTTCATCCACGGCACCAACAGGAGTCCTGACCCATGTAAACCTTCTGACCGAGAGCATGTCTGATGATGGACTGGGATTATTCCGCTTGAAGGCATTTTATTGGTCACGGCAACGCCGGCAGTTCTGCTGCAGGGACTGGCGTTATGAGATGGCAGGGGCGGCAAATATGTAGTATGTGTCCGGTGTAGGGTTCCAGGGGCTTTCGTTTTAGAAAGGTAAACGAAAGAGGGAAAGACTATCGCAAATTACGCTAAGCACGATGACGTCTTACCTAGTGAATTGCGTGAATTTAAGACGATACTGAAAGATATAATTCGTGTTCAGAGGAAAACTACGATATCGTTATATCCTCGAATAGCAGTAAGCGCTGGAGGCTACAAAATGGAAAACGAACAGGTACTTCCCGTAGACTGATCGCGCCAGTAAATTTACTTCATGTGCGTGCACAGCACATGAGCCAATGCTCGTGGTGGGTCAAAAAAGCTTGGGTACCCGTACAACAATTACCTTACAGTGACCGATGTCACGATTGCTTGGCCCGCTTCTCTGTGATGTTGAGGGGAAGAATTTAGGCGTTTTAGTATTGTACCATCGGCATTCGCACAAACTCTACTTGCGCATGCCGTGGTTATTCCCAAAATGTCGTCAGTTCATACGTAAACAAAAAACCATGGTATTGAACTTTATGTGGACTATTCGCGGACGCAGGAGATGCGCGCAAGTTACGCATCCAAAATTATATTCGCTTAACCATACAAGGTGAATTCACAATACGACGCCATCATCGAACTCTCGGTACCAAGGAGGCGAAGGAGTAGACCTAATTATTGTCGAGGCATGGTTGCTGAAAAGCTTAACTAAAAAAGAGGAGATCTGCCGCTGCTATGTTCGTTCCTTCCAGCATGCTGGAATTGGATGTCTAATGCAAGGAAGTGGTTTTATGGAGTACACACAACAGACAAACTGCGGCGGTTATATCCTTTGTCGCCGTACGTCTGTAGACCCCAGCGGATGGGCGTAAGTTATTTCTACGCTTGGTTGGTGTATATGAGTGAGGTTATCTACCAGCAAGTTGTGAATGGTAGGATTGCGTTGGTTCCCAGCATAAACGAGACCTAAACCATTGTGCATCACAGGTGAACGCATTCCTCTGTGCGTTCCCCAAACTGAACTTGGTTTTTCCGCGTGCACACTTTGCGCGACCTGGAGCGACGCTGCGCTTGCCTACTTTTAGTGCCGCGGAGGAAAAGATGGCATCGTGCCACCCAGCGTTCGTTGCAATATACCCACGACTGCGCACTATCACCGTTTATGCGACCGCCTTGTAGCTCCGTATACGCGGTAAAATTACCGCGCAATTTGCAAGACAGATGACATGAGCTAACTGCTGATTCCCACCAACTATCAGTTTAACCAACCTATTCTCTATGCTAACTTGTCCTCCTGACCTAAATGTTATGCAATCCACAAGATCAAGAACAGGAACTACTCCTTAACTCTTACTATCTATCCGTTCACCCAGTTTATGTGCCATGATTCCCAGCCAACCGACATACCTATTATGTAATTAACAAGCCGCAAGTCAAGATCTCAGTCAGGATGCCCAAAGCAGACGCCTGCACCAATTGATGCATGCCGGCTTACTGTGTATCCCCCATGTGAGCACACATCGATGTTGCCATTACTTCTTCACTTACTAGGGAGACCATACGCTGACACTGTGCAACCCGTCCAGAACACCCTTCACACATCCCTCAGAATTGAATCATCCTCCCGTCCCATGGGTGCGCACTTCCATGTTCCTCTTACCCCCACTGTTAGACTGAGCCAATCCCAGCCAAAGCGTAGCCCTTCATACGCTGCCTTAGGAACCAACGAGTCAAGGGTTAACGGATCTAATACAAATTAAGGCATAGTCTGATCGTGAACTCGAAAGCGCTTGAAGTTTTAGTTGCGGTGGCTCGTACCATTTGCCTCTCTTTTGGATATGGGGAAGGCCGGTAGTTTCGGAACGGATCGGGCACTTTCTTGGGGTGTACCTATTGTATTTTGCTTACTATTTAGATAGTACTGTAATTAACGTCCCGGCTTTCTTTTTGTTTGTACTTGGGAGATTTTACGTGTCATTCGAGCCGCTGAAGCGAAATTGTCGTTTACAGTCCGAGCTAGGACTGCCTTTAGTACCTGCGTGGCACGAGCTGGGCGGAGCCTCATCTGGGGCACGTTGTGCTATCTGGAGGTGACCGCATCAACTGCGTGGAAATATGCACAAGCATTTTAAGCAAACCTTAACTGAACCGTCCATCCTCCTCCTCCTCCCGTTTTATGTAATGGTGCAGAGGTACAGGGCTAATTTGGAGCAGAGTGACACAGCTTTCCAATGGTAAGCTGCGGACAAGCAAGGTTGCTTAGCTTGTTAACTGTGAGAATTCAACTTGGTGAGCAGGTCGCCATACGCCTTGCAGTAACGCGCGTCATGGTTAAAGATTGCGCATTGGCAACGGCAATCTCTATGACCGGGCTTTGCCGGTAGTTGGTGTTCTCCTAGGCATGTGGTTTGTGTTGCTTGATGAGGGCAGTGCTTGCGAATGTCGCTTCACTTCTCAGTGGCGTAGTCTATGTGCCTACATAGTGCACTTTGTTGCCCTGCATGCTAACGAAGCTGATTTAGATATGCGGGGTTGTTGCTGTCTTGGTAAAATAATGGAGCGATATCTTTGGAAAAGATGCGGAGCAGCAAGTGACGGTCACCTAATTGCATTCCTTTGGCAATGCCGTTCTGGAGCGTGCTACCAAGTTTCGGCTTACAAGGGACACGTTTGGTGACCTTGAGTCCCACCTGGTGTGGTTGGGTACGGACGGACTCGCGCGCACATTGGGTGTGATGGCATGCTTCCGGTAGCATCTGAAAAGAATCACCAGTGCGGAGCTGGATGTCCGTTCCTCCACGTCGCTTGCACTGCAGCAATTATCCTGCGAGGAGAGTTCTAGCTTTCACGGGACAGAGGTGCAGTCATCTAGTACTGCTGCTTGGGTTCCATTTCGCTATCTCACTTCTACCTCCCGTCATGAAGCGCTCACACAGGCAACCGCAGAGTTTACCGCCAATGATGCCCGGCTGCGGATTTCAAGCTCACCACAACGTCCGGTACTCGTTCGAAACAGAAGTCCCCTTTAGAATTTCATGTCATTGAGGTTCCTGTTGGATGCAGCATGATTGTCGGCTTGAAGTCCAAAGACATTAAAATTACGACCTCCAACTCGTTATCGAACTGGCTGAAAGTTCACTGCTGGTTCAGCCTCATCAGTGTGCGCTGACAGTAGCGTTCGTGCCCTATACCGGCAGAAGGGCGAGGATTTGCTGTCCAATGACCCAGCGTAATGGATAAGTAGTGGTACCTGCAGCTGATGGGTCCGTCAAACTTGCGCCGCGTCTAATGTAGAACAACGTACACACGCAAGTACTGCTGTCAGTATACCATAGTACTTTCTTGGGCCGCAAAATCATATTCATATTTCCAGGCCCGTTTCCATCCACTTTAAATAGTCATTCCCGAAGGTATAGATGGTTACTTGTAATAACTTTTGGTAACTACAGTCACCGGTGAGTTTCACGGCTACCGGCACAAGCTCTTGGCATTAAGCTATTGCTCTTCCTAATATTACGTTTTGTGATGCCACATTTATTGTGGTTGAGAAGCTGGAGGCAAGTGTATTTGCTGGTGCATAGGCACGGACATGATGGGGGTTTCACGCTTGGCTCTGGTTTACGAGGCCGTTGGACGCCTACTGGCAATTGCATGACTAGCCGCAGATACCAGCAGTTTCAGCCAGTTCATAGTTTAGCACCTGCGTTGAACTGGTGTGCGTCGATATGTTTGCAATATCATGCAATTTAACGTTGCAACCATGTACCACTATTGTCTACCGGGTGAAGTACATGCAATTTTTCCGTCTGCTTAGCTTCAACAGACTCCATATAGGGCCACGCGCGGTGTGGTCCTCGTTGTGCAGATAGAATTGTTCGCGCGCACCTTCGAGAGCCACCCAAATGATGGCGGTAAGTTGTTACAACCAACCCAGTGACCGCGGAAGTCCAAGAATAATGTATTTAGCACCAGGATTTCCATGATGTATGTGCGATCAATAACCCTCACAAAAAGTTTACAAGCACGCACGTGAATGGTTACCGACAGAGCACCGCGAACTCGGCAAGCGCACGCTTGGTTCATAGACCATAAGCTGTTTTGGAACGGTTGTATGAATTGAAGGAATATGTATACATCTCGGTCGTCATTGCGGTGTATGTTACAATTCTAAGCACCCCACCAGGCTGCAAGGAATAAACGGCATACATTTGGTCTGAATTGTCATCATCCTCGTGCAAGTCGCCTTAGTTATTTGAGGTATAGGAGCGCTTCTTACTTGCTGGTTGTTGGACTAATGCCCTGTCGCTGTTACATGCCGTAAGAAAGTAAAACGCTGTATTCCCATTGAGGCCTATCAGTGCTCCAAAATTCACAACGGAATAACAAGGAAAAGCCTGTGTAAATATATAAATAAATAAACCTTTATTCTCGGCTATGCGAGGCCTGCCTGCGAAAGCATGATCAAATACTTACAATTATAAAGACATGTCATGACAATGGTAACACTGACACTCGGAGCGTATTCAGACGTTCCTATTTGAAACTGTACAAATAGGACAGAAGTAAAAATAAAGAAAGCCCACTGTCCTGACTTCGGGCACGTTCGTATGGGCACCGTCGGTCTGCCATCGAGCGCATTGACAATTCAGACAGGAATAGAAAAAGAACTAGAACTGATCAGTTAGAAAAGAGCTGGTGAAGTGTACGCTCAGTCGCGATTTCACGATACGCTGGGTACATGTGAGTGTAGCGTAAAGAACAAAAATGAATGTGCGGAAAAAGACGGCGACTAATTATGTAGATAAGAAATTGTCGGGGCGTATCAAGCATGGCAGTAGGTAGTCCTGGTCAGCTTGTCAGTGTGAACTTGTTGGCTGTGACGTTATTCAGTGGCGAGTCACCTCCGCTACGTTGCCGTGTTGTTTAACGGATATTTGTGGCTATTTATAAGGAGAACGCTTTCCAGGCGTAAACCCACTACGTCCTGGAACACTGACATCAACGATTTCGAACGACAAGCTGCAAATGGCAATGCTTCTTATTGACCGATTATTGGTTCTGTTAGTCGCAGTCAGGATACCCCCATAATTTTCGCTGGCTGATGCATGATGGGGCGGGACTGCGGCACAATAGCGTAGGTGCGGCACAATAGCGGAGGTGTTTTCCCTCCTCGAGCTGACGTATGTAATGAACGAATAGTGACTATCATGTAGGGCCTTCGAAGCGCTGTCTGAGTCCGAGACGAGGGGCAGTGGGCTTCCATGGGGTTGTTGTTATGCCAACATAAGAAGGAGAGGTTGGTTATCAATCGTCGCAATCATCGCGGGTCCAGCTTGAGTATGTTGCATCGATCGCGATAGTTGAGACTTGTATATCCCAGAAGCAGTTTGTAAACGTACAATGAATTTTTTCGAGGGATATTCTGTCCCAGCTGATTAGATTGGTGAAAAGTATGCAGCAGTATTCTAGCAGGGGTCGGGCACAGGTCTTGTAGAGCGTAGTTCTAGATGCTTGCACCGTCATTGTTTTAAAGATGTATCCGATGAGAGTGAGCGCTTTTGCTGCGGAATATATGTAATCGCTTGTTGTGCACTTTGACAATGTGCCTACTTGTCTATTATCCACCAAGTCATCTAAACCGACTCTAGTATACAGTTGGTCGTTGCTGTGTGGGACAGCGTGCACAAGCATCGTGGTGGTGTTAGATACTAGGTGTGGTTCAATGCCATTGGATTGTGTGTGGAGCAACCTACGATCCAGCCGCCTTGTGGGCGCTTGGTGCCCAAATATCGCGTGCTTGTGTTTCCCTGTGAAGGTGTGTGAGGCGGCTCCGTTGGTGCAATGTTGCTCCCATCCACATGCGTCTGTGCCTTATTCTTTCGGGTCTACTCTGTGTGTGTTGCAGCGGAAGCCACCTATTGTCCCTCTGTAGGTACAGGTGTCTTGTGGCTTTCCCCGTAAAGACTGCAACGACAGGCAGATCCGGAACTTGATGCCGCCAACCACTTTTAAATGCACTACGTAGGAACACTATTACAAACTGCTGTACTAATTGATATATATTTATAAAGTAAATCGCATAAAGTGCTAAATAAATAGCTTAATTAGTTACTATGTTATTTCAGACTATGCGAGGCACACCCATGGGTGTGTGATTAGGTATGCGCAGCTATACCAACAGTTTATGGTACTTGTAACAGCGACAATAGAAAATGGTTCATACCTTTATGATTGGAACTGTACAATGGTAGAAATTTGAAATAATAATTGAACTGTCGTATATCGTGACCCGTTTAGCAAGATATAATCAGTCTGACAAATATTACCGTCCTACCTCAGCTAATACTAGATTAAGCATCATGAATGGTCAATTAGCAGATAATTGAAGAGCAAGATGGCGAGAGGTGTGAAGATATACTGAGTTCGTGCGTACGTAACACAAATATCAACCGTCATTTCGCAGAAAGTAAATAGACGACAGCAAATGCCTGAAATCGTAAAAGTAAAACAGCATATGCAGATATAAAAGTTTCAGTGTACCGAAAGTATCTAGCATGGTGAATCTAGTTGACTTGTCAGTGTCAAGTAGTGGGTTGTGATTTTATTAGGTGGCGAGTCACATACGCTATGTTGCAGCTTTGATAAACGGACATTTGTGGCTTTTATAGGGAGAATGCTTACCAGGCGAAAACCCACTACCTCCTGCAACACTGCCGCTGATCCATTGAACGGCAAATTGGAAGTGGCTATGCTTCTTGTTGAGCGTTTCTTTGCTCGGTTATGCACAGTCAAATTGCGTCCCATTTTTCTGTTGGCTGATGGGTTAGGCGTGAGCCTATTTCCTTCCCGGGTCCGGTTCTGTCCTGACCGCATTTCTGGGCCCGATTGGTAGGTCATGAATTGAAAACATTTTTGAAAGTGAGTTGTTGATGGTCTGCAGAACCACCAAAAGTCTCCACGGGATATCCAATGAAATAGGTTTAAGTGTCGTTGAAGCCATAAAGGATGGGACATTGTCCCGAAATACAAATCGGATGTCGTCCCAGGGTAATTTGCAAAATGCGTTGGAAATATAGGTATCCAACTCCTAATGAACCTGCAAAGCAAGGTAAAGAGCTTCGGATAAGTGGCAAGCAAAAGAAAGTATCCAGTGGCAAAACTGGCTAAAACCAATTATTCTGACCTTGCTTCGTCAGGAGAATGTGCCTACCGAAAGCAACAGGAGAGCTCCAGGTAAGAAGTATGTGAAAGAGGTTGCTTGGTGAATTGAACCCAACTGTTCAGGCCTTGGGGAAATTGTATCCTTGCAAGATAAGGAATGCTTGACCCAGTCGGTAAGTGGTAAAAGCGGCGGATTATCTTCGAGTCATTTCCAGAAAAAGAAACGTTGTGACTCGTATCGTGGTATTGTTGCAGATATGTACCATTCCTTGGATGCTTGACGTCGTATATGTGACACTCTCGGGAAAAGAAAGGCGAAGAAAAACGACAGCCATCGCTCCGAGGTCACTCGCTGAAGCTAAACAAAATTCTATTGGATGGTGTCCGGGCGGACTTTCGCTTATCATGCCGAGTGGTGGACTTCAGAAAGGCACTGCCTGAGAACGTGGTATTGGCACCAACAGTGAAAGAGTTCGAACTCCGACTCGACGCTTGGTCTTCAAATCTTAACATTCCCCTTCACGTCCTAGCTTATTCGTTTATTGAATTATTAAATCTATTAGGTTCTTTCTTGACTCTCTTATTACTTTCGTACTTCTCTTTCTTATTTCACGTGACCCGTACGGCGGGGATTGCCAGTGCAGGTCGCGCGGGTATTAATTTGTTGACCGTGGTGCGATTCTCGCGCACTGATCTGACTCTTCTGGATTCCAGTTATCGCAAACGAATAATACCCTCGATCAACGACGCGTCACGAAAGGAACATTTACGGGATTTATTCTACTGTTCCGGTCTCACTTGAACTTGAACTAGTTTTATACAGCATCCATGAAAACAGGCGACCTAAATTTGACTTTTAGCATTACATTACGCGCACTGTGCAATATTTGACATACAAGAGTGGATTCTATTGTCTTATTCATTTACCAAATTTGTAGCATTTCGTTAACAACTTTCACAAGCATTCGAATCGGGGCCGGAGGTTAATAACATTTTAGCACACTAAAACAAATCTTTGAAGGTATACCAGATTAGAATGACAGAGTATGGAGGACAATAGTTTCAATTCAGTCTGACCAATTAACCAACGTCACTATCTTTGAAGTACCCTGCTAGGTTGGTGACTACCGGGCAGCCTTCTAGGCGGAAAAGCCAGAAGCGCGCGAATGCGATTCGTCTGGATGGCTCAAACGGGAAGGGCTAATATTTGTCATGGCGGGAAAGGGTTCCGCTACCGCTGTCCTCGGTAATATCCAAGTTTGTTTGAGTGGCTGCATAGTATGTTCTTAATTTTGGTGGTAATAAGGTGCGGAGAAATAGAAAATAATGCTACATTGATTTGCTTCGTGAAAACGGTTATGCTAAATTAAAGTGATGATTACAGGCGTAATTGAAATTCATGTAATAATGTAAAGCAAGCCAATGCTAAATAAAAGTGTAATTTAAACTGCTGTTTTATTGAGCAAATAAGTGTTAATACAATTGTTTTATGTATGTAAAGTCTATGCTTGCAGTAAGTTACTTGCTTCAACCTCGTCTGATAACTTGCGCCCAGTCTCGTTTCCCGCGGCTAAGCCGGTTGCGGTTCATGTAAATTCCAAAACCCGTGGGGTAAATACACCCCGACGAGGTGATGCTTTCATGGATAGCAACGTGCTATTCCGTAACGCAGTGGAATCCACTGCTGCACTTCCTGCCGAACGTACATTAGAGGACCTACAGTGGTTTAAGATGTGCGTAACCAAACTTCTTCCGCCTGGGTTTCCCGGTGTTACTGTCAGGAAACTGACTAGATTGGTAACGTCCCAGTTAACGCCCCAAACCCTCGACCGCGCTTACTTCGGGTAGTCCTATCTACCCCGGAGGAACGCAACGCGCTGTTACGGTTTGCCTTCAGATTTAAGGGTACTAATGTTAGTGTTCAGCCAGACCTCCCGTTAGCGGATAGGCTGAAGCTAAAAGAGGCCATTAAGGACCTCAAAACCAGGCGAGCGGCCAGTGAACAAGGTCTCCGGTTGGTGGGTTTTCGGGTGGTCAGCCGGCGGTCTGTTTCCGCCCTACCAGTGCCAGTACTGGTAGCGCACGACCCAGGGCTGGACATTACGAATACCTTCAAATAGTGCTAAGCAATGTGCGGAGCCTAAGGAATAAGATGTGCGAGCTAGGTCTGCTTGTAGATGGGTCTCAGCCCGATATACTTGCATTCACTGAAACGTGGCTGTCTCAAGACATCACGGACGGTGAAGTACATCTGCCTAGCTACGCACTATTTAGATGTGATCGCTTCCTTGGCCGACAAGGCGGGGGCGTTGCGCTTTACGTTAGGTGTGAACTTGACGTTTCACGCACCTGCATGTTTCAGACGGCAGACAAAACTGTCGAAGCGCTGTCGGTAGTGATTAACACTTCCTCAGCTCAACTTGCTGTCGTACTTGTGTATAGAAGCCCTGGAAGTGCGTCCAAAGAGGTGCTTGACTTTATTCGCTCCCAATCCGCAAACAGGTGTTTGATTCTGGGGGATTTCAACCTACCAGAAGTTTGCTGGGCGGATCTTTCTTGCAACTCGTCAGAAGGTACTTTCGGGGCAGATCTACTTGAGCTTACGCTACAAGTACCATTGTATCAGTTCGTGGACCTCCCCACTAGGTACATGGACGCCCAACTCCCATCTATTTTGGATCTAGTGTTTGCCAAGTCACTAGACTTCGTAGGGGACATCACTTACGGCTCTCCCTTAGGTGCTAGTGATCATGTTTGTTTATCGTTCAGGTGTAGTCTGACCAGGCGTCACCAGAGCATTGCTAAGCCATTTCCAAACATGGCGTGCTAACTATCAGGCAATGCGTACCAAGGCTGCTGGGATGCGTTGCGAAATCTCGGTGGTTGATACGGTTCAGGCGGCCTGGGATAAATTTAAATCTTATCTCACGGAAGTCTCTGCTCCCTACATCCCGCTTGCGAGGAAAAAGGAGACACGGGCGCGGCCGCCGTGGATAGATACCACTGGCAAGCACCTGCTCCAGAAGCGTTCTAGGTGCTGGAGGACCTACCGTGCGGCTCCATCAACTAGCACCTATGCTAGGTACCGCGAGGCTAGAAATAGGTGTAAACAACACTTAAGGAAAGCTCGGCTGGTGTACGAAAAGGAATTGGCTGACGGAGCTTCGGAAAATCCGAAGTTCTTCGCTTATGTTAAGAGACGCTGTGGTTCAACTTCGGTAATCCCAACTTTCATGAGGGCCGATGGAACTCGTGCGTATGCGGACTCAGATAAGGCTCGTGTACTTGGAGAACAGTATGCAGGGGCTCTTGTACGTGAGGCCGCGTTGACTAGCGTTGAATTTGTCCCCAGAGTACCTGATGGTTCTTATTTAGCTGAGTTTACTGTGGTGGAAACGCAAGTCCTTAAACTGCTGCAAGAACTGAACTTTTCCAAAGCAGCTGGACCTGATTCAATTCACCCGAAGCTTCTGCATGAGTTGGCGGGGGAACTAAGTGGACCGCTGATGATGGTGTATCAGAAATCACTTGACACCTGTACATTACCTTCCGAATGGAAGGAGGCTGTCATCTGTCCTATCTTCAAAAATGGCGACAGGAGTCTGTCAGCCAATTATAGGCCAGTTAGTCTGACTAGCGTCGTGGTCAAACTGCTTATAAAGCTGGTGAGAGAATCGTTGGAATGTCACCTGAATAGATTTAATCTGCTCAGTAGTGCACAACATGGATTCCGGAAGGGATTTTCGTGTTTGACGAATTTGTTGGTTGCTCGTGAAGTTTGGGCCGAGGCAGTGGACAATGGTCACGTGGTGGATGTGCTTTTCGTAGACTTCTCGAAAGCATTTGATAATGTAGTGACCTGGAGATTCCCCTGTTTCGCTGCCGCATGCTGCGTAAAATATTACAAAATCACAAAATTATATTTTCTCGATGTACATAGCAAAATAGCCGCTCGCCTGTTTGAACGTTGCTCGCGTTTGTTTGAGTCAACATAGCATCCGCCTTCGAACGGCGCGACGCTCCTCGGCTCCGCGGCCAAATTTGCTCTCCGCGCACGCGACCACACCTTTCCCTAGCTAGCTATCTTTCGGTGCCTTATTTTTAGCACTAGATAGCCTTTCGCCCACTTAATAAATTTTTCCTAGCGTTACCTTTGGTGTTCTCCACTCACCGGAGGTTGGCCTTATATCCGCGTATTTGTTCTAAAGCGTACCGATCCCGCTCCGCGCTTTATTGGGGAGGAGGCAGTCTCCACGCACGGACCGGGCTGGCCACTGGCTCGCCATTCACAAGCGCTATCCCGCTACCGCACCACGCGGGGACTTTTGCCTGCTGGGTTTCCCCCCTGAGCCGGCACGCCCCTCCTTAGACGATCTGGGAGTCAGCCCTCCGATCGGCTCCCCATATCGGCGCCGTGCTTAGCGTGGACGCCTGATCAACATGCACGTGCCAGCGTCAGAACTCCCGGTCCCACGAAATTCCACCTCCAGGCCTCCAAGTAGCCGGATTACAGGCGCACGCCACCACGCCCAGCCGACCGAATTTGGGAGTCGTACGGCCAGGTTTCGCAGGTCCACACGAAACCGGACAACGATATCGCTACGCTTAAATCCCAGATGGCAACGTTGACTCGACAATTCGCAGACTTTTCGGCCTCCAGACATAACCGCTGTACATGCTCTAGGTGCCGTTCGCGTTCACGTTCGAAGTCTCCTTCGCGATCACCGAATAGAAACGGTTACTGCTGGTACCACGAACGCTTCGGCCAGCAAGCTAAATCATGTCGCCCGCCCTGTTCCTTCAAACGACAGCAGCAGGGAAACGGGTAGACCAGCACGTAGGGGCGACGGACGTAGCTGGTCAACGCAGTCGCCTCTTCTTCGTCACCGATCGTAGAACCGGAGTTCGCTATCTCGTCGATACTGGCGCAGAAATCAGCGTTCTCCCGCGTGATCCAAATGACCCGACCGAAAAGGTGACTAGTTCATTGCGCGCAGCTAACGGAACCATTATCCGCGTATATGGTCAACGCTCGCGCACGCTAAATCTCAGCCTCCGACGCGCTTTCAAATGGATATTCCTCGTTGCGGATGTTCAAACGCCTATTCTTGGTCTCGACTTCTTACGTCATTACGACCTACTCGTCGACGTTAAGCGACACCGTCTAGTCGACCGTCTTACGAACCTCGCAGTCATTGGGACTTTGACCGACACCGCGTCAATCAGTCCCGTGTACGCGACTCAACTTACTTCACCCGTCGGGCAAACGCTGCTCGATAGTTTTCCGCAGGTCTTCCGTCCTGCCGTCCCGTTGCCTTCCGCAACCGACGCCGCGACACATCATATCGTTACGAAAGGTCCGCCTGTGTTTGCAAAAGCCAGGCGCATGACCCCCGACAAGCTCAAAATGGCACGCTCCGAATTCGAGCACATGCTAGACCTAGGCATTATTCGCCCGTCTAAGAGCCCGTGGGCGTCGCCTCTACACATGGTGCCTAAAAAGTCAGGAGACTGGCGTCCATGTGGCGACTATCGCGCTCTTAATAACGCCACCGTCCCCGACCGCTATCCCATTCCGCACATTCAGGACATCACGGCTAGCCTACGTGGCGCCCGTGTGTTCTCGAAGATCGATCTGGTTCGCGCTTACCACCAGATCCCTGTAGCCGAGGATGACATTCCGAAAACCACAGCCAAGGGAACGGGCTTGGCAGTGGTTTCGCTAGATAGTAGATAGGGACAGTGGGAATCTCGTTAATCCATTCATGCGCGTCAATAAGGTACCCCACTTGAGACTATCACATAAGCTGAGGTCCTACGGCGTATCTGGCCGCGCTCTTCACTGGGTATCTGCGTTCTTGCAGGGAAGAGAGCAGTGTGTACGTGTGGGTCGCAGCTTATCCTTTAAGCAAGCGGTCCTTAGCGGTGTCCCACAGGGCTCGGTCCTTGGACCGATGCTGTTCTCCATCTACGTAAACGATCTCCCTGGAGAGCTTGGGGTATCATCCTTATTGTTTGCTGATGACCTTAAGCTATGGAATGTTGTAAATGTTCCTGGGGTTCTGAGGCCATACAGCGTGCACTGGACAGACTCTGGGACTGGTCTACTTTGTGGCTATGCCCATAAATCAGGCTAAGTGTTCCGTCCTTCGTATAGGAGCAACTTTCCCGCCTTCGAGCTACGTACTCGGTGGGGTCGAACTCCCCCTTGTCTCCAACCAGATAGATCTAGGTGTCGTTCATTCCTCGTCTTTGCATTCTGGTGACAACTGGAAGAAGGCCGCTAGTAGGGGTTTCAGAATGTTATGGTTAATACGCCGTTCTTTCGGGGTCTTAACTGCCGACATATTTGTGAAGCTATTCTCAGCTTTCGTTCGGCCCCATCTGGAATACTGCGTCCAGGCTTGCGCGCCCTGCCTTGTTCGGGACAAAATGGAGCTTGAAAGGGTTTTGAGAGTAGGTACCAAATTGGTCGAGGGGTTACGGGGGCAATCGTACCCCGAGCGTCTATTTAGCTTGGGTATGTATTCAATGCACTACCGACGGCTTCGAGGAGACCTAATCCTTACTTACCGCATTTTAACAGGGAAGGTTGGGCCGGACTTGCGCTGGCTATTTAGCCCGGCTAGGTTGTCTTGTCTTCGCGGTCATCCCATGAAGCTACACAAGCCGCGTTCTGACGGGATCAGGGCGGAAACTCGGTTATCGCGTAGAGTTATCGAGCGCTGGAACTCGCTTCCAGAAAATGTAGTCAGTGAACCTACGGTTAAGGGTTTCGAGCGTCAGTTAGACGCTCTTGGGTGGCAACACGAAACCTTTCCCTTCTCCTGACCATATCCATCTTCAAACTTTCAGTTCTTATTCTGTCATTATCTTCACTCTTTGGTGTTATCCTTCATTTTAATGACTTTCATTCTCCTTTATCTTCCATTTACTTTCTACTTCTTTCTTACTTCACGTATCCTACACAGCGCGGACTGCTAGTGCAGGGAACGTGGGCAGTAGTTGGTTGATCAGGGTGTGTTTCGGGTGTTTCGTTTTAGATCTATCAAGAACTAACACCTTATCATTTCCTGGCTCAACGATTTGCTCAAGAAGGAACACTCAAGGGATTTTCCTATCGTTCCAGTCCATCTGAATCTAAGGGGAATACATATCTCTTGTCTGATAATGGCATTTTTTAAAATCGCGACATTTACAACTAGTACATCTTACCAACTACCATTTTTTGTACACACTTAAGCACAAAGCGACCTATACACATCACTTGCAAATCCAGTTATGAAAGCATCACCATTTAGCCTGGTGTACCGGAACACAAAGTCCCTCCAGGCCGATTTTTCATGTCAAAAATTAGCCACTCTCGACTCAAACACACGTAGTCATCGTGCGGACAGGCAAGCTTCTTGTCTATGTACACTGGGCCGAATCCGTTTATTGCGGAAAGGCAGTTGACAGGCTGTTGATTGACTTTTCTAAAGCTTTTGACACCGTTCCACATTCGCGACTTTTGTACAAGCTGAATTCCTATTGTATTTCTGGATCAGTCTTACGAGGGATTTCAGCTTTCCTAATCGGAATGGAAATGTGTGTGCGGGTGGGTTCAAGCCTGTCCTTCCGCCAATGTGTTCTCAGTGGCGTTCCGCAAGGTTCGGTTCTTGGCCCCCTTCTCTTCACTTTATATGTTAATGACCTACCTGATGAATTGGGTGTGCCACCCCTAATGTTTGCAAATGACTTGAAACTCTGATTCACGATAGACGATCCGATTGGTCCACTGACCCTACAGGGGGCTCTGGATAGACTTTGGGAATGGTCAATTTTGTGGCAGTTGCCCGTTAATTTAGCGAAATGTTCCGTTTTACGCGTTGGTCCGAATGACCCGCCGACGCGTTATTTGCTTGGCGGCAACGAGGTACCGCGAGTTCAACTCCAATCTGACTTCGGTGTTTTGCTGTCATCCGACTTTAAGTCCAGTGAACACTAGACGACAGCTGCTCGCAAAGGTTTCAACATGTGGATGGTCCGCAGGTCATTCGGGATCATGACCACCGAAATGTTCGTTAGACTATTTTCGGCTTTTGTAAGGCCGCACTTGGAATACTGCGTTCAGGCTTGTCCTCAATGCCTAGTTCGTGATAAGATGGCAGTTGAACGGGTTCTGCGGTCCGGGACGAAAATGGTGCACAGATTAAAGAAGCTGGCGTACCCGGAGAGGCTACGTAAATTAAATGTTTTTCATGTTTTACAGACGGCTTCGGGGCGACTTAGTCCTCACATATCGTACATTGATGGGTCAGATTGGTCTTGATTTGACTGGACTGTTTCGCCCAACTCCAGTGCCAACCCTTCGTGGCCACACATTAAAGTTACACAAACCCCGGTGTGACCGGGTTTGGGCAGCTTTTCGGTTATCGCGTAGGGTCATAGCTTATTGGAACGCATTGCCTGCAGACGTCGTGATGGCACCGACGGTAAAAGAGTTCGAGCATCTACTTGACGCTCTCGGTCTGCAGTTAAAGGGTTCCCCTTCATGTCTTAAACTTTTCTTCGTCTACTACGGCCTACGCTTCTTTAACTCATTTTAACTTACATCTTAATATTGCCTACGATATTCGATAAGCTTGTCTTCTCTGTTTCCTTTACTGACACTACTGTTTTCTTTTATTCTTCACGTGGCCGGCACAGCGGGGACTGCTAGTGCAGGGCACATGGGCATTGTCTGGTCGACCATGTGAATCGTGTATGTTGATTTGGCTCTCCTTTGGCACATCAAGACACCAGTTTCCCTGTTGGATCAACGACGTTTTCCAAGGTGGAACATTCGCGGGATTTTCCTACTGTTCCGGACCCACTTGAACTTGAACTTAGTCTGACGAGTGTAGTAGTCAAACTCTTCGAGAAGCTGGTGAGAAATTTATCGGGGAGTCATCTGAGTAAATTAAATCTACTTAGCAATGTACAGCACGGATTCCGCAATGGATTTTCGTGTCTGACGAATCTACTGGTGGCTCGCGAAAGTTGGGTGGATGCAGTGGATAACGGTCACGCACTGGACGTGCTTTTCGAAGGCATTTAACAAGGCACCCCATTTAAGGCTCGCGCAAAAGCTGACCTCCTACGAGGTATCTGGCTGCGCCCTTCATTGAGTGACTGCCTTCTTGGAGGGTAGAGAACAGTGTGTACGGGTAGGCAGTGGCCTATCGTTTCGGTAGTCTGTCCTCGGTGACGTGCCGCAGGGCTCGGTCCTTGGACCGCTGCTGTTCTCTATCTATGTGAATGACCTACTGTACGGTCGTGAAACCTAGCCGCTTAAAGCAGCGGACCTGAAGAGGCTAGTTACGTTCGACCACCGGTGCCTTCGTAATTTAGCTCACATCTGGTGGGAACACCGCGTGAGCAACGAGCGTGTTCGACGCCTTGTTTATGGCACAGGAAAAGGAAATGAACCACTCAGCACCGTCATTTCACGCACCAGGCTCCGATGGCTCGGCCACGTGTTACGCATGCCAGCCCACCGACTTCCGCGACGTGCGTTGTTTGCGCGCCGGGGGTGTGGATGGAAGAAGAGGAGGGGTGGCCAAGCGATGACTTGGTCCAGAGGAATGAAGGCCCTCACTTCTGAGCTGTCCTCGGTTGGAGCGTCTCGGCTCCCTGGTTGGGGTCCGAAAGACGATGAACACGTTTGGTTGGACACCCTTGCTGATATGGCTAGGAGCCGACCTCAGTGGCGTTCGTGCTGTGAGTTTCTTTGTCCCACCCCATCCCTCTTAGCCTTCCCCTCCGACCACGATCTCATTATTTAGCTTTATATAATTTCGCATAGTAATTTTTTGATGCACAGCAGCCGGCTGGTAGCTTACCGGAACGATGCCCATCCGTTACCGGTAGCTTAGCCGGCTTACACCAGTTTCTTTTTTCTCCTTTTTTCTTTGTATTGCGGCACAGCAGCTGAGGTGTTCCCCACCTCTAGCTAACGTGTATGATGATGATGATGATGAATGAATGACCTACCCGCGGACTTTGAGGTACCATCACTGCTATTTGCGGATGACCTGAAGCTGTGGAACATTGTCGATGTTCCTGAGGGTTCCGGAGCTATTCAGCGAACATTGCATAAGCTTTGATACTGATCTACTTTATGGTTATTGCCCACAAATCAGGCAAAGTGCTCCGTTCTTCGAGTTGTAGGTGGTTGTCCTCCTGCGAAGTACTTGGTCGGTGGGGTCGAACTCCCCGTGTATCTAGCCAGATTGATCTAGGCGTCGTACACTTTTCGGCTTTACACTCCGGCGATAACTGAAAGAAGACCACAAGCAGAGGTTTCCGCATGTTGTAGTTAATACGACGTTCTTTCGGAGTTTTGACTGACGGCATCTTTACGAGACTGTTCTCGGCATTCTTTCGGCCTCATCTGGAATACTGCGTCCAGGCTTGTCGGCCCTGCTTTATCCGGGAGAAAATGCAGCTAGAGAGGGTTGTACGGGTGGGTACTAGGTTAATTGAGGGATTACGGTGACGGAGGTACCCCTAGCGTCTACTGTTTGGGGATGCATTTACTGCACTACCGAAGGCTTAGAGGAGACCTAATCCGAAGCTACCGTATATTAACTGGGAAGGTTGATCTAGATTTATCTTGACTATTCAGTTCCGCTAGGTTGTCTGTTCTATTCGGTCATTTCTTGAAGTAGGACAAACCGCGGTGCGATCGCATTAGGGCGGAAATCCGGCTGTTATGCAGAGTCATCGAGCGCTGGAGCATGCTTCCGAACATTGTTATCAGGGAATGTACGGTCAAGGAATTTGAGAGGCAACTAGACGCTCTTGTGTGGCAACACGAAACTTTCCCCTTTTCCAGACCAACTCGTATCTTCATACTTCGATTTCTTTTCTCTACTTTTCTTCACGTGTTGGTGTTATTTTCTTATTTCAACTGCACTTCCTTATACTGTACCTTCGATTTCTCTTCCCATCCTTTGCTTATTTCACGTGGCTACCACAGCAAGAACTGCTAGGGCGGGAAACGTGGGCATTAACTGGTTGGCCAGGGTGCGATACGGGTGTCCCGTTTTATATCCATCAATAACTGAGCACTTTATCAATTTCTGGCTAAGCCATCCACTCAAGATGGAACACACAGGATTCTCCTAACGTTCCAGTCCCACCAGGATTTGAACTTGAACTTATAGATTGCAATGGGGCGCGGTTGGGGAATCGGGGGTGTTTAAAAGAACCGCAGTTCTCGCATGACTGGCAGAAGTTAATTACGTCTCTCCGCTGGTGTGGCCTTGTCACCATGTCTAATTTATGAATCCCCACATGTCCCAGTTTTTTGTGAAGGTCGCTTAGGACCTCTAGTCATTGGGACTACGATTCTTCTAGTACCGGAGTCGAATAATAACACCTTGCCATCGCAATGAGGCTGGACCTTAACGTGGTGCGTTGGTTTGTGTGCCTCAGTGATCCACTGGGCTATACTGGGTGGTGCTTTTGCACCTTCAGAGCCACTCATACCAAATTGGTCAATGGTTAGAGGCCAGACAAACTCAGCCTCCTGGCCCTCCAGGTTGGGGGTTGGAATGAGGGTGGCTCCTTATTCCTTAAAACGGACTCCTTGTAGTCCAGTGCCAAACCCGCTGCCTTGCGGACAGGTTTTTGAACCAAAGACTTTGATTGAGAACCCTAATCGTTCTCCTGTCTGGGCCTGGGCAACCTGACAGTATCCTGCCCATACAATACAATGAACCTTTCCCCAAACAAATTTCTGATGCTCTGGCCACCGCAGAGGATAATCAACGGTGCCCTATCTGCTGCATCGAGCAGGGTGGATAGGGGTTTGGATGCTACTGCTCAATCCTTCCCATCTTCTTATTCCCCTTCTTGCGCTTTTTCACCCTTATCGTCCCGTTCCAGCTTCACTTTTATCCCCCCTGTTTTCAACCCCCCAATTCTCGGCCCTCCCCCACCTTGCTTCAATAGTCGCTTGTTTTTAGTTTCAACTCACAGGTGAACGCAGAGCGTCATTCCTGCACTGTCAACAGGCCCATGTCCAAGCAAGCGGCCCATACCACTTCATCGGCTTCCATTTGGAGCCCTCGATCCTCCTTCAGACTGGCATGCCTCAATGTTCGCACATTGCTTCAGATCGGTCAACATTGAGCACTTGCCCGAACATTGGAGACCCTCTCGAGCGATATCTGCTGCTTATCGGAGACCCGCCTGCAAGACTCGAGCTCTGTACTCACTCTGCGATCCCCTTCAGGTGTCACTAGCAGCACTTTCTCATTGCGCCTATCCGGTGACGATGCAGCTTCGAGCACCGGCCAAGCCGGTGTTGATATTGCCCTGAGTCCCCGGGCTGAAGCTGCTCTGCTTGATTGGATTCCAATCAGTAGCCGGATGTGTGCGGTCCGATTGGCTGGCTCGTTCAAAACTTCGAAGTCGCGCGGGCCTAACAGGTGTCTCTTCGTTATCGCTGCCTGTGCACCTGACAAACTGTAGCGATGACTCTGTAAAAGACGACTTCTATCGCCAACTGAACGAACTCCTTCGCCACAGAAGAAGCTCGGACACTTAGTGCTGGCTAGGGATCTGAACGCTCAAGTTGGAAAATTATCCACAGATGAGCTGCATCTGGGCGGCCAACATGGTATAGGCTCCCGTAATGATAACGGTGAGCGGTTACTTCATTTGTGTGAAGATGCTCGCTTATTTCTTGCGAGCACTAATTTCCGACACAAACCCCTCCGGAGGGTGACTTGGCGCCCACCAGCCTCGAACCAGTTATGGACGCAAATCGATCACATTGCTATCAGTTACCGCTGGAGAGGCTACGTCCAGAACTGTCGCTCGATTTGGAGCACAGGTGTTGACACCGATCATGCACTTGTATGTGCTGACCTGCGGATGCGCTTTAGCGGACGCCCGCGACGACGTTGTGAGCGCATTGACAACGGCAGACTGGTAAAGCCAGGTGTTCTGAACGCCTATCAAATTATGCTGTCATCCGAGTTGGATAAACGCTCACTGGATGCAATTGAAGCTCACTGGTCTCATATGCAACAGGCCTTACTAGCAGCAGGCAAATCCTCATGTGGTATGTCTAATCGCCAACATGAACATTGGGTCTCTTCACAGTCTCTGGAACTTATAGATGCTCGCCGGCATATTCCGGCTGGAAGCGAACAAATGAAACTCGCAAAGAGCTCCTGGCAAAACTCCGTGCTAGCCTGAAGAGAGACCGCGAATCCTGGTGGTCTCATCGTGCAACAGAGATGAAAATGGCCGCTGCCCTTGGTAACCATCGTAAGTTATTCCGTCTGATATGGGGAACGGGCAGCAGGAGACCTGGTGTTAGTGAAACTATACGTGACGAGAGTGGACAGCCTATCCACAACTTATCAAAACGCCTGGAACGTTGGGCTGAGCACTTTGAAAGGCAATTTAATCGGTCGAAATTGTTAGATTTCTCGCCGACCAGTGATCGCCCTGCTCCGTGGACTGTTCCTTTGGATCCACCCTCTCGCTCAGTAGTCGAACATGAGATCAAACTGTTGAAGTTAAATAAAGCCGCGGGACCTGATGACCTTCATCCAGCCCTCTTCAAATTCGGGGGACCTGCTCTTGTGGATGATTTACATGAGTTACTAGTGAGACTGTGGGAGCAGGAAACTGTCCCAACCGATTGGAGCCGGTCTATCATAGTCCCAATTTTCAAGGGAAACTCCCGTTTGGAATGCGGCAACCATAGAGGAATCAGTCTGATCTCCATCGCCTCCAAATTGCTTGCCTCTGTCATCCTTCACAGACTGACTGGCACTCGTGAAAAGCAAGCTGGATTTCGTCGAGGTCGTGGCTGCATTGACCACATCTTCACCTTGCGTCAGTTGTTGGAGCACCGTCACATATATTGGCGGCCCACCGTTGTCGTGTTCCTCGATATCAAAGGTGCATTCGATTCGGTGGATAGACACGCACTTTGGGACTGTCTACTCAGGAAAGGTGTACCTGAGAAATATGTGAATATTATCCGAGCATTATATGCGCGTAGTTCGGGCAGAGTGAGGGCTTACGGCAAGTTGTCGTCGCCTTTTACTATCTCCAGCGGCGTGAGGCAAGGATACCCTCTGTCACCTTTCCTCTTCAACTTCGCTGTTGACGAAGTTATGGAAATCGCGTTTACAGGACACGACTTAGAAGATGTGAAGCTACTCCCAGGAGAATGACTTCTTGATTTAGAGTATGCTGATGATATTGCCCTGATCTGTGACAGCTCACAAACGTGCCAAGCGGCACTGGACAGATTAGCACTAGCTGTCCGTCACTTCGGGCTTTGCTTCGCACCCTCGAAGTGCAAAGCGTTCCTCCAAGATTGGTCTGGACCGTCTCCTACACTGACCCTTGGTGGGGATCAGCTAGAAGTCGTTCAAAAATTCAACTACCTGGGAAGTTGTATCATGGCCCGTAGGATTGAAGATGAAATCACGAATCGTATAGCAAAATATCGGGGCGCTTTTGCTAATCTTCGCCACTTATGGCGCCGGCGCGATATCACTCTTGCCCTGAAGGGTAGAGTGTACGATGCAGCAGTACGTTCGACCCTATTGTACGGTTGTGAAACCTGGCCGCTTAAAGCAGCGGACCTGAAGAGGCTAGTTACGTTCGACCACCGGTGCCTTCGTAATTTAGCTCACATTTGGTGGGAACACCGCGTGAGCAACGAGCGTGTTCGACGCCTTGTTTATGGCACAGGAAAAGGAAATGAACCACTCAGCACCGTCATTTCACGCACCAGGCTCCGATGGCTCGGCCACGTGTTACGCATGCCAGTCCACCGACTTCCGCGACGTGCGTTGTTTGCGCGCCGGGGGTGTGGATGGAAGAAGAGGAGGGGTGGCCAAGCGATGACTTGGTCCAGAGGAATGAAGGCCCTCACTTCTGAGCTGTCCTCGGTTGGAGCGTCTCGGCTCCCTGGTTGGGGTCCGAAAGACGATGAACACGTTTGGTTGGACACCCTTGCTGATATGGCTAGGAGCCGACCTCAGTGGCGTTCGTGCTGTGAGTTTCTTTGTCCCACCCCATCCCTCTTAGCCTTCCCCTCCAACCACGATCTCATTATTTAGCTTTATATAATTTTGCATAGTATTTTTTGATGCACAGCAGCCGGCTGGTAGCTTACCGGAACGATGCCCATCCGTTACCGGTAGCTCAGCCGGCTTGCACCAGTTTCTTTTTTCTCCTTTTTTCTTTGTATTGCGGCACAGTAGCTGAGGTGTTCCCCACCTCTAGCTAACGTGTATGATGATGATGATGAATAGCACCTTTTTCACTAACTAGCTTGTCCCACATAGCCCACAAACAACGTGCCTCGTAGCTTTTTCCTTCCATCTCTTTACTCGATGGCCTATCGCCGCCGCGAAGACATCTTTCGTAAATTAGTGCAATGTCAGGGTCATTTGCTTGTGCCATCTGCCAGCGTCCATACTCTGCACTCTGAAGATTCACCGTGACTACGTGTTGTATGTTGCACGAAGGGCAGTCCCTGTGATTACGAAAAGGAATTCCAGATAATGCGTTCGCATGTTGTTTACCTGGTCTGTGTCGGCATACGAAGTCATATTCCTGCAAAAGCTCTTGCCAGCGCGCGATTTGTCCTTCAGGATCCTTGAAGTTTTGTAGCTAACTAAGGGACTGATGGTCGGTCCGTACCACAAATCGCCGCCCAAGCAGATAATGTCGATTCTGCTTTATGACGAACACGTGGACTGACATTTCTTTTCTGGTAGTACAATAACTCTTTTCTCTCGAGCTGAGGCTTCTGCTGCTGTAGGATACGACTCTACCCCATCTGGTCCCTTCTGTGACCATACAGCTCCATTTGCATGGCAATCGCATCTGTATCCAAAATAATTTCTCCAGCCAACGGTGGTACAACAGGGTACACTAGTACATGTGCCGCGCAGAGACTTCTGCGGAGCCGGTTGTGCTTCCTTATATTTTGTGGACCATTCGAAGGGTCGACCCGTTTGCAGCAGTGCATTCAATGGTGCGGCAATAGTCGAAAAGTTCCGGATGAATCTTCGGTAATATGATGCCAGCTCAAGAAAACTACGCACCTGCTCAGTATTGGCAGGGGTTGGTCAGGACTTCACCTGTTTGGTCTTGTTATGATCTGTTCAGATGCCCGACCTCGAGATGAATGTCCCAGGTATACTACTTCTTCCCGTAGTAAGTGACACTTTGATGGTTTAAGTTTCAGGCCTACCTCAATTCGGCGTTTCAACACATCAGCCAAGTTGTTCAAATGTTCGTGTTTCGTTTTCCCATGAACAATGACATCATCCAAGTAGACGAGACTTCTGTGGTATCAATCCATGGAAGACCTTTTGCATGAAGCCTTGAAAAGTTGCAGGTGCGTTTGCTATTCCAAAGGGCATGGTCTGGAATTCATCAAATTCTAATGGTACTACAAAGCAGTTTGTGCCCTATTAATTACCTCATCCTCCACTTGACAGTACCCTGACGCCAAATCTGACGTACTGAAGTAAGCCGATCCTCCCAGCGCGTCAAATAAGTCATCGATTCTAGGGAGAGGAAACGCATCTTTCCGGGTAACTTCATTTAATCGTCTGTAGTCTACTCACAGTCGGAAGCCACCGTCTACTAGAACAACCGATGCTGCCCATGGCGAAGTAGAGGGCCGTACTACCGCAGCAGCATTTCATCTATGAGCTTTTGTAAGTCAGCCTGCCAATGTATTGATATACGTCTTGAGGGAATTTTAATCGGAATTACAGCCCCAGTGTCGATCTCGTGTTTCACGAGATTGGTTATACCTGTCGATAGTTCGTCATGCGGATGCGTCTGAGTGGTCTTTGAACTTCTTCAGTGTCTGCTCACCAGTGACTAGCTCGAGTGAGCGAACAAAGGCTATCTGGGGTATCGTCGTAGATTCTAAAAGTCTATAAACCACCACTTTCGCAAGGTCTTAACAATACCCTACAATTATCTGTAACCAGTTGACACCTGTCTAGATACCATCGACACTTCAATCGGTACGACTGATCCATCCCAACAATAACAGCAAAAGAAATTTTATCCTTAACAATAAACTGGGTGAAGCTCTGGTTCGCAATGTCGACCTGCGCAGTTAGCGATTCTCGAACGCACAACAATTCTCCATTTGCGGCAGTTAGATGGTGGCGACAAGGAGCGCATACCCGTTCTACCAGCTGGTTAGTCAGGTTAGATCAGATTAGGCTCTTAAATGCACTTGTGTCGATGAGACCTATTAACGGAACCCTTGCGATCCATACTTCTATTGTTAGTGCTGACTTTGTACTTGACGTACAAATAACCGTGGGTATAAAATCAGTTTGTACATGATACCACTTACCTGAAAGTGCTCTATTATCCTGAATCGGTCTGGGACGTCCACGGGTAAAAGGTTGTAGTCGGTGCTCCCGGGGGAACTGATCGTTGAAATGGCTGTCTGAGTCGGTACCCTGGTCTGTGACCCTGGGACATGCACCACTCTCTTCCATTGTTTAGTCACCATGTTGGCGAATAACATGAAGATTACCATCGCGTGTTTGGCTTCGGAGTCGACGTGCAGATACTTGCATCGCTCTATCTTTGCGACTGAGCATCTGACCACAGCCAAACTTGCAAAAGTACTGCCCATCGCGGCGTCCACGTTTTCCAACAGTTCACTCACCTGAAGAGCTTCATCAAGTTTCCCAGGAGAGCGTAGCAGAAATTCCTTCTTGACAGAAGGCGTCTGCAAACCCTCGAGGAGCTGTTCTATTACCCGCTGTTCGCACTGCTCCACTGTTTCGTTTACGTAAACAACACGCACAAGTTTGCGTAGTTCCATCGCAATGAGGCTGGACCTTACCGTGGTGCGATGGTTTGTGTGCCTCAGAGATCCATTGAGCTATGCTGGGTGGTGCTTTTTTGCACCTTCAGAGCTACGCATACCAGATTGGTCAATGGTTAGAGACCAGACAATATCAGCCTCCTGGTCATCCAGCTTGGGGTTTGGAATGAGGTGGCTCCTTATTCCTTAAAACGGATTCCTTGTAGCTCACCGCCAAACCCGCTGCCTTGCGGTCAAGCTTTAGAACCAGAGGTTTTGGTTGAGAACCCTGATCTTTCTCCTGTCTGGGCCTGGGCGACCTTACAGTATCCTGCCCACGTAATACAATGCATTTCTCTTCAAATAGTTTCTTGATGCTCTGGCCACCGCAGAGGATAATCCACGGTGCCCTATTTGCTGCATCGAGCAGGGTGGATAGAGCTTTGGATGCTACTGCTCAATCCTTCCCATCTTCTTATTCCCCTTCTTACACTTTTTCCGTCCCGTTCCAGCTTCACTTTTATCCCCCCTGTTTTCAACCCCCCAATTCTTGGCCCCCCCACCTTGCTTTGTTAGGCTTTTACCTTCTAGTTTCAATTCACATGTGAACGCGGAGCGTCATTCCTGTCCTGTCGACAAGCCTATGTCCAACCAAGCGGTCCACCCCAGTTCATCGGCTTCCATTTGGAGCCCTCGATCCTCCTTCAGATTGGCATGCCTCAATGTTCGCACATTACTACAGATCGGTCAACAGGCAGCACTTGCCCGAACATTGGAGACCCTCTCGATCGATATCTGCTGCTTATCGGAGACCCGCCTGCAAGACTCGTGTACATTGCTCACTTTGCGATCCCCTTCAGGTGACACCAGCAGCACTTTCTCTTTGCGCCTATTCGGTGACGATGCAGCTTCGACCACCGGCCAGACCGTTGTTGGTATCACCCTGAGTCGCCGGGTTGAAGCTGCTTTGGTTGATTTGATTCCAATTAGTAACCGGATGTGTGCGGCCCGATTGGCTGACTCATTCAAAGCTTCGAAGTCGCGCGGGACTAACAGGTGTCTATTCGTCATGGGTGCCTATGCACCCACAAACTGTGGCGATGATTCGGTATAAGACGACTTCTATCGCCAATTGATCGAGCTCCTTCGCCACAGTAGAAGCGCGGACACTGTAGTGCTGGCTGGAGCTCTGAACGCTCAAGTTGGAAAATTATCCACAGATGAGCTGCATCTGGGCGGCCAACATGGTATAGGCTCCCGTAATGATAACGGTGAGCGGTTACTTCATTTGTGTGAAGATGCTCGCTTATTTCTTGCGAGCACTAATTTCCGACACAAACCCCTCCGGAGGGTGACTTGGCGCCCACCAGCCTCGAACCAGTTATGGACGCAAATCGATCACATTGCTATCAGTTACCGCTGGAGAGGCTACGTCCAGAACTGTCGCTCTATTTGGAGCGCATGTGTGGACACCGATCATGCACTTGTATGTGTTGACCTGCGGATGCGTTTTGGCGGACGCCCACGACGACGTTGTGAGCGCATTGACACCAGCCAACTGGCGAAACCAGCTGTTTCGGTCGGAAGGACGATGAACACGTTTGGCTGGATGCACTTGTTGATATGGCTAGGAGCCGACCTCAGTGGCGTTCGTGCTGTGAGTTTCTTTGTCCCACCCCATCCCTCTTAGCCTCCCCCTCCAACCACGATCTCATTATTTAACATTTTATAATTTTGCATAGGAAATTACTTTTTTGGTGCATAGTAGCCGGCTGGTAGCTTACCGGAACGATGCCCATCCGTTACCGGTAGCTCAGCTGGCTTGCACCTGTTGCATTTTATCCCCTTTTTTCTTTTTGTATTGCGGCACAGGAGCTGGAATGTTTCCCACCTCTAGCTAACGTGTATAGTGTGTGTATGAGACCATACGCGACGAGAGTGGGCAACCGATCCACAGCTTGTCAAAACGCTTGGAGCGTTGGGCAATTTAACCAACCTGAGTTATCGGTTCCTTTTTCGGGCATTGAGCACCCTTCTCCCTGGGCCGTCTCCTTGGATCCGCCTTCACGTGCAGAAGTCGAACATGAGATCAAGCTGTTGAAATTACATAAGGTCGCTGGGGCAGATAGAATTCCTTCAGCCCTCTTCAAATATGGGGGACCTGCTCTAATAGATGATTTGCACCAGTTGCTAGTGAAACTGCGAGCAGGAAACTGTCCCGACAGACTAGAACCGCTCCGTCATTGCCCCAATTTTCAAGGGAAACTCCCGTTTGGAATGCGCCAGTCATAGAGGAATCAGTCTGATCTCCATCGCCTCCAAATTGCTTGCCTCTGTCATTCTCCACAGACTGACTGGCACTCGTGAAAGCCAGATTCGTGAAGAGCAAGCCGGATTTCGTCGAGGTCGTAGCTGCATCGACCACATCTTCACCTTGCGTCGTGTTGGAGCACCGCCATGTTTATTGGCGACCCACCGTTGTCATGTATCTTGACATAAAAGGTGCCTTCGACTCAGTCGATCGACATGCTCTTTGGGACTGTCTGCTGAGGAAAGGTGTGTCTGATAAATATGTAAACATTATCAAAGCGCTGTACGCACATAGTTCGGGCAGAGTGAGGGTTTATGGCAAACTCTCGCCACCCTTCAGTATCACCAGCGGTGTGAGACTAGGTTGCCCACTGTTACCTTTCCTTTTTAACTCCGCTATTGATGAAGTTATGGAAACAGCGTTCGCAGGACACGACCTAGAAGGTGTGGAGCTACTTTCTGGTGAGCGACTTCTTGACTTAGAGTATGCGGACGATATTGCCCTAATCTGTGACAGCTCCCAAACATGCCAAGCAGCACTGGACTGATTAGCACTGACTGTCAATCGTTTTGGGCTATGCTTTGCTCCATCGAAATGCAAAGTACTTCTCCAAGATTGGCAAAGACCCAACCCTGCGCTAACGCTTGGTGATAATCTGCTAGAAGTCGTTCAGGATTTCAAGTACCTGGGTAGCTATATTAACACCCGTGGGATTAAAGATGAGATTAAGAACCATATAGCAAAAGCTCGAAGTGCTTTTGCCAATCTCTGCCACCTGTGGCGCAGACGCGACATTACTCTCGCCCTGAAGGGCAGAGTTTATAACGCAGCCGCCCGTTCAACTCTCCTATATGCTTGTGAAACCTGGCCCATCAGGTCAACAGACATAAAGAGGATCGTCATATTCGATCATCGCTGCCTTCGCAGCGTGAGCAATGAGCATGTTCGGCGTCGCGTATTTGGTGCAGGAAGAGCGAGTGAACCGCTCAGTACCATTATATCACGCACCAGGCTCCGATGGTTTGGCCACGTGTTGCGCATGCCAGCACACCGATTTCCGCGACGTGCATTGTTTGCGCGTTGTGGGTGCAGTTGGAAGAGGAGGAGAGACCAAGCGATAACTTGGTCGAGAGAGATGAAAACCCTCACTTCGAAGTTGACATCGGTTGGTGCATCTCGACTGTCTGGCTGGGGTACCAAGGACGGCGAACACGTTTGGTTGGACACACTTGCTGATATGATTTGTAGCCGGCCCCAGTGGTGTTTGTGTTGTGAGTTCTTTTGTCCATCCCCCTCCTGCTTAGCATCCCCCTCCAATCACGATCTCACTCATTAAGCATAACATGACTCTCTTTTTACGGCACGATAGCCAGCTGTTAGCTCTCCGGAACGATGTCCATCCGTTACTGGGGATTCAGCTGGCGTGCCACTGTCTGTTTTTCTTTTCTTGTCTTTTGTATTGTGACACAATAGCTGAGGTGTTTTCCACCTGCAGCTAACGTGTATAATGATGATAATGATGATGAGCACTTCATTCTGGCGACGATTGGAAGGCTGCTTGTCGGGTGTTCCGTATGATGTGGTTTGTCTGCCGCTCTTTCGGTATCGTAACAGTCAATTTGTTTTTTGAAGCTATTCTCGTCATTCGTCTGAACCCACCTGGAATATTGTATCCAGGCTTGTCCACCATGTCTAATCGGAGACAAAATGGACTTGGAGAGGGTGTTACGACTGAATACTCGGTTAGTGCAATGTCTACGGGGACAGACGTATCTTGAACGTTTGCATAGTTTGGGGAAATACCCCCTGCACTACCGAAGGATTAGAGGGGATCTGATTCTCACTTATCGTATTTTGACGAGTAGGATCGGCCCGGACTTATCATGGCTATTTAGTCCTGTTAAGTTACCTAATCTCCGCGGTCGCCCACTGAAACTGCATAAACCACGGTCTGATAGGATTAGGACGAAAACTCTTCTGTTGCACCGAGTTAGAGATCGCTGGAATTCCCTTCCAGATCATGTCGTTAGGGAACCTACGGTCAGCTCGATGCTCTTGGGTGGCAACACCAAACCTTTCCTTTTTCCTAACTGACTCACCTTCAGTTTTCAGTTCTTTTTTAATGGCTCAAATATCTTGGTATTCTACTTGCTTAGCTCTTAACTCTTTCTTTTTTCCTTCTGAGTTTACTTTTCTCTCTTCCTTTCATCTGGTTTTCGGAACTACCTTCCTCGTGGTGCCAGCTGTGTGGTTCGGATATACCCCGTTCTAGCGAAGTGTTCAGCGAGTGTTTCACCTCGGTAAGACATTGTAGTCCACCAATTGTGCTGGTTTCATGGAGAGTATTGGGCCCCTGTTTGGTGATCTACCAAACGAAAGACGCGTGGACTGAACATTCAGTCAGCAACTCTTAATTGGCGCGATCCCCTGAATTCGCCCCGCTGCCTTTGATAGGTTATTTAGCCAAAGGCGCGGGGTGGGGTCCCCTAAGTCAACTCCCTGCTTCAGCTTGGGCAACCGGGTAGTATCACGCCCTCTCACAAAACCATGGACTGTATTACAACGTGCTCGTCAGCTACCGCTTCTGCTTCTCACATTCACGCAACTTCATCACACGCCAATTGTTTGTTTGCTAACAATCCTTTCTTTCCGTTACCCGATTCATGTGTTCAACAATCTGGCTGCGATTCCCTTTGCGCCGTGAACCACGGAGTTCAACCTATGGCTCTTGTTCGTCTCCGATCCTCGTTCCGTCTGATGTGCTTCAACGTTCGAACACTCATGCAGATTTGACAGCAAGCCGGTCTAGCGCGCAACCTAGAGTCCCTCAATATTGACGTCTACTGCCTTTCAGAAACCCGATTGCGAGCTCCCAACACTGTGCTTACATTGACATCACCCACTGACCACGAAGCCAGATATCACCTGTGTCTTTCAGGACATCCAGAAGCAGCCTCAGCCGGTTTGGCTGGTGTAGATATAGCACTAAGTGGCAAGGTCGAGGCGGCACTACTGGACTGGTTCCCGATTGACAGTCGACTATGTGCAGTTCGGCTTCGAGGTTCATGTAAAATCAACAAGTGCCGCGAAGAGAGACGCAACTTGTTTGTGATCTCCGTGTACGCTCCAACTGACTGAAGTGGCGACTCGGTCAAGGACGAATTCTACCGAGATCTACATCACTTGAGTAATGCTAAAAAGTGGGATGTCGTCATTACTGGGGATTTTAATTCACTGGTTGGCTGCCTCTTACCATACGAACACCACCTTGGTGATCACCACGAGCTCGATGAGAACCGCTGTAATAACGGAGAGAGACTTCTGGCATTGTGCGAAGACAACCATCCGTTTCTCTCGAACACTAACTTCAGGCGTACAAAGAAGCGTTCCGCAACGTGGCGTCCCCCTTAGCCAACACAAACATGGTCTCAAATTGATCGCATTACAATTAGCTTCAGATAGCGCAGCAGCGTACTGGACTGCAGATCCTCTTGGTCCACCTTCGTTGACTCAGATCATGCACTGGTCTGCGCGATAATCTGTATGTGTTTTGGGGGTCCCGAAACACGAAGCACCGGAAAATTGGCTTAAAAAGATTAACCGATTTCTCTGTCCAAGCGAGCTATTAGTCTTCATTGACATACGCACTCAATTGCAATCCACCGCAAGGTGTGGAGCAACACTCGACTCCTATGCAGAAAGCGATGACCATTTCCGGACAGTCAAGCTGTGGCCTAGCTCGACGACCCTTAAAGTCCTGGATCTCTGCTCGTACTCTGAAGCTATTCGAATATCGCAAAGATATGCTGGCGAAGTCGGGTTGCAACAAGTGGCGCCGTTCTGCCAATCGGCTGCTCAAACAAAGCGTACGCAAGGATCGCGAGCCATGGTGGCCTGAGCGCGCTTTACTGATGGAGACCGCTGCCCTCTCTGACAACACTCGAAGCTTTTTCAACTCATTCGGTCCACTGGCCTCAGGAAACCTGGTGTCAGTGAGGTTATTTGCTAGGTGGATGAGTCTCCGATCACCAAACAACAGAGACGTATGTACCACTGGGCCGAGCAATTTCACTCGCAGTTCAACTGATCTCCACCGTCCATCAGTGTATGCAGTACACATAGTTGTCCACCCTGGCTCGTCCCACTGAATCCATTCAACGTAGCGAAAGTTTGCCTCGAGATTCGACGCTTGAAGCGGTTCAATGCTGCCGGCTCAGACGGACTTCCACCGGAGCTATTCAAGTACGGCGGCGTGGCAATCATTAACCAGCTGACCTCGCTGCTCGCAAAAATTTGGCATGAAGAGAAAATGCCTTCCTCTTGGGGCGAATCACTTATTGTCCCGATTTTCAAGTAGGACGCTCGCACTTCATGTGTAAATCATTGCGGGATTAGTCTTACTTCGATTGCCTCCAAGCTATTGCCATCCATTCTGCTCCGTAGACTATCCTCAATACGTGAATCATCCTACAGTGAAGAGCAAGCTGGTTTCCGTCCCTGCCGCGGATGCGTAGATCAAATCTTTACGCTCTTCCAGCTTTTCGAACATCGCCACATTTATCACAGGCCCACTATCGTTGCATTCCTAGACACGTGTCGCTTTGGACTCCGTTGATCGACCCGCTTTATGGCGCTGCTTGCTAAAGAAGAGGGTGCCAGAGAAATATACCGCCATCTTACGAGCACTTTTCCTTCATACATCCGGCAGAGTGAGGGTCTATAGCAAGCTTTCCTCGCAATTCGCTGTCAATAGTGGCGTGGGACAGGGCTGCCCTAAATCCCCATTCCTCTTCAACTTCGCAATTGAAGACGCTCTGTCGTGTTCTCTAGAAGGTTTCCAACATTTTAGCCTAGCGCTACTACTGGGTGAGCGCGCGACCGACTTAGATTAAGCTGATGGTATCGCCTTACTTGGTGACGATCCTCAGGGTATGCAACTCATTCTAGATCGTTTGGCGCTTGAAGCATCTAAGTATGGCATGAGCTTCGCCCCATCGAAGTGTAAAGTCCTGCTCAAGGATTGGTATTCACCTGCTCCCGTGCTCACTCTCGAAGGTGCACAATTTTAAGGTAGATAGTTTCGTCTAGCTTGGGAGCTATGTTTCTGCTGACGACACTATCAGCAAAGAAGTTTCTCTTCGTATCGCTTAAGCCCGATCAGCATTTGTCAATTTGAGGCACTTGTGGTTTCGTCGCGATGTCTCATTCTCGCTAAAGGGCGGCGTTTACAGCGCATCTGTTCACTCAGTGTTGTTGTATGGGAGTGAGTCCTGTCCGATTCGCGTGGAAGACATGCCTCGTCTCTCTGCCTTCGACAACGGTTGCTTAAGGAGGATTGCTCGTGTTTGGTGGCAACATCGTGTTCACAATGATGACGTTCGATGTTGCATCTTGGAGAATGCGAGTATTCCCTTTAACAAACTGGTTTTGCTGCGCCAGTTGAGATGGCTCGGTCACGTCCTACTCATGGCACCTGAGCGTCTACCGCACCACACTATTCGCTCGTCAAGGGCCTGGCTGGAGGCGACCGTGTGGTGGTCAGCCTTCCACTTGGCGACAGCACATGAAATCGCTGACGTGTCTGGCCGCTGTTAGACCCGTACGTCTTCCAGGATGGGGACCCAAAGATGAGGAGTGCCAATGGCTCAACACTCTTGAAGACATGGTCCGCAACCGGAGTCAGTGGAAAAATTGTGTACAGAATTGTATTAATTCACATGTTTAATACTTCAAACATTAAAAATGACAAAAAAGAGCAAAATCGGCATGTGAAAAGCTAACTAAAAATGTTTTGTTCTACTTTTTGCCAAAATGGTCCTTCCTGCGACATAGTAGCTGAAGTGTGTTGCTCACCTTCAACTGCTATGTCACGATGAGTATGATGCGATGACTTCCTCTTATCCGCTGATCTCCATAGTCTTTATTGACACCATTGACAGCTGAGATTACATACATACATACTTCCTTACTTCACGTAACCAGCCCAGGAGAGACTGCTAGAACAGGATACGTGGACATTAATTAGTTTGACAGGGTGTGGTGCGGTTTTTGTTCTAGGTCCATCTGTATTTCAAAGTCTGCCAACTCCTGGTTCAAAGACCCGCTAAAGTGGGAACACTCACGGGATAATCCTATCGTTCCAGTCCCACTTGAACTTGAATTTGTTCTGCGACAACACAGAAGCGCGGCTCTGAAGCGGAAGTGGGGCCTACAGTTATGACAATTCAACTAATAAATCGATTGTCTATTATAGCAACTACTTGAGACTTACGCCAAATAAATAGGTAGCTCAATGGCCTTCGGGTTCTAGAAAACGTATGTCAACTGGTAAAAATAGCAGCTTCGTTGCCAAAATTCCGTATGTTGGCAATCGCCTAAAGGAATGGAAGGTTCCAGAATCTTCGAAATCAATGCACAATCGAAGATAATCGAGTAATTGATAAAATAGTGGGTTTTCTTTGATGTTTTTGCCTTTTACTGGGTAGTTTTTCCTCGGAGACTACAGCCAGCATTACCTCCTGTTCATGTTCACCAACGTTTGTCTTCACCCATAAACTTTGAGTAAGTGTCCATTGCTCAGACGAACGATCCGGAACTCGCATAACTTCGATTACGTTTCTTACTATACTTTTTAATTGCCTGTTTTAAACTCAGATGCAATAATTTGCTACGCTGTCTCCACCGGTAAGCCAAGACCGTTTGTTCCACAGTAATTTTGGCGAACTGCATTTGACCATTTTCATGGTCACTGCGAGGTTAATCATCGATCGTTATAACTGACCTAATATGCGCACGGATATCCGGCGATGCGCTAAGCAATGTCCCAGCTGTCAGCAGAAACTTCATCGTCATACTGTCACTGCTCCCGAAACTCTCATTCCCTGGAGCACGTTTCAGACTTGCCCACTTAGACCTAGTTGGGCCGCTCCTTCCATCGAACGGTTTCTTTTTTATTCCACATGTGTATATTGTTTCACACTTTGGCCATACGCGATTCCCTTACATGATATCTCATCTGAAACTGTGGCCCGTACCACTTTGTATTATGTATTTCCCTTTTTGGCATACCATCCACGATCATCACCGATAGCGGATCTCATTTTAGACCCACGCTGTTCCGTGACTTTAATCATTTATTGGCCTTGTTGAAAGTTTCCATCTATAGCTAAAAGTTTTGCTTACAGCCAATTCACCTGACAAACGTTGGTTTGAACGCATTCCAGACGTCCTTGATATCCGTAATACCGTCAAAGAGGATATTTGATGTTGCCTTGCCTAACTGGCGGATGAGTTGATATTTAGTTTCTCGTGTAACTGGAGATTCAGATCCTGTGTCTTACGCTGAACTTTCGAGCCATCCTTCGTACATTTGGTTCGAATTGACGCTAAACAATAGAGTACACATCTTCACAACCCGCGCTCACTTCGTGCCGATTTTTGGTTGGTGCTGCTTCTGCATGTGTACTCTGCCATCCAGTTTGTCTGAAAGCCGGATATCAGCGTGGAATTGCAGTTAAACGCCTGCTTCCCTTGTGTTCTACGTGTAGGCTTAGGTATAGCGTTATCTGCAATTAAAACAGCTGTGCTTCGACTGTGTTGGTTTTTTGCTGCTCAGCATTTTTTAAGGAACTGAAGCCTCTTGTTATCTCTCAGAGCACTACAGTATCCTCACGCACTCGTCTGCCCGGTGAGCTTTTTCCGCTGACTTTCTTTCCTATTAGCTGCACCAGTCTACGCCTTCTCGTATCCTATAAAGAATGCAGTTCACCGTCTCTGATCTGCCGTTCTCCTGGTATCTGCGTTCCCTCTCTCTAGTCTTACACAGCTGAAATTTTTCTCACCCCTAGTTGATGAGTAGAGTGATAATCGCAGATAGGAGGTGTACTCACGCCCATTTTCTGACGCAATGTTTGCTTCGATTGTTCGCCTGACGTCGGCCGGTTTTTTGTAGCATTATCTTCAAACACAACCGTGGATAACGTACTTCATTTATTCCCTCATCATCAACAGCAGTACATCAGCCATTTGAACTGATGCCCAGCTACCGTACAGCCACAACAACCTACGGAGCGAATACTAATAACTAGAGGAATAGCATGGGGACCTATTATAAAACCTTAATGCCCTAAACAGACATTCAGGGTCAAGGCGCCTACACATTGTGTTAACAACATAACGTCACAGACAGCTGGCTAGCGTGCAAACATAAGACGGCAACAGAGTGACAGCTTCCTTGCGGCTTTCAATGCACCACGTTATAATCAGACACTACCTCGCAGATAACTCAGCACAAAACACTAAACAAGCAGTCCGACTAGGAAACGGCAGCAGACGCGCCCCTGGTGTCGACTGCGAACCATGTCCTGTACGGTCTCTATCCAACTACAAGGAGAGTCACGTGGACTCCAGCCTAAAAGGCTAGACGGACCAACGGCACCCAGTTTGGTCGTCATAGACTTCATTCCTCGCTGCTAAGTCTACTTTTGTCCACCTCGAGCCTTGCGTCAACCTACATCCGGCAAACAACAATACTCTCGGTAAGCGGTGACCAGGTATGCGTCATTCATTTCATCATTCATTATACGTAGTATATACGCAAACCAACGCAACTTAGTGCTGTCTGTTGTTCTAAGGAACTAGCTGGGGTATCATTGCCTGGCACTTGCCTACGCACATCATTGTTGCGGACACACCGCTGCCACTCGACACCAGCAGTGCTTCGCGGACAGCGATTATCAAAGACTTTAAGGCACCGCATGTCATAAGATCGAAGCAGCCAAGTTTCACTACCTTCGAGTAGTACAGCTTTCACTATGGCCTTCTAAACACGGCCTTTCAGGCTGAGCGAAACCCCTTTCTGACGTCAAAGATGTCACAGATTCAAGAAAGCAGTTCTGACTTTTGCAATGCGTCAACTGACTTCAGTCGTTATGCGCCCATTGTTGCTGATGCAGCTACCAAGTGTATTGATCAACTACCTCGAGTTTCTCGCCATCATGAGTCAAGTTGTCATCAAGTTGCTGGAGGTCCCGCAGCAGCACTTTGCACTTTGGAGGTGCGAAGCGCATGCCAATTGATGACACCACTCTAGGGAGCTTATTCATGGTTGATTGGGCCGCCCCAACATCGTTAAACAGCATGGTAATATCGTCTACATAATCAAGATCAACTAGCCTATCACCAGGCAGCACCTCAGCGCCTGCGTCACGAGATTCCGCAGGAGAACACTCCAAGATGTAGTCTATGACGAAGTTCAACAAAAATTGGGAAATTCGATATCTCTGACGAACGCTACTTGTTGTCGGAAAGAATTCCGATAAGTCACTGTAGGTTCTGACACGGCCTGTCGTGTTCGAGTAGAGCACGCAAGATGTTTGACATTCAACGTCCGCACTCTAAGACAAACAGGCCAGCAGGCTGCACTCGCACGCACCTTGGACACACTGGGTGTTGGTGTGTGTTGTGTGTCCGAAACTAGGATTAATGACCCTAACGGGGTTATTGAATTGACTGCACCCGGCTTATCCTCTCGTTATTGGTTGCACGCATCCGGAGACGCCGATGCGGCACTCACGGGTCAAGCTGGTGTAGGTATCATTCTAAGCTTCAAGGCTGAGCCATCGTTGGTTGATTGGATTCCGGTGAACAGCCGTTTATGTGCAGCCCGTTTGACGACATCAGCTAAGGTGAATTCGCGAAATAAAACAAAACGCTGTTTGTTTGTGATTTCTGCTTATGCTCCCACGGACTGCAGTTCTAATGCAGTCAAGGACACTTTCTATCACGAACTGAATGCCCTACTATGCAGTGCTACTAGTTCAGATATTATAGTACTTGCAGGGGATATGAACGCACAAGTAGGGCGTCTGAGCTCTTCAGAAGCTCAGCTGGGTGGTAAGTATGGACTTAACTCCGAACGGACTGACAACGGCGAGCGTCTGCTGCAACTGTGTGCGGAGCACCAGTTGTTTCTTACTAGCACTGCTTTTAGACACAGTGGGCGCCGAAGTGCCACTTGGCGTCCACCTGTAGCTGGCCAGCGATGGACCCAAAATGACCACATAGCCATAAGTTACAGGTGGCGCGGTTCCATTCTGGATTGCCGCTCGTACTGGAGTACCTGTGTCGACTCTGATCATGCCTTGGTACGCTGTCGTTTCTCCATGAAGGCGCACAAAACGTCTCCTCCGATTGGCAACTGAGAAACTGTCAGCCCTCGGTCAGGCAAGCCTATCAAGACGCACTGCATACCGAACTTTCGCTGTCTTGTCCTAATGACACTGAACTTCAGTGGAATAGGATCTCGGCCGCCATGCACGACGCAGGAGCATCTGTTAGTGGTACTATCAGTCGTCACCGCACCAGTCACTGGATATCCGAGCCGTCGGTGAACTTGTTGGAATCTAGAAGACACCTCCCGGCCGGCTCGGAACACAATGTGACCAGACGGGCTATTAGGCGGGAACTAAAGCGGAGCCTACGTGCTGACAAGGAAGCCTGGTGGACCAGTCGGGCTCAAGAAATGGAGCACGCGGGAGCAGTAGGCAACTACCGCAACCTCTTCCAGCTAATCCGCGCCACTGGTCCCAGAAAACCAGGCGTCAATGAGACAATCAGGGACAGCGCGGGTGCGCTGATACACAATAAGGAGCGCCGTGTGGCTCGTTGGGCTGAACACTTTGAACATCAGTTCAACTGGCTCCCTGCTCCCGGACCTCTCCCTACTCAGGTGATGCAGGACCAGTCATGGACGGTTAGTTTAGAGTCTACGTCGGAGGCCGAGGTCCGAAACGCGATCACAGCCCTCAATCGCTTTTGTGCCACCGGCCCTGATTCGCTCCCACCTGCGATATTCAAGGATGAAGGTGAGGTCCTCTGCAGGGCACTGATCTCCCTATTCGAACGTATCTGGAACGAAGGGTGTGCCGGCTAATTGGAGCGAATCGATTATGGTGGCAATATACAAGAAGGGCAGTCGCACAGACTGTTCTAACCACAGGGGTATTAGCCTAACGCCAGTTGTGACAAAATTATTGGCCTCGATTATCGTTCGTCGCCTCACTGCGGAACGGAAATCTCGGAGTAGGGAAGAGCAGGTCGGTTTCCGCCCAGGACGTGGCTGTATAGACCATATATTCACTTTGCGACAGGTGCTAGAGCAGCGCCACGCATACCGCAGACCGACAATTGCTGTGTTCCTCGATTTCGAAAGTGCATGCGATTCAGTCGATCGGTTGATTCTGTTCGAAATACTTGCGCGGAAAGGTGTTCCCACGAAATATGTGAACATCCTTCGTGCTCTATACTCGAACACTACAGGCCGCGTCAGGGTCTATGGTACCCTATCGGATAGCTTTCACACTACAAGTGGCGTTCGACAGGGTTATCCGATTTCCCCGTTTTTGTTCAATTTCGTCGTGGATTCCATCATGGAGTGTTCCCTTGCGGAATCTCATGATGTAGGCGTTGAAGTGCTGCCTGGTGAAAGGTTAGTTGATCTAGATTATGCGGACGATATCGTCTTGCTTTTCGACAATGTTGAGGCGGCACGATCAACCCTGGATAGCCTATCAAGAGTGGTCCCATTATTTGATATGCACTTCGCACCTTCAAAGTGCAAAGTGTTGCTGCAGGACCACCAGCCATTTGATGACCCCTTGACGCTTGCTAACGAGGAACTCGAGGTGGTTGATCAATTCACTTATCTTGGCAGCTGCATCAGCAACGATGAGCGCATAGAAACTGACGTCAGCTCACGCATTTCGAAAGTCAGAGCTGTCTTCTAGAGCCTGCGGCATCTTTGGCGACAGAAGGGAATTTCCCTCCGTCTGAAACGCTGTGTACACAAGGCCACAGTGAGGGCAATTCTGCTCTATGGGAGTGAGACTTGACCCCTTCGGTCTGAAGATCTGAGACGCGTTCAAGTCTTTGATCATCGTTGTTTACGAAGCATTGCTGGTGTCGGATGGCACCAGCGTGTCCGCAACGATGACGTGCACAGGCGAGTACTAGGTAGTGATAATCATGCTAGCCCCCTAGAACAGCAGATAGCACTGAATAAGTTGCGTTGGCTCGGGCACGTGCTACGCATGCCTGGTCACCGCTTACCTAGGAGGGCCTTGTTCAGTCTACCAGGTGTAGGATGGCGCAAGGCTCGAGGTGGACAGAAGTTGACTTGGCAGCCGGAAATGAAGTCACTGACGACCAAACTGGGTGCCGTTGGTCCGTCTCGCCTTCCGGGTTTGAGTCCACGTGACTCACCTTGTGCTTGGCTCGAGACTTTACAGGACATGGCTCGCAACCGACACCAGTGGCGCGTCTGCTGCCGTCTTCTAATCGGATTGCCTGTGTAAAGTGTGTTTGGTTCTGAGTTATCTGCGGGGTAATGGCTGATTAGGACGCGTGGCAGTGAAAGCCGCAAGGAAGCTGTCTCGCCGATGCCGCCTTATCTTTGCACGATAGCCAACTGTTTGTGACGGTATGTTGTCAACACAAGGTGTAGGCGCCTTGACCCTGAATGTTTGCTTAGGGCATTAAGGTTTTCAGGTAAGTCCCCCTTCTCTTCCTCTTATAATTCTTTATTTCATAGGTCCTCATGGTTGTATGACAGCGAAGCATCAGTTCAAATGGCTGATGTACTGCTGTTGATGATGATGCAAGATGTTCATATCTTTCATGGGAACATCTCTCCGCGCAAGTATCTCGAACCGAATACATCGATCAACTGAATCGAATGCACTTGAAGTCGAGGAACACAGCTATTGTCGGTCTGCGGTATACTTGGCGCTGCTCTAGAACCTGCTGCAAAGGGAATATATGGTCTATACAGCCATGTTCTGGGCTCTTCCCTAATCTGGGGTTCCCGTTGCTTAATGAGGCGATGAACGAGAATCGGGGCCAGTGGCGTGTATTCCCCGATCAATTTTTATTGTGCTCAAATAAATCGCATCTTCATCAGTTTACTTATGTTTTGGACTGCCTCTGGGAGCATCGAGCTTCGGTGACATGGATTTATGCGGCTGTACATGTCGCAAGAGCTGTGCGTGTGCCACTCTCAGATGTCACCGCACTGAACATCATTCTCCGCTGCGTTGATATCGAACCCTAACGTGGTGCGACGGTTTGACTACCTCTTCAACCTATACCGACACCTAGGATTATCAAATATGTTAGCCGAGCTTTGAACTCATTGAATTGAACCGGCTTCTCTTTGAGTGAGTTCTATTGCATCACAGGAAGTCGCTATAGTTCGGTTGCTGCGGTGTTCGCCGAGCTGGGTAATTGGCTTGCAAACGTTTCGTCACCAGTCGCGGTGACATTATCAGTTCATGTGACTGAGCGTTTTTGTAGCAGAAGCCATTGGAAGTCACTATAGTGTTTATGGTTGGAAAACTTAGCAAGGGCTTTGTATAAGGAACCGGTTATTTTTTCAATGCAAGCAGTACGTAAATCTTCGCTCTTATGGTAGCTTATTTCCGAAAAGGTAATGGGGAGCAACTGTACTTTCTTCGGTGACACCAAACGATGCATGCTGGACAATGAAGGGCAAATCTGCTTAATCGGCCAGATTGTAACTTTCCCGTTTCAGCCGTACCTATTTACTATCTTTCATAAGAACTCTTGTTTTGGCCGCAAAATTTGTTCTTGTTTGTGATAAGCTTTGGACGTGAGTCATTTGTATTACACCTCAGTATTTGTACTTTTGTGACGCGACTGCGACTAATGTTGTCTGAACTGGATTTACACAATACAGTGATGTACTCTCTGAAGCTTGTTTCAATTTACATTTCTGCGCCCATTTTTCGCCACCGTTTTCAAGGATTCATGCTCATTTTTTCCACATTTTCAGCACACTGTCGTTTGACTGCTACCGAACTGTTAAACAACCACTATGTCAGAGTTCGCCATACGCGCGCAAACATATGTTGTGTGTGCTGTGATGATTGGTTGTTTTGCTATACTTTATCCAAAAGTGTTTCATCCCATGATTTTGCGTTCCCTCGGAATTGCAAGACAACCTAAGCCGGTTGAACATGGTAAGTAGTGGCTTCCCTCTGCGCGGAAGACTGCTTTCTTTCCCTCGTTGTAGACCATGTTCCAAAACCGCACATGCGTCAGGTACGTTCCCTTTTCGTTTCGTATTGTATGTTAAACATTTCCGTGACAGGCATCTATTTATCGTGAAAAGCCATTTCCTCCTAAAACTTCAGACACAGTTACTTCGCCGAAACGTGGTGGCATTTTAACTGTGGTCCTTCCTTTATATGGCGTGGGCATTGCGATTTATCTTATATACACCCTATCCAGAGTACGTTTCTTTGACATTACTCCTCTTATGTGAAAAAAGTTGTTCCGCACTAAGCCAACTTTTCGTTTGATTCTCTGCCTCGACATTTCGCAGGTATACAAATCGCGTCAACGGCACAAAGCAGATCGAAAGGATGAGTTTTTGCGTCACTACTACCGCGGTTTCCATTACGACGTCAACCGGGGTAAATTTCGGATGGGCCACGGGTCTTCTGACGAGGACTCTTGCTTGCCTGAAGATGAAGGTGATTGGGGGCTGCTTTCACAATCTTTTGAACGAACCGGAAAACATGGACATTGTGAGCAACATTGCACGCATTGTGTGCCGATCCTTCACCAGATTAAAGTGCACTTATGGAAATAACCACTCAACTTCGTTTCGAACTGCTCTTTCTCGTATGAACTCAATTCTTTCGACTGCTGTGGTGCTGCATGGCTCACTGTCTTGCTGATCTTCTTACTTACTTAGATCCAATGGCAATTCATTGATGCGCTCCACCATCTTAGAAACTAGTCACCCAACAACTATTACTGTAGGGTGTAACCTCTTTATCCACATAGAATGCACCGACTGAATGACCTGTCATGGGTTCGACCCTGAGTAAACAGTTGGTGTTGACAAATGCTTCCAACAATCTCATCCTGCTACTTTCACCCAGTTGTATGTACCTGAAAGTTTCATTCATTTGCAGTCCTATGGGTTCATTGGCCTAGATCCTATACCCTAACAATAATGGACGATAGCCTGGTGCTTGGATCTGTTTACCCCTCCGACTGACTAGGCCTTACTCTTTGAGGCTTTTGGGTATTTTGAGAGCTACTATTGCTAGACTCGTTAGTGGTTATAGTTTATACAAAAGCAATTCCGTCGTCATTCAGTTTAATGATTAAAATTAGAGCGGCACCAGCGTCCGCCGTAATTGATCGTCTCTTGAGCCGCAGTTGGGATTTTGCCCCGAAGGACTCGACCGAGAACCCAAATCGTCTTCTCTCGCTTTAGGGTGCCACAACGGCGACATACTCCACATGCAGATTTTATGACTGTATGCTAGTGAAAAGTCGGCGCGTTGTTACTGTTGGTGTATTTAGAATCCAGTCTTTTTACGTATCGTATTACGATCTTTCGGCTTGTGTTGCTTCCCCTCTGAATCTTCTGAACAAAATCCGGCCCAGAGACAGAATGATTCATGCTCTTGGGTTTTAACCCATGAGTCACCAATTCGGACCTGTGTAAGCTTGGACAGTGTCGCAATATGCCAGTCCTCAAGGACGCACTGGCAGTTGTGTGGCAGAAAGGCTTACATTCGTGGTTCCGGCGCACTGATAGCACTTTTTCTGACCAACTCGGGTCTCACAAAATAAGTTAAATGAAACTCACCCCATCGCCTCTTTAGTGCTTCCTCAAGATGATCCGTTTTTACCGCTCGCTGCGTAATGGGGGACATGAGCCAGTATTCCTCCACCGGTTCTCAATCTCAACCGTAGTGACTGTCAGTTTTTCTGCGTTAGGACTCCTGTTTAAGTCTCTGTTTTCTCTTCAGCTGAACAGAACGAGGCTTTCGATTGGACGTCAATCGATGGCACTGATTGTCCGAACATTTATCGCTCTGCGAAGACTTTACCTCGTGACTTGGAAGCATTGCTGAAGGAGTTGGAAAGTCCGGATAAAGGTGAGGGGGCGTCGACCCGATCATTTTTCTCCATACCCATTCTTCCGTGGATGGGAACAGTACACATTCCTCCATCAAAGTGATTGCTTCAAGCATTCCACATAATTTTCCCACCCGGCCATACGTGCGAACATTTATTTGTTGAGCTATATGCACCATTTCCTGTTTACTATCGACATCCCCTGTCTGCTCAGCAGGAGTGTTCAACATTTCTGCCTAATTAGAATGCCTTTGTGATCTCTATACCTCACTCAGTCGCTGTTATCCGCATCAAGCGGACTGTTTTTTATGTACACTAGTGGTTGCCTGATTCGGTCTAGGTGGGATAAATTCCAATGATTTAATAAAATGTAGGCCTTCTGGTAGCACACCCTCCCATTGTTCAATTACCAGACTTTGTGACCGTAAACAGAGTGAGATGGCCTTCCATACTATAGCATTAAGTCCCTCCACTTGCCCTTTGAATTTCGGATTGTAGCTAGTGGTTCTGCAGGTTGCTACACCACGCTCATACAGAAATGTTTTCAGCACTTCTGACATGAACGAGGAACCCCTGTCAGAATGTACATACGATGGCATTCCAAAGATGGAAAGCAATTTAGTGAGTTTGTATATGATAGTGGAGGCTGTGATGTCAAGACAGGCGTATGCCAACGGGAATCTGGAATACCTGTCGATAACTGGTCTCTTGAAGTTCATGCGTAGTCGTTCGAAAGGCTGAATTGCTTTGATTAGCGGATTGTTGACTGATGTGCATCGCTTCGGCTTCAGCTGAAAGCATATAAAGCACTGCTGGATTATTGATTTTACATTTGCTATGTAAAAGGCAAGTTCTTCGCTCGCATGTAGTGGAAAAGTCTACTAACGCCAGGATGGCATAGTGTTTCGTGGATGCGCTCCAGTGCATTGGGTGTATGGATGGTTGCACAATCTGCCCCCGATAATGTGTCTGCTGCGGAATTCTGAGTACCAGACCGATATACCACATCGCAAGAGAACTGTGAGAGCTCGATACGACATTTGGATTTTGTCGTTTTTAATCATTCCTTCTAGCTTCGTATTCTACATGCAAGCATGCAACTGCGCGCTGATCAGTTCTCGGTTTAAAATGTATTCCGAGTAGATAGTGCCGCCATCTCTTTATAGTTTTCACAATAGCATATGCCTCTTTCTCCACGGCTGAGTGGTTTCGCCCACTACCGGCCAGTGTTCGTAAAAAAGTTCAACCGCTCGACCGTTCTGATTGAGTGTTGCAGAAAGCGATATCAGATACATCAGTCTCGATTACTACTGGCACGTTTTTATGAACAGCGATCACGGCTGCTTCGACTAGTTTTACCTTTAATGCTTTATACGCGTCTAAAACACTACTTGGCCGTGGAAAAATCTTATTATGAACGAGCACATGGATCTTGTCCGAAAAGTGTGCGAGCAACTTGGAGTAGTATGCAAACATCCCGACCGCTCTTTGTTGTGCCTTAAGATCTATTGGCGGACGTAGCGTTATTAATGGCTTGAAGTGATCAGGGTCCGGTTTCATTGTACCCAACGCAATTTCGTAACCAAGCAAGCGAATTTCCTTGGCCTCAAATATGCCTTTTTTACGATTTAGGGTCATTTCATACTTTTCGACGACCCGCAAGAAGCTTTGAAAGTTTTTGTCATGTTCTGCAGAGTCTGCCACACACAGTAATATTGACCTAGACGAATGTTCCTTAGAGATTTTTGTGGCGAATCAGTTCATCCATAGCTCTTTGGACGCATGCAACACCGTTGATTACTCTAAGTTATTGCATGCCTCAAATGTGGTATATTTATTCTCGTCTTTCCTTCTAGAGATTTAATGATAAGCACTCTCTAGATCAAGAGTGTTGAAAACCCCAAAATGAGATATCTTTTCGATCATGTCATCTGTACGCGGTAAAGGATGAGCATCCAGTTCCGCAAAGCGGTTTATGGTTTGGCTATAGTCGATAACCATTTGTTCCTTTTGGCGTTCGTTTGTGGTGACAAGAACTTGTGCACGCCAAGATGATTTCGAAGACTCGATTATACCTTCTTTTAGTAGCCTATCCATCTGTTCGTCTGCAGGATTATGCTTCCGTGACTTGGTGCGTAATGGAGGGAGATAGATGGGCGAACAGAGCAGTGGGAGGTAGTTGAGCAGCTGAAAAGCTATATAAAGAGAACGGAGGGCGATTACCATGTAAAGGTATCTACGCTTCTGTGCAACTGTAGGAAATCATGTCCTAATAAAATATCAGTGCACAGATCCGGAAGTATTGAACACTTCACATGGAGGTAGAACACTCCTGTGTACGAGTGTAGCAAAACATTGTCGTTTGGTATGATTAATAAGTTATGTTGAACCCAGAACAATTTCACCGTGGGATTTCAACTTTGCCCAACGAGGTTTTTGTACAACGGTTTCACAGACAAAACTCTCAGAGCTTCCTGTGTCGATTAGCGCCTTCAGCATAATTCCGTTGACAGTGACATCTCTGATAACCTTCGCAAGACATGCGGGAGCGGCTGCGGTGATAACAGAAGAATGGGAAGAAGCAATATGTTTTATGGGTGTATAAGAACGAAAAACGTTCTGAAAATGTCCTCTCCACACGAATTGCGGTTTGAGTCTCTAGTGGGACACTTTTGTCGAGGATGGCGCTCGTAGCCATAAAAATGGCATTTATCCGACAACTTTGTTTGAGTGGTAGCCAGTGTGGCGTCCAATGGTGAACTGGTGCATAGATTTTTGTGAGCAGAGGATTCATCAGCTATGGTGTTGCAAGGCACGATTGGAACCGATGACGCAAAGAAATGGGACTGTTTCTGAGCTAAATCTAGGGACTAAGCTTGAAGGTTCTATACTCCAACAGTCTGTCTTATGGAATTGGATAATAGACCACTAATGAATCCATCACGGATGACATCATCTTGGTTTTGCTCAGCACTCACTTATTTATACTTGCCATCTGTGGCGAGTGCTCGAGATCTCTGTATAAGCTGATCGAGATTTTGGTAGTCTCTTGCTTGCAGGTCGCTAATAGATGACGAGAGTGCTGATGGCTGATTCGTATGAAAGACATCGTGAAATAATTTTATACACAGCTGGTGAGAGGAAATTACTGTCTTTTGCTTGTCAGGTTTGTGTGAATGCATCATAATCATGAAGTTGGTAAATGTAAAAAACCAGTGTTCTCATGATTCCGCTGCATCGGAAGCCTTTGGGCCCCTTGTCAAGGCGTTCGGGTCGCAGAGGCTGATCCATTTCTAGATGAATACATTGTTTATGAGATTGAGTAGGATCCACCAGATAGATTGAACCTATGTCGATTGAGAACACGTAGACCTGAGAGTTAGGCTTTAATCCCCTAGAAACCTCGGTATGCAAGCTACAATAGGACAAATGATAGGTTATAACCCCAAATGGAATAACGACAGTTTACAGTAGCATAAAAGTAGTAACAATGTAAGAATATAAATTCACATCACCTTACTCCAATCGTATTTGATCTTTGGTCCCCTCCTTGGCATTCATTACTTAATACCAGTATACTTCAATTCATTGCATTTTGGTTTGGGGTGATGCGAGCAACTTCTCCCATAGGATAAATACGAGGCTGTCAGAATCTATTCTTGTGTGTATCTTGAGGTTTTCCTATGGACCCTCGTGACCCACCATTCTGTTCGTCTTTTAGGCGCTACGTAATCACATTCCTCCAAAACCCATTCGGTCAGTTAACTATTGGAGAACTGTGTACCAGACCCCATTCACTTCGTTTTGGTTCCCTAATTCTTTATTGGCAGTCTAACCTCGGCCGTCATCACCCCGCAATTTTAGTGGTAAAGGTCTTGTCAAACCAACTTAACGCCAAGCTTCACTGACTCTTCGTTCCAAGATTACTCCAACTAGGCGCTAACTACAGTCTTCTATCTCTTCGAGTCGTGAAAACTGTCAGTTTGGTTGACACATTTATTCTCCTTTTGCACCACTTTCAACATACAAACAGGTTAATTATCGTACTGATGCTGCTAACAGAAACTGCGCGGACCAACTTTTTGTTTATCTTTGATACATTGGTTCTTTCATTCCTGCTTCCTGGCATCTCTCAGTCGCTAGCAGGCTCTTCACTATCTACATACCCGATTGGTTATACTTAAACTGCACGACTCGCACTACCATCTCATCTGACGGCTGTGGCTGATTCTTATATGGCGTCCACCTTGTAATCCATCGATCACCGCTTCGAATGTACCTGAGTGCGGGCGAATTCGCAGCATCTCTAACTCGCGTGCGCCTGTTGGTAGTCGCTTGGCCACAAAGAGTTGGTACGGCGTACAGCTGTATTGTTGATGTTGCTTTGGATGTAGGCTTCGATGGGGTTTACTCATGCGCTATATACCAGCTGCATACGTACTATGTTCATGCCTAAATGAGTATCTGTTGGTTCTATGCAAAAATCGCTCCATCGCTGTTTGTTCATTTGTTCCCTACTTGCTTTTTATCGGCTTTTATTCTGACCTTCGTGAAGTGTTGGTCCCTCACCTGAATGGACGCTTGATTCCCAATCAAAACCCGAAGTCGCTGCCCCCCCCCCACAGGACAGAGAGAAGACCGGATCGGACTAGCAGAGCAACAGGGTTGTATTAACGGATCACATCGTTCATTATAAAGGTGAAATGGAAAGTTCGTGAATGTTATTTACTTCGCACGTGGAAAGTTCTGGAAGGGTCAACTTACAGCAAATCAAGGAACGCCGCCCTCGCGTTAACTGGCCGCTTTTTCCGGTTGGCTCTCTGTTCGTCCCAATCAGGGCGGGTGAGTTTGGATTGCCTTCCGCGGCGATGGGGTCCTGGTTTGTTCGCACCGCGTATTTCTTCCTAACACTTCCCTCCTTTGAGTTGTGTTCTACGATTTCAGCTTGGGGTTGACTTCCATGGTGACACGAATTTGCGTCGCCGCTTCGGCCTCTGTGCTGCTAGGTTTCGGGACGAATGTTGTGCTTGCTGTGTTGGGGCATGTTGGGGAGTCTTCACTTGCGTCGGCCAGTATGTCCGAGGTAACTGCGCTGATAGTACTTGTTGTTGCAGTTGTTCGCCAGTCCCTGTCTCTAGCAGCTGAGTAGTATGTCTTATGCAAATTGCCGTCCCAACCTGGAGACTTTAGCTCACGTTTCCTCGTTTGTATATCACATGGCCCATAGCCCATTTAGGATAGTGGATGCCATGATCTCTCGCCAGGACTTGTTGACCAACATTAAAGGCTCACTTCCGAGTACCGTGTCGGATGTTGAATTGACTCTCCATCTGCTAGTTGCGGGACAGTAACTGATCCTTCTTTGATGTGAGGGCATCATGCAGCACACGGATTTTCCTTTGAAACAAAGTTTCAGCCGGAGATAGTGCGTTCGGTGTCTGCGGATTTGGAGTTGCGCGATACGTCAGAAGAAATGTGTCAACAATCTTCTCCAAGGTACCTTCCCCTTTCATTTTTAGGAAGGCTCTTTTGCGTGTATCCACAAAGCGTTCCGCTTGCCCGTTCGATTGTGGTTGGAAAGGTGGAGACCTTACATGGACGACCGTGTTTCTGCGACAGAAGACAACAAATTCAGAGGTGGTGCATTGTGTACCATTGTCCGAAACCAACGTCTGGGGAACACCGAAACGAGAAAATACCTGTCGGAGAGCAGAGATAGTGACTGCTGCGGTGGTTCTCACCATCGGAATCACCTCTGGCCATTTACTGTGGGCATCGAAAACGATGAGAAAATGATGCTCGTCAATTGGACCCGCAAAGTCGACGTGTACCCTTGACTGTCGTTCCGTTGGTATTGGCCAGGATTGCAATTCCGTCTTCCTTGGCTGTTTAGATACACTGGCACATCGGGGACAATTCTCCGTTAAATTATCGATTTGGGAATCCATATACCGCCAATACACAGTTTCGTACCAGCATCATCATCATCACCTACAGCAGTACATCAGCCATTTGAACTGATACTTCGCTGCCATACAACCATGAGGACCTATGAAATAAAGAATTATAAGAGGAAGAGAAGGGGGACTTACCTGAAAACCTTAATGCCCTAAGCAAACATTCAGGGTCAAGGCGCCTACACCTTGTGTTGACAACATACCGTCACAAACAGTTGGCTATCATGCAAAGATAAGGCGGCATCGGCGAGACAGCTTCCTTGCGGCTTTCACTGCCACGCGTCATAATCAGCCATTACCCCGCAGATAACTCAGCACCAAACACACTTTACACAGGCAATCCGATTAGGAGACGGCAGCAGACGCGCCACTGGTGTCGGTTGCGAGCCATGTCCTGTAAAGTCTCGAGCCAAGCACAAGGTGAGTCACGTGGACTCAAACCCGGAAGGCGAGACGGACCAACGGCACCCAGTTTGGTCGTCAGTGACTTCATTTCCGGCTGCCAAGTCAACTTCTGTCCACCTCGAGCCTTGCGCCATCCTACACCTGGTAGACTGAACAAGGCCCTCCTAGGTAAGCGGTGACCAGGCATGCGTAGCACGTGCCCGAGCCAACGCAACTTATTCAGTGCTATCTGTTGTTCTAGGGGGCTAGCATGATTAGCACTACCTAGTACTCGCCTGTGCACGTCATCGTAGCGGACACGCTGGTGCCATCCGACACCAGCAATGCTTCGTAAACAACGATGATCAAAGACTTGAAGGCGTCTCAGATCTTCAGACCGAAGGGGCCAAGTCTCACTCCCATAGAGCAGAATTGCCCTCACTGTGGCCTTGTGTACACAGCGTTTCAGACGGAGGGAAATTCCCTTCTGTCGCCAAAGATGCCGCAGGCTCGAGAAGACAGCTCTGAATTTCGAAATGCGTGAGCTGACGTCAGTTTCTATGCGCTCATCGTTGCTGATGCAGCTGCCAAGATAAGTGAATTGATCAACCACCTCGAGTTCCTCGTTAGCAAGCGTCAAGGGGTCATCAAGTGGCTGGTGGTCCTGCAGCAACACTTTGCACTTTGGAGGTGCGAATTGCATACCAAATAATGAGACCACTCTGGCCAGGCTATTAAGAGTTGATTGTGCCACCGCAACATTGTCGAAAAGCAAGACGATATCGTCCGCATAATCAAGATCCAACTAAACTTCCACTAGGCAGGACCTCAATGCCTACATGGTGAGATTCCGCAAGGGAACACCATGATAGAATCCACGACGAAATTGAACAAAAATGGGGAAATCGGATAACCCTGTCGAACGCCACTTGTAGTGTGAAAGCTATCCGATAGGGTACCATAGACCCTGACGCGGCCTGTAGTGTTCGAGTATAGAGCACGAAGGATGTTCACATATTTCGTGGGAACACCTTTCCGCGCAAGTATTTTGAACAGAATCGATCGACCGACTGAATCGAACGCACTCTTAAAATCGAGGAACACAGCAATTGTCGGTCTGCGGTATGCGTGGCGCTGCTCTAGCACCTGTCGCAAAGTGAATATATGGTCTATACAGCCACGTCCTGGGCGGAAACCGACCTGCTCTTCCCTACTCCGAGATTTCCGTTCCGCAGTGAGGCGACGAACGATAATCGAGGCCAATAATTTTGTCACAACTGGCGTTAGGCTAATACCCCTGTGGTTAGAACAGTCTGTGCGACTGCCCTTCTTGTATATTGCCACCATAATCGATTCGCTCCAATTAGCCGGCACACCCTTCGTTCCAGATACGTTCGAATAGGGAGATCAGTGCCCTGCAGAGGACCTCACCTTCATCCTTGAATATCGCAGGTGGGAGCGAATCAGGGCCGGTGGCACGAAAACGATTGAGGGCTGTGATCGCGTTTCGTACATCAGCCTTCGACGTAGACTCTAAACTAACCGTCCATGACTGGTCCTGCATCACCTGAGCAGGAAGAGGTGCGGGAGCAAGGGGCCAGCTGAACTGATATTGAAAGTGTTCAGCGATTAAACTTTGCACAATAATCTGCGTCGACTGGGAAACGAACCCCGGGCAGATTATTGTGCAAAGTTTAATCGTGGTTTCTACTTTCTACAAAGTTACATACTCACAAAACCACCAATACTCTAAATTTACCATCACCCTTTGAACACCTGATGGACAGATACTTCGGTTCATTGGGAAGTGACGAGTGAGTGAGCCAATCTGCAACACCAAGACAGATACTGTGAGCTTATTGGCAATACGTCGCGAACCAAGCAGAAGTCATGTATTATTAATTGCCTACTGCTTCTGCCTCCTCCATTTCTTGAGCCCGACTGGTCCACCATGCTTCCTTGTCGGCAGGTAGGCTCTGCTTTACTTTAAGCCTAATAGCCCGTCTGGTCACATTGTGTTCCGAGCCAGCCGGGAGGTGTCTTCTAGATTCCAACAAGTTCACCGACGGCTCGGATATCCAGTGACTGGTGCGGTGACAATGGATATTGCCACAAGCAGATGCTCCTGCGTCGTGCATGGCGGCCGAGATCCTATTCCACTGAAGTTCAGTGTCATTAGGACAAGACAGCGAGAGTTCGGTATGCAGTGCGTCTTGATAGGCTTGCCTGACCGAGGGCTGAGACAATTTCTCAGTTGCCAATTGGAGGGGACGCTTGGTGCGCCTTCCGGTAAAATTCATAGAGAAACGACAACGTACCAAGGCATGATCAGAGTCGACACAGGTACTCCAGTACGAGCGGCAATCCAGGATGGAACCACACCATCTGTAACTTATGGCTATGTGGTCAATTTGGGTCCATCGCTGGCCAGCTACAGGTGGACGCCAAGTGGCACTTCGGCGCCCACTGTGTCTAAAAGCAGTGCTACTAAGAAACAACTGGTGCTCCGCCCACAGTTGCAGCAGACACTCACCGTCGTCAGTCCGTTCGGAATTAAGTCCATAATTACCACCCAGCTGAACTTCTGAAAAGCTCCGACGCCCTACTTGTGCGTTCATATCGCTGCAAGTACTATAATATCTGAACTAGTAGCACTGCATAGTAGGGCATTCAGTTCGTGATAGAATGTGTCCTCGACAGCATTAGAACTGCAGTCGGTGGGAGCATAAGCAGAAATCACAAACAAACAGCGTTTTGTACTACTTCGTGAATCAACCTTAGCTGATGTCGTCAAACGGGCTGCACATAAACGGCTGTTCACCGGAATCCAATCAGCCAACGATGGCTCAGCCTTGGAGCTTAGAATGACACCTACACCAGCTTGACCCGTGAGTGCTGCATCGGCGTCTCCGGATGCGTGCAACCAATAACGAGAGGATAAGCCGGGTGCAGTTAATTCAATAACCCCGTTAGGGTCATTAATCCTAGTTTTGGGCACATCAACACCCAGTGTGTCCAAGGTGCATGCGAGTGCAGCCTGTTGACCTGTTTGTCTTAGAGTGCGAACGTTGAACGTTGCCATGGAGACGGGATAGCGTGGTTTTGTAAGGGACTTTTGCCGATAGGCGTCCGATAGGTGCTGTGGGATGGTGGCTGCAGATGGTTCTCCTCCAGTGGCGCTTTGGTTGCTGTCAGTTGAGCCGGGAATTATAGAAGGAAGGTTAGTAATGGGGGTCGGGATGGGAGTAAGAGAAACAGGTGGAAAAGAAAGAAGGAAGGCGCCAGCAGTAGCATGTTTTCGCTTATCCACCCTGCTGTATGCAGCAGATAAGGCGACCCTTGATAATCTGCGCGACGGCCGATGCAGGATGAAGTTTATGTTTGAAGAAAATGTCATGGTTGTATGTGAGCTGAGATACTGCCAGGACGCCCAGACCTAGACAGGAGGACGATTAGGGTCCTCATCCAAAGTCTTTGGCTCAAAAGCCTGTCCGCAAGGCAGCGGGGAGGTGGCAATGATTTAGTTTTACAGAAATGGACGCAATCCCATTTCAAACCCCTAACCTGGAGGACCAGGAGACTGAGTTTTTCTGACCTCTCACCATTGACCAACCTGGTAGGAGTAGCTCTCAAGATGCCCGGAGGCATCACCTAGTATAACTCAATGGGTCAGTAAGGTACGCAAACCGTCACACCACGTTAAGGTCCAGTCTCGTGGCGAGGCACCAGCGATTTCATGCGATTCATTCCTGGGTGAACAGTATGAAATTGTCGGAGGACTCTCTCTTGAAGGATGAGAGGAATGACAACGCGATCTGAGAATGGCAGACAATTGCTGACGACTGATAGTGCTTCCTTTCGTTGGTGGAATTGTTAAAGCTCCGGCGCTGTAACTCCCTTACGCTAGCCATTGAGGTGGAAATCGTTCACTTGTTGTAAGGTAGAATCATGATGGGTCGCTTCCTGCACTATTTCGAACGTTACTGGTAAGGCACCGAAAATGTCAGACACAACGGAGATTTGAGCAACTACCAAATCCTCTGGTTCTTGATGCTGTGTACCAATTAGACGAGATAACGCATCCACTTGACCAATGTTGTCTGTAGATTGATATTTGACGATGAAATCGTATCCAAGTAGCATCGTTGCGCAGCTTTGGAGACGACTGACCGTGCAGACTGGAATGCTTTTCTTTGATCCAAAGATTGCGACCAATGGTTTGTGGTCAGTGAACAGCGTGAATTTTCGTCCATAGAGCATTTTGTGCAATCGTTTGACTGCAAACACTATAGCCAAAGCTTCTTTCTCTATCTGCCACTGGGGTGAGTGATCTCGCTGCATGTGCCACAGCTTTCTCCGAACCATTGGGAAAAATGTGGGATATAACTGCTCCAATTCCGTAGTCTGATGCGTCAGCAGCAACTATGATCTCCAGCTCCGGATTGAAATGCGTTAGCAATAGGTCAGAACACAATATAGTCTTGACATTATCAAATGCGGCTTGACGTTCAGGAGACCACACAAATTTGCGATCCTTTACCAGAAGTTCAATGAGCGGTCCTCGTAGCCAACGCATTTCGGGCACAAAAGAGCTGTAATGACTGATCAACCCCAAGCATGATTTGAGCTTCGCGACATTGTCAGGGGGAGGTATCTGTTTTATGGCACTTATGTTGGAAGGATCTTTACGACGGCCATCCGTGTCGATGATGAAGCCAAGATACTTTACACACTTCATGCCGGTATTTCACTTTTCTGCTTTCAAGTGGAAACCGTAGTCATTAATGCGGTGGAGAACTGCTTCCAGTCTTTCCGTCAGCTCTCGACTAGTAGCCCCTTTGATTATGATGTCGTCCAAGTAAGCTGCGACTCCTGATAACCCAGCTAACATCGTATCTATAATTTGTTGAAAAATGGCGGGAGCTGCTTTGACACCAAACGGCAAACGGTTGAACTGGTAAAGACCTCGGTGCGTATTGATTGCCAGCAACTCCTTTGAAGCATCGTCGACTTCAATTTGAAGATAAACATCTGATAAATCTAGCTTTGCAAAGTAAGCGCCACCACTGAGCTTAGCAAATAAATCTTCTGGGACTGGCAAAGGATACTGGTGCATTTTCAAAGCAGCATTCAATCCCGTAGAGTAGTCAGCGCAGATACGAACGGTTCCATTGGTCTTCTTGACGACAACAATAGGTGCTGACCACGCTGAATAGTTCACCGGCCCGCTCCAAACGATCAAGTTCCGAATCAACAATCGGAAGCGCAGCGTATGGTACCGATTTTTTGGGTCAGAATACGGGTTTCGCTCCGTCTTTGATAGTAAGACTTGCTTTGGTCTTGGTGCATCTTCCCAAGCCGTTGCGAAACACAAACGGGACTTCTTTCTTAGCTGCTCCATCAGGTGGTGGTTTGGTTCGTCACCTTCGAAAGAGGGCCTCGTATATTCGAGCCGGAGGGTATTGCAGATTTGACTCAGGGGAATGTCGAACAGGTATTATATTATTATTATACACGTCAGCTAGAGGTGGGAAACATCTCAGCTACTGTGCCGCAATAAATTATAGAAAAACGAAAATAAATACAGAAGTTGCATGCCAGCTGAGCTACCAGCAACGGATAGGCATCGTTCCAGTAAGCTACCAGCCAGCTACTAGGCAAAAAGAAAAATTACTGTTGTACGCTACGAAATGAGATCGTAAGTGGAGGGGGAGGCTAAAAGGGATGGAGAGGGACAAAGAAACTCACAGCACGAACGCCACTGAGATCGGTTCCTTGCCATGTCAGCAAGTGTATCCAGCCAAACGTGTTCACCGTCTTTCGGACCCCAACCAGGGAGCCGTGACGCTCCAACCGAGGCCAGCTCAGAAGTGAGGGCCTTCATTCCTCTCAACCAAGTCATCGCTTGACCACCCTTCCTCTTCTTCCATCCACATCCCCGGTGAGCAAACAACGCACGTCGTGGAAGCAGGTGGGCTGGCATGCGTAACACGTGGCCGAGGCATCGGAGCCTGGTGCGTGAAATGACAGTGCTGAGTGGTTCATTTCCTTTTCCTGTGCCGTAAACAAGGCGTCGAACACACTCGTTACTCACGCGGTGTTCCCACCAGATGTGAGCCAAACTGCGAAGGCACCGATGATCGAACGTAACTAGCCTCTTCATGTCGGCCGATCTTATGGGCCAGGTTTCGCAACCGTACAGTAGGGTCGAACGTACCGCTTCATTGTACACTCTTCCCTTCAGGGCAAGAGTGATGTCGCGCCGGCGCCATAGGTGGCGAAGGTTAGCAAAAGCACTTCGAGCTTTTACTATACGGTTCGTGATCTCGTCTACGATTCCAAGGGCGCTGATACAATTTCCCAGGTGGAGCTTCTGGATCCAGTCGAGTCCAAGCAGATTCAAATGTGACAGCCCCGTAATGTACACGACACCGTTTGTCCGAACAGCGCCAAAAACCATTTCACACTGCAGCCCACCAATGAGATTAAGTTGACCTCCTGAAGCGTTAAGTGCAACATGTGTCGTTCGGCTGATTGACGGAGCACCAATATACTGCCAAGTTTTGCTGGAGATAATTGTGATGTTCGAGGCTGTATCTAGCTGGAGACGCACTTGTTACCCGTTCAGGTGAACTCTGATATACTTTCTACGAACCACATGTTCATCAGAGTAGGCCGCTTGAACCGTACTATAGCTGCGGAATCTTTTGGGAACATTTGAATTCGGTCGCATATGTCTAGCACGCTTGAAATGCAATCTGGATCGGCAGTGCGTTTCCTTATGGTCCCTTTTATGACACTTGTGGCAAACATGTTTCCGGAATGGACACACTCGAACAAAATGCCACTCACCACATCTCCAACAGGCAGTCGGGGGCTTGGGATTCTCTCTGGGCTTTTCATGGCCTGTTTCACTTGGAAGCGGTTTCCTTGAGGTGGTTTTTAATACGCTAAGACTTGGGGTTGATTGTTACTTCTCCAGCATAAGCGTGTCATGCCATCATTGGCTTTCAGTAGTTATGGTTTGTAGGGTCATTTGCTGGTCTTGTTCGTGTTTACTCAGCAGCCTGGTGCGAATATCTGCATCCCGTGGGGAATGTAGGCCACAGATAAAATTCAGACATTTGAACTGCTCTGCCGTAATGGATTTGATGTCGAATTTTTCGCACTCGCGATTGACGATGCCAGCGTAAGTGACGTAGTCATCAGCGTCCATCTTGGTGATCTTCAGGCATTGATATCGCGTGTTGAAGGTGGATGATTGCTCTCCAAATATTTGGCCCAAGCATTTGACAGTTTCCTCAAAAGTGCAGTGTCGAGCGTTTTTAGACAAAATAAACTTGACATACCTGGAGTACTCTGCTGTTCCAAGTTTCCTTAATAGCAATCGGACTTTCCATTCGTCATCATGGTCTCCACGTTCAACGCGGAACGCATCTTCATAACGCTTGAACCAAGATTCAAGGGTGAGGCCAGCATCAGGGTCGTACGAAAATTCGGTACTTCTGTTAGTGGTGGCGTCTACTGATGCGGATGGCTTGACGGTTGTAGACAGGAAACCGGTCTGGATTGAGGGTTCGCGTATAAGAGCTTCGATCAGCCTGAGTTGAGATGCCTCCAATTGTGCTTGTTGCTGCAGCAGAATGGCCTTGAGCTCGTCAGCCGATATGGACATCTTGATTAGGGTTCAACCCGTCGCCACCTGAAGTGTTCGTACCTTGCCTGAATAGACGCTTGATTCCCAATCAAAACCCGAAGTCGCTGCCCCCCCCCCCACAGGATAGCGAGAAGACCGGATCGCACTACCAGAGCAACAGGGTTGTATTAGCGGATCGCACCGTTCATTATAAAGGTGAAATGGAAAGTTCGTGAATGGTATTTAAAGTGCACGTGGAAAGCTCTGGAAGGGTCAACTTACAGCAAATCAAGGAACGCCGCCCTCGCGTTAACTGGCCGCTTTTCCCGGTTGGCTCTCTGTTCGTCCCAATCAGGGCGGGTGAGTTTGGATCACCTGCCGCGGTGATGGGGTCCTGGTTTGTTCGCATCGCGTATTCCTTTCTATAACAGCTGCATACGTGCTATGTTCATGCCCAAATGAGTATCTGCTAGTTCTATGCAAAAATCACGCCATCACTTTTTGTTCATTTGTTCCCGACTTGCTTTTTATCGGCTTATATCCTTCGCTTATTATATTTCATCGAGTTGAGCTTGATTCTTTTTGGACAAATTTAAACACGTTTATTTAAATTTTTGGTGGTTTTTGTGAGTGGTGTAATATTGTAGAAGTAGAAGTCACGATTAAATTTTGCACAAAGTCTGCCTCGACGGGGAATCGGACCCCGGACATACGGATTACCGTTCCGCTGCTCTACCAATTGAGCTACCGGTAGCTCAGTTGGTAGAGCAGCGGAACGGTAATCCGTATGTTCGGGATCCGATTCCCGTCGGGGCAGATTATTGTGCAAAGTTTAGTCGTGACTTCCTTCTACAATACAAGTTTATTGTTATTTCTTTTCTATCCAGCATTACTTGTGGGTATCGTACCATTATTATATTACTTTCCTGTATACGTGATCGGCTGCACTTTGGAAATATTTCACTTCGTCAATAATCGCTACAGTTTGCTCTAGTACGCTCTCGGAATCTAATTTCTAGTGCAGTGCTTTTTCGACCCTACGCGTGTTCTGCACTTAGGAAACGCTGCGGAGGACGAGATTCTCAGAGCCATCCCTCCATTGGACATGCACGTCACTGCACTAGGGCTTTTGTATCGATTTCGTCCATATCTCTGACTCTGAATGACGACGACGACAGGTCGGTTTTGTTTTACCGCCAGTAAAATGATTCAGGTGTTCGGTTTGTACTCCACAGTCACCCGTTCGAGGCCGCGTAGATGTGGGTGACCTTGTGCCGGTGGTCACGTGACAACGAGGCATCGGTACCTGGTTTGAGTTTACTGCCGGTATCTTTACTTAGGCTGGCGCACCGCCCGTTCTCCCATGGTGACGTAAGCACGTACACGAACCTTTGATTATGTATGGGGAATGGATTCTTTGTAAGAGAGTATTTATGGCGACCACTGTTCCAGTCGCGCTGCACGCTTAGATGGTCATCGACTTGGAAGTGGCCCCTTGTCATCCGTTTCGACGTGATTGATGAGTCATTTTGAAGCAATCGTTGTGTGAATGGATTGCGACGCGCAATCTCAATGTGGACCGCGATTCATGTTAAACGGAACTCTGATAAATTCGATCGCTGGGACCATAAGGGATGGAACAGATAAACATTGGTTATTGCCCGCCCGAAAGCACTGATCAGTTCCAACATTTTTACTCTGAACTTATAGCTAGTGAACAAACTTCTTTTCATTTGAGAAACTTGAAACAAGCATTCCTGTTTATGATTCAAAACATTGGAGGCTATTGTTATCGATTGCGAACGACCGCTGTGCATCCAAAAGCAGCTGACAATGGTTCTAAGCCTACCGTGGTAGCCCATGCGTTTTGCTTTCTGTGATCACCGTTTGTTTATGTTCCAATGTTACATATTTTTGTGACTGATAAGTATGCACGAAATGACTGCGTCATCTCATAAGCTACGTCTTCTGATTTCTATGTTTTGAAACTTGTTTTCAGTGGTTCACCATCAGGCTAATACAATCAAAGCAATAGGGACTTGTGCAGTCACGGGAGAATTAAATTAGATGGGTAGCCGAGTTTTATATCTATTCTGTTGGGTTGCGTGATGGGTCTGGTTAATGTCAGATTCATCACCATCATCATCATCATACACGTTAGTCAGAGGTGGGGAACACCTCAGCCACTGTGCCGCCATACACAGAAAAAAGGAGAAAAATGCAACTGGTGCAAGCCGGCTGAGCTACCGGTAACGGATGGGCCTCGTTCCGGTAAGCTACCAGCCGGCTACTGTGCATCAAAAAAATACTATGCGAAATTACATAAAGCTAAATAATGAGATCGTGGTTGGAGGGGGAGTTTAAGAGGGATGGGACAAAGAAACTCACAGTACGAACGCCACTGAGGTCGGCTCCTAGCCATATCAGCAAGTGTGTCCAACCAAACGTGTTCATCGTCTTTCGGACCCCAACCAGGGAGCCGAGACGATCCAACCGAGACCAGCTCAGAAGTGAGGGCCTTCATTCTTCTCGACAAAGTCATCGCTTGGCCACCCCTCCTCTTCTTCCATCCACACCCCGGCGCGCAAACAACGCACGTCGCGGGAGTCGGTGGGTTGGCATGCGTAACACGTGGCCGAGGCATCGGAGCCTGGTGCGTGAAATGACGGTGCTGAGTGGTTCATTTCCTTTTTCTGTGCCGTGAACAAGGCGTCGAACACGCTCGTTGCTCACGCGGTGTTCCGACTCGATGTGAGCTAAATTACGAAGGCTCCGGTGGTCGAACGTAACTAGCCTCTTCAGGTCCGCTGCTTTAAGCGGCCAGGTTTCACAACCGTACAGTAAGGTCGAACGTACCGCTGCATTGTACACTCTACCTTTCAGAGCAAGAGTGATGTCGCGCCGGCGCCATAAGTGGCGAAGGTTAGCAAAAGCGCCCCGAGATTTTGCTATACGGTTCGTGATCTCATCCTCAATCCCAAGGGCGCTAATACAGCTTCCCAGGTAGTTGAATTTTTGAACGACTTCTAGCTGATCCTCACCAAGGGTCAGCGTAGGAGGCGGTCCAGACCAACCTTGGAGGAACGCTTTGCACTTTGAAGGTGCGAAGCAAAGCCCGAAGTGACGGACAGCTAGTGCTAATGTCAGATTAGGTAAAACACTGTGATCGCTATAGTTATTCCTGGTGGCCTACGAATAGGGTAAACTGTGGGACTAAACATATTCCTTCTGTGCACACAAGTTCGGTTTTCGGAGCCGAATAACGATCGCCTTTGCTACCGACTGCAGACTTTATCTCACCGCTTGTGTGTGACGTCTAGGCGCACAGTTGATTAGTTGGAAGGCATCGTGCGAATTGATTTGATAGTTTGTATCCGAAAGGTGAGAACACTGAACTTGTCACCATCTTCTCCATACTACTGTGGAACCAAGTTGGGCAGTGTTCCCGAACCCTTACGGACAGCCATTTGGTCACTTTCCCAATGCATGTTGCTCGACATGATTATTAGTGCCACACTATGTAAGTAAACCAACCCGTTTATTTAACAGCGTATAAGAGAAAGCCATCCATGTTAGTTACTGTGTCCCATTGTATCATAATTGCGCTTGCTTCGCAAATCACTGAACCCTGTCGTACGGTGTTGTTAATAAAGTTGGCGGTATCTATTGCAATCCATCCTCCGAGAGTTTAACCTGTTTTCCGAACAAGAGCGACCGGTCTTCTGACCAGACCTAGGGGTGTATTGCTGTCTTCTCCAATTCTACTCTTTTGCTAGAATATCCTAGACCATGACAAACCATACCTGTTTTAGGAACTCACGCAGTTTAATCCTAAGCGTTTCTTCATCAGGATTGCCTCAGTGATTTCTCCGATTTCCAGTTCATTGTCTGACATCACAACTGATTGCTAAATAGATTTCGACAACTGGTGCTCTATCCGGGAAGACGCTCCACATAACCTATCTTGACTGTCATGTTTGTTTGAGATTTGAGCTGAGCGAGTTCACTGATGAAATCAATTGGTACCAGTAGGTGCTAATTGATTACAGGTGGACATTTGCGTACACCAAGTGAGCTGCAAGCTAAGGGTACAGTTGTAATACATTAGGGCTATGATACTGTGAAGCAGAATGTTTTCGGGAAGCATGGGGCATACTCAGGGGTGCGAGCACATTTGAGCCAGTTAAGATGCGCGCATTTGCAGTTAAAACTTATTCATTTTGTTACCCAGGAATTCGTCTGTTATTTGATAGATATTGACATAGATGTTTCCTTATCGTTGATAGACAGATACCGCTCGGTTCCAGCTGATGCCAGCCGTAGTAAAGAACGCCGATTCCTAGATCGAGAATCGTGCAAAGTTTACAAAAGGACCATGAAACGTGGTAGTTTGAACGTGCTAGAGAGATGAAATCTAATAGTCTCTAGTGATACCAGAAAATTTTCCATCTCATCTGAGGCACAGAAGTTTTTCGATCGGATGTAAGCGGAACAAACTGCGGCGGATGGCCCACTAATCTTTGACGACGGTTAGAACCATGAGCTGAACATTTTGGCTCACAGTTTTGCTGGCGGCCGATTCCATCTACTTCTCCTGGGGCGCTCACTGGGATTGAGTGGTCTATCCCCACATATCCTCCCTCTCGCGGGGAAATCCATCATGAACTCAGCCTCTTACAGTGTTAAAAGGCGCCTGCCCTGATGGCTTACATACCGCTCTAGTTAGAGATGTTGGCTATTTGTGCTATGAGTTTTTTGTCCCACCCCATCCCTTAGCCTCCTCTTGTAACCACGATTTCGCTTCTTAGCTTAATATAATTTTGCATGTTACATTTTTACTGCATAGTAGCCGGCTGGTAGCTTTCCGGAACGATGCCCATCCGTTATCAGTAACTCAGCTGACTTGCATCAGTTACCTTTTTTCTTTTTTTATCTGTTGTGGCACAGTAGATGAGGTGCATCCCACCTGTAGCTAACGTGTATAATGGTGATGATGATTAACTCACCGCTTTGTTCTCAGAAGTTTGGTCAAGAGAGGAGGTTCCGTCGTCTTGGGGTGAGTTGATAGTCGTCCCCATCCTCAAAAGCGCTTGGGAACAGTGTGCTTCAATTACAGTGGCATCAACTAAGTTCCTGTCATCTGCAAATTTCTGGTGTCTGTCATACTTCACAAGCTATCCCCAACCTGCGAATCGCTACGACTGGAAGAACTGGCTGGGTTCCGCCCTAGTCGCGGCTATATCGGTCAAATTTTCTCCCTTCACCATATCCTCGAGGTCCGCCATGTGTATCAAAAACCAACGATTGCTGTGTTTTTCCGGATATCCGTACCGCTTTCGATTCTGTCGATAGGGCTACATTGTGGCACTGTCTGTTGAGAAATGTCGCCTCCGGCAAGTATGTTTCATTACTGCGTGCTGTGTACAGTCTGATCTCATATAGAGTTTGTGTTTTCATTCGCTCTCACCAGTTGATCTCGACAAGGATGCCCATCACCGCATTCCTCTTCAATTTTGCCACTGGGGATTTTTCTTCAGGAATGTTCTGGAAGATTCATTGGACACTGGCTTTGAGCTCCTCCCAGGTAGTTTAATTGTTGATTTCGGCTGCGGTGATAATATCATCTTGCTGGGTGACAGTCCACAGGCCTTCCAACATACACTTAGGCGCTCGGCGATTGAAGCGTCGAAATATGACATGCACTTTTCCCTAAATGCAGAGCTATTTTCCAACACTTGCAAATGCCTGTACCTGCGCTCACTCTTGGTGGTGGATCGTTTTGTTTACCTTGGAAACTGCATCACTGCTGGTGGGACTGTTGGAGATGTGATTTCGATGCGTATCTCAAAGCTTATTTCGCTTTCTCCATATTGAGGCAGTTGTTGCGCCGCCGTGACATCCATCTCTCCAACAAAGGGTAGGTTTATAGTGCAACTGTCCGCGCTGTACTGTTGTGCTTTTGCGACACTTGGTCTCTTCGTGTTGTCGACCTGCGCCGTCTGTTTGTCTTCGAGCACCGTTGCTTTTGGTCCATTACCCGTGTGGGCTGGCTGCACCACGTAACCAGTGTGGAAGTTGGACTACGTGTCTTGAGTGGAGGAAGCCACTCGCCCGAAGTGCTCGTACCGCTACATCAACTGCCATGGCTTGCACACCTATTACACATGCTTGTTCATCTTCCACGCTGGAATTTGTTCGCGGTTGCTGGGCAAAGCCAGAGGAGCCGGTGCAGTGGACAACGTACGACTTCGAAAAGCAGCATGAAAATGCTGACGAAACAGTTGGCCTCGATCGGTCCTTCTCGGCTCCCTGGTTGGGGTTTTAGGGATACGGAGTGTTGTCGGTTGGAGACCGTAGAAGACCGACGTCGGTTACGGACCTATATCTCTATGTTGCGGTGATGTCCTTTCCTGATAAAACAAATAGTACAAAACTCAGAGGTGTGAGTGGGACACTGAATGCGGTCCCTCGTAGAACCGCTACTTGCTGACATTTTCCTCGCTATGATTGCGCGTGGGCCTATGCAGCCCATCATCGCTTCGTTTGATTTCTATTGTCGTTGTATGGAGGATACGTTTATAATCTGTGATTCAAACACCAATGTTTCTAACCAGTTAAACGGTGTTCATCCATCGTTGAAGTTCATTATCGAAACCGGAAGTGATGGTAAGTCAACCTTCTTAGACATGTTGCTAAGCCAAAGAAGTGACGGTTCATTGAAAAGAAGTGTATTCCGGAAGGCCACATGGGTAGTCCAATATACACATTTTCTAAGCTTTGTACCCTTGAGATTCAAACGTAATCTTGTTCCCTGTTTGTATTTTCGTGCCACGAAGATTTGCCGCCAAGGGACGCTAGAGACCGGAAAAATCCGTATTCTCAAAACGCTGCAAGATAACGGTTACCCGACGCCATCAAAACGTATGCAATGATCTGCGATAGCCACGAAGTGATTACTACTGTCCCTAAGAAGGACGTGTTCCTATCAGTTCTCTTTAAAGGCGATGTTGCCTTTGATCTTCTGACCAGAAGAATTTCCAATACAGTGGCTCGAATGTTCCCGGCCGCCTGCACCCACACGTCCTTGCGGAAACCGCTCCCTTTATAGCCCAACGTGTTAAAGACAAACTTCCGGTTCAGTCCCAATCATATCAGTTTACCTACACCTGGGGTTCGAGGTACGTGGGACACACAACTAACCGTCTGTCTAAACGCATTGCGGAGCACTTCCCAGCGGCTTTGCGGAAAGGCATCGTCAGCCGCCCGAACAGTTCCATCCAGGAACATCTGCTGGAAAGCGAACACCAAATTAGGACCGCTGATGCTTTCCAAGTACTTTACCTACTACAGCAACGGTACTCTAAAGGTCTTAGGAAGCAAATCTAACATACGACCGAAGCGATCGCGATTAGGATAATTCAACCGGAATTATGCAAACAGAAAGCTTTACTGCAATGGCTTCTCCTACCTTGGCTCTAATTGACTTACCAATTTTTTATCACTTCGTGCGCCTACAGTGATCGGATGATGCGCTTTGCATTCCACCGATCAACCAACACGTGCTCTGTCACATGTGTGGTTAGTCGATTTTATCCGTCAAGACCTTTGAGTTTCTGTTCGTCGTGATTCCCTTTGGCTTCATCAGCTATTTGTGCTCTGCCCTTCCACTTTATAATTGTAAGTGCCCTAGGAGATTTATCGAATAGAGTACTCTTCGCAAGAGTGTGTTCTTGCACTTCCATGGGTATAATTTACGAGTGGAATGAAATAAGTTGCTTATTTATTTTCGGGTTTTGGTGCACCCACCATGTATTTTGGATTAAGACACGCAGTTTCACTTGTGGACTCATTTGACTTTGAAGTTAGCCTCTGCCACTACGGTCACTGGGATCGTCACCGAAGTGGAGGATTTCGGTGTGGATCTCTCCCATGCCTGCACTCCACGACCGACGGTTTCTTTTTTTGCGAATCATCAGGCGGATAGCCGAGATAGGAATGGAATTCGACGCATAGTGTTTTACGACTATCGCCATTATTGCATGTTTTTTTCTTATTCCGCCATGATTCCGATGGCGCAATATCTGCACCATATATATATATATATATATATATATATATATATTTGTGCGGCGTGACACTCGCAGACAGATAACTGCACGAGTTGTCCATAGGCAAAAGTCAAATAAGGAATCCGTTATTACCATCACCGAATTCCAGTATATGTTTCTGGACTGTTAGCTCCAGAAAAGAAGGGGAAATGGTTAGCATTATAGAACAAATGTAGCGAAGGGAATCGCAGAACAAATCTTACGAATTAGTCGATTTGAAGGGAGGAATACGAAGGTAATTCCTGGTCCCATACCAGTAGGTAGTTTTACTCCCGGTTTTAGATCAAAAGACAGTTGGCATGAATTAAGTTTGAAAGGACTAAACCGCATAAATTGCATTAAAGACTAGACTAAGAAGCGGTTGTAACAGCTCATCCCATGTGATCATGTTTGCTCTGGTGCATTTGTTGGATATGTTTCCAGTCGATGTTCTCCGGTATCATACATGATCCGGACCTTCTTTATACAGCTTTTCATCATCAAGTTGAATTTTTAAGATCCATTACACTTTATCAGTTGACAGAGAAATCTTTATCATTTTCTTGAACATGCAAAACTATTCAATGCATCTATTCTCTTTTGGCAGCTTATTTCATATGGAGCCATACCTAAGAATATATATATATATATATATATATATATATATATATATATATATATATTGGCCCCATTGCTTCTCACACACGTGGGTTACCCCGAGAATGCAACTGCGGGATGCCTCCCAGATGGATTCTATTTGTGATAGGCGCGCACAGTCCTACTCTGGACTGTTAGTTGAGGGGGATCTATTGCTGCTGAGATTACTGGCCGCTTCAACTAACCTGAAGGACTCGTTCAACTTTTGGATGATCGACCAGTTTGACACGATATTGTGGCTCCCATATGTATAATTCTTTCTCGCTTGCGTTTCCCTGCATCAGGTTGGTGTTCACTTGCATGTACCAACAGAACATTGGTTGTTAGTCGTCAGCACTAGTCCAATTAGCGAACGAATGTCGGCTCTCAACTTCAGGACTGTGTCTATTTGTCCCAAAATCTCTCTTCGTTCACACACCTTTTTGAAACATTTCACAAGATCAGATGATTATCATTTTATGCTTTCAGACCTAAGAAGCTTTCCGTGCCGCAAAGTTTGATTTTGAGATTTGTAACTACATGTGTACTACTCCACTGGATATGCTGTTCCCCGGTAATCTTCCCTGGACTGTTACAAATGGACCATACTTCTAGATGTAGCGGCTTACCCAAAGATTCCGTGGTCGATTTTATTATTCGTAAGCATTTTTATTCGAAGGTCCTAACTGTTCGCTTTCATCCGCCACAATGATTTGCTAGAAACTTTGCCTGTCTCACGCACGCTCAAAAAGGGTTTTATTCTCCCACAATTGCCTTATTTGTCAGGTTTTCTTATCGACCCAAAGAAAGTCACAAATACTTTATGTATGCTGCTCCTCGAGTTCTATTTGTACTACTTTCTACACTTAACTTTTCGGTTTTGGTTATATATTTTTGCTGAGTACCATCATTCAGAACATCCGCATTGATATTGTAAATGCGGAGCATACACCCATTTGCATGTATAATGCCTACTTTAACAGACTTTTCTGCTGTACCGATAGTGTTATGTTAAGGCTCATTCATGTGCAGATGGTTCCAAGGAAATAGCCACTTAGCCAGTGAGTAGCGAATCTGACGGACTCTTATTGGGCGCAGCACACGTGGTGTTAGTCTACACGACTCCGCTGATTGGCTGACGATCTTTGCCCGTTTGTTTTACTGAATTAACGGGACTTCGGCCCCAAAGCGTTTTTGTTAATCAAAGTGGACTGACTATCTATCAGGATGTCCGGCATATCAGTTCTGAAGCGGGATCAAACACAAACTCACTGATACTGTTGATTATTGCATCAACTGAATGTTTCTCAGCATTGTAAACGGCTGTAGACTAGGGTGGTCGTGTTTGGTTGTGAGTCTCGATAATTCGCAGCTGTGTGGTCTTGAATTGCTACTACTGTTGAACAAAATAGATGTCATATCTCCTGCTGAGATTGACACCTTGAATACCTTTGCTTCCGTCGCCAAAAACTGTTGTTTCCGCTGACAGTACGGATAACCGATGCAGACACTCGGGTCACGATTTAGCCACTTCCCCAAATCAGAAGATAAATGCCTCAGGCGTAAATTGTATTGAGCACCCTGAAGACAGTATATACAACTAAAATATGGGACCAAAGTAAATAGCTCAGGAGAGGATGAACTAATTCAACGTGCCAAACTATAGTAACTACTAGGTGCGCAAAACTCGCTTGTTGGCTGTCCAAGTAGTGCGGTTACTGGAGGGCTTCAAGGCAAGTTATTCACATTGGTCCACTTCAAGGCAAAATGACGCCACTGCCTTGCTCTCATTGGTTAGTTAGTCATCTTCAAACGACATGCGACCAATCTCCGGACTGCTTTGGGGAGAGAGCTGGCTTCAAGCGCTACTACGGACGGGCCCCTTAACATTTTTCGCCTAACTTTATCGTATAAACCGTTTGTCCATAAAAACCTTAGCGCAATCAGAAATGAGAAAAATTATCTTGTAGCCCATCTACTGATGTTCCGTGGTCTACTCCATTCGAGCATCCTCAAATGCTCCTTTCCCTTGGTGAGAATTCTAATTCCTCAAGATACTCCTCTGCCACATCATTGCCATCTATCATGAGTCAAGATCACATTTTGTTCGTTTATTCTGGTCATAGATATTTGTGGTTATACGTGTGTTAGGTAAATTTGTCTCACGGATCTCCAAAACCTGGACTGTTTAACTTGCCTACGGGTTTTGTTTAAATTGACATGTCATGTAATCAATGCTACAGCTCTGGCTGCTGCTTCTAGACTCGATCCAGCTCTTAGTGCTTCAATGTCAGTATCATTTAAATGTTAGTTCTTGAATTGCGTTTACTTTTGGTTAACTGGTATGAGTGAATCCCCGATTGGCGATGATCAACCGATTTCATTTTACCAGCAGTTGTTTGCGTCATGCACTGTTTATCCTGTCACACTTCAGGTGTCCCTAGCTTCAGAGTACTTGTCTATCGGTAGGGTTGTGTGTACTGATGATATTGATCGTTTGGCCTGGTTGACGACTTTGTGGATTCTATGTGAAAGCTCACCTTAAACTGGATAGTGACGCAGATAATGCTAGCCACAGAGCACGAGGCATATTTGTGACGGACAGTTCCCCGTTCGATTTTGACTGGAGGATATTTCTCAGTACACCCTCTTTGTGCCCCGAAGTTTTTCACCTTTTAGTTAGATTTTTTGCTCTTGGCTCTTCTGGATTACCTGTTAACGCTGCAGTACGTTGTCGGTGTGGAACTTTTACATATGTCGTTCAGCAAGGTTATATTTATGTGTGCCGTCTCCACCAGTCAGTCTGCTAGTATACACCGGAAATCAGATTAGCCGCGATATTTCCTTGATATATTTGTTATTGTGTATCTTGTATGCTCACATTGGGACCCGGTTTTTCAATCACTCATGTAGTAGTTGAAGTGGCTCTCAACTTGCACTTCTGGCGTTCTTCCTCTGTGCCATCTTTTGCTACATGACTTGTCACCCCTTCGTATTTCCAGTGGATACTGACGGCTTATCTGCTTTACGAGCCCGTCTCGAGAAGACGGAACATGAGATGACGCAGTTATTGCGGACCATGGATCAGGCGGAGCACTATATCGGTAGATTTTCCAACGAAGTTGACATGAGCGCGTCCACCGAGCACTACGCTACAACTCCAGCTTTTACTGAAGACGACTCTGACATAGGCTCTGACATTGAAGTCACTGCAAGCGAAGGAGAAGTGGGTAAGCACCTTTTCTCTTTCAACATCGTCGTTACGGTGAACTCCTTTTGGGGCGAATTTCCAGGCATAGCCTAGATTGTGTTATCATGAGGCTTTTGCAAAGTTCTTTGTACTCTTGCTGAATTCATCGTAAACCTCAGTGACACGTGGATTCCCGGGGGGGGGGTTTCTTACGTATATCTAGTGATGTGTAACATAAACGTCTATCACCAACATACAAAAATAAGCACTTACTTTCGATATCTTGGAATCTAGACACCGATGTAACAAGCCATAGGATCTCGCAAGGGAATTTTGCGATCGTTCATACAAACCGGGGTACTTTCACGCTTATATGTATGCGAATCTCTACTACACCTTTTTAAAAAGACGAACTTGGAAACCGATACAACAAGACATACGTGCTTCTTGATATTCGCTAGGTACACACCCTGTGAATATCCGCATCAGGCACAGCCAGACCTGGAATACCAACTGGCAAACGCTGAAAGGCATGCGACAATACAAACTCATGGGCATATGTGCGGTCCAACTGTAGCAGCGATGCAACACACGTGGCATGTCTGACTCACCATCCGATTACGTTGGTCGGTGAAGTCGGGAACTGCGCACTTACCGTGCACTGACATCTAGCCGTCATCGCTACGATATTGACCCTTCGCAGGAGCGTTATTGACTAACCACAACTTATTTTGCTGTCGGCGTTCGGTGTAGTGTTTCATTTGCTCTGCCTTCTCCACCCATTTCATGCTGAGGTTGATGTTGCCATACATCATGCTTCTTAACCGTAGTTGGGTTAGAGCGTTTCCCGCACTACACTCGATCGAACCGATTCAATTTTACTATTCGCTTAATCCTGTGCATTTTACGCTTTCTTTTTCTTTGCCTTCGTTGCTAGTTTGTTGATATCCCCTGACATGCATGTACCCAAGATCACAAACACTAGAACAAAATTATTGTGTGTTATTACGGTTTGCTCAGTTCTGTCATTCTGCTGCACATTTAATGTCCAGTTTACGTGTTTGTTTTCCTGCTGGTTATTTGATACCCCAGGTGTGGCTGCGCTTGATTTGCATCTTGACATGGTCCATCCACCTACACTACTGGCTCCAAGAGACTGTGGATCATGGTTGGGGGCTGGGTACAAGGTCCTCGTGGCCGTGCTAAACTCAAAGAGTGGTTCCATCCAGTGTGGAGCTGACTACGGCCTAGCCACCGTCTTGTATACTGCTGGTACTCATGATTCCCAACCTAGATAGACAGGAACGCTGCTGCTGTGCATTTTGAAGGAGTGTGGGCCGGCTCCGTTGATGAAACTTGGCTCTCATCCACATGCCCCCCGGTCTTATTCCTTCGGGTTTACACTGGATATGGGGTGTGTGGATGGTGCAGCGCAAGCCACCCATGGTCCATCTGTAGGCGCAAGCATCCTGTGGCTATCCTATGGAGGTTACAATGACAGGCAAATCCGGCGCCGGATGCCGCCAACCATGGGGTTGGTCAAATGCAATTCCGATTTGCCTGTCACTGCGGCTTACATGGGGACTGCCACAGGACTCCTGCGCCTACATCTCATTAATGGATGGGTTGCGTTTCTTAGTATAGCCTGCATTTCACCACTTTTCGTTGTACGGATTCCACGCTTACCTCGTTCTAGGTTGCTTTATCCCTTCCCTCAGCCCACTATCGAAAACGAACCCGACCACTAACATCAATCTCTTTCTACACGTACCTAATTTCGTTACTACTCTTCGTTGCAGATGCCCTGGAGCTGACGTCATCTGTCAACGCAGCATATACATGACTCCTGTCTATTCATACTATTTATCTAGCCTATCAATTTAGTGAGCATTTTACACTATTGTTTCGCTTTTTATTTGTTACCTGGTTTCCGAGTATTTATTCTCCTTGCTTTTTCTGCCTTTATTTTCTCGTACTTCTTGACTTCGGGCCATCGCCATCGTTGCATTTCTTCTCCCCATTCCCTTTGTATTTCTTCACTAATATTGTTTACCTTGAGCCTTTCCTCACTTTGCATGTACACCCCCCACTGTACAATGATCTCTGTTTGTATTACTTGACCACTTGTTGATGCGCCTATATGCCAGATACGTCAAATGGATGTACTGTGGTTCGGCACTTGTTATCTGAAACTGCTTTGGTGACTTTCAGTGTTTCAAATGCCCATGCGATCGGAGTGCTACGTACTAGGGCCTATCAGACTGTCCTCATTGACAATTGATTTCCACGAAATCGGCCAGAATTCAGAGTAAGGTTTTGTGCGCTGCATTTAATGTGGATTCTGTTCCACTGCGACTGCAAAGTTGTGTATGCGTAGGTGAGGTAGTCAAGTTATGTTTAGGGACTAACTTCTATTCCATCTGAGCAATGATTATTTTCAGTGCAACTTACCGTTGCGCGTAACCAACGTATGCATTTGTAGTTAAGAGTACCGATGGTGTATCTCACTTATTATGGTTAAATCAAGGCACTTCTTCATGGAACTCGACGAAGTCCCAGTTACGGTAAATTTTCCTTGTTTCTGACGCTTCTGCGAGTCATTCGTTGGGTGCCTTACTGGCTAGCTGACGGTACACCCAGCTTTGTTATATCGCGGACAGACTAATTAGGAACCATTGACCCAAGATCGGTCACACACGAAAGTCGCGAGTATCCTGGGACGAGAAAGCTATATCCCAACACGATTACAATCCCAAACTCTGAGAAATAAAGCAAGACTAGTAGACCGACAGTCAGATCTTTAACGCCTATCTTAGTTTCTAAAATGAATGGAAACGGCTATTGACGGCGCTCGATTTCCATTTGGGGAAGTCTCACCTCCCAGATAGTGACGTAAGTAAATCACCTGTCTTAGATATGATTCGGCTCTCACTGCGTTGCCTCGTGTGAAACCCAGCAACTTAACTGTGATCTCAGCGGTCACTTGGTCATCACTGGTGCTAATTACCACACAGCTTCTCTTAGCTTAGTGCTTACTGTCGAGAGCTTACGACAGTAGTCATGGGGTGTTGACTAACTCTCCAGTTATTCACCGCATTGCTTCACTAACGAAAGACGCAGTTATCTGGGACCATGTGCATTTCACACTTGTTGGTGTCAACCCTAATCATTTATGGGTTGCATTGGGATGGCTACTTGTTTTGTACGTGAATGCTTTAGAAACCCTCCAAAGTGCTCGTACAAATTCTATTCCCCTTGGCAGTTCAATTCAAAGCCGAGCTTTTGGGGGTGTTGAGATTTCTGGTTTGTGTATTTCTAGAGCTAACCGATTTTTTGCTGTGCGTACTGATGAGAAAAATAAATAAAAATGTCGGCTGAACGGGTCTAGAATGTGGAAATCAGTCAACTGGCAGGTTACCGAGTAAGGAAGACGGCACATTCAAGATCCACAAATAACCGCTCTACTACACTACTCCACATTGTGCTTCCAACTACTGACGTGGTTACCTCCGTGCCCCCATCTCACGATAATAGATGAGCGCCAGTCTTACCATGTATTTCGAATTCCTTTGGTGGGATCTCTCAAGTCCTTTTCGCCTTTGACTTGCAACTCTGCAAAACCAGCTATCCATACCCAGTGTTGCCAAGTTACAGGTGCTGTCTTAAGTACCTCCTAGCAACTGTCTATAATCAAGGTTTAGCAGGCGGTTCACCCAGTTGACGGTAGGTTTGCCGTCGTTACGCAGTGTCGACGCTTCGCTGTCGCGTAACTACCACCAGTCGCACTTGGGCTAGGGATACTGCGATGGTCACCTGGTCCCCGCGCAAGCTCGAACCCGCGACATCCGTATTACAGGGCAGGTGTGTGATCATTTCGTCCACGGGCCGCCATACACTATCTGTTGTACTTGTGTTCCGCTAACCCTCTGCTTCTGCTGAGTAGGAGAATTTCTGCACAGTCACTCGTGCTCATAAATGTGTAGCCTTTTCATGTCTTAAGCGTGCGCTGACGTTATATCTGATCCACCCAGTAGCGTGGCGTTACTGTGCACCACATATCTATCGACACACTGATAGTGTCGCCACCTCCCGCGGTGGTCAGTGTTGAGAGAAACGAACGGCCACCTAGCTTCAGGGCGATCCCTTACAGACAACTAAAGCCTTAGGTCGGGCGCTGAGTAGTATCGACTCTTCTCCTCAGCTAATGAAACGCGAGATTTGTCGACACGGTCGCTGCATGTTAACTTGTCAGATCACTGCCAATTCCACTAGATTAGCCAAAGACGATGATTGGATGCAGTTCGTTCCATGAGTGTGATCAATGCGCGCGGGCTGGAGCGACCGGCCACTGAACTCGATCTTCACTAAACTGTGTTTACACACGTACGTCGCATTGCAACTGATGTCAGAGATCAACTAAAGCTGTAGCGAATCCGCAAGAACCATTGCCAGTCAGAGAGGACTCACAAGACTGGCTAAAGGTCGCGTTGATGCGGTAACCCATGGGACCACTAAAGTAGTGAGTGTTGTCTGGTCTGGTCACTGTGACGCAATATACTGAGCGTTTTGTATCGTCAAATATTCCTGTTCGGTCTAATTTCAATTAGTTTCAAGACCTGAAAACGAAGCATAATTCCAGAGGGGTAGCAAAAGTCGCTCACCCGCACACTAGTCACTTAAACAATCCCGGTGATATGTTCTACGTCGGATCACCAGCATGTCAGTAGCCCCAGTTCACTTACAGTAGCTTAACGAACTTGGAAATAAAGTTTAAAAATTTCCATTTGGAGGGTCATTTTAAAGTACTCGTTGTGTGGTTGGCTTGCGACGCGCAATCTCAACATGGACCGTGATTCGCATTAAAGCGAACCTTGACCAATTCGATCACTGGGACGTATGGAAGGTGGGTGTTGCCTACCTGAAAACACTGCGCTCGACTACGCGTTTCGACCTTGTTCGAGGCCTGCTACTTCCTTCTGTCGTGAAATCTGGAGAAAATATCCAAACCATGCCAGTTGGTTTACGCATTGGCATTGTGGTGAAGGGCACGTGTGACACATGATTCAACGTTCGATTTGCAAACGATGAAGGCATGGACGAGCCAAATCCGGTCCTGAGATTCAGTCCAGATCAAATCTGAGAATGCACCTAGGTACTAGCCACTAAGTTGCCTTAGCACATGCCGACAAAATAATAATGGTATTTATTAAAAAGATGTGAACAATAATTAATATTCAGACAAGGTTTTCTTCCCAGTAATTCACAAGCTACATAGCAGAGCCTAGTCCGTAAAAGTTCCAGACCCGTTTCGCCCTATTGCGGCACGTCAGTGGTGTGCATTCCCTCGGTCCTCTAAGAAGGATCGAACCCATGACCGCTAGAGGCGGATGCCAACTAGCCAGCAGCTTAAGCCACTGAGACATGGGGGGTGTTGGCTGGGCTACATAATTTGCAAACTTACTGGGATATAGCACGACCTATCTTTCACTGTCACTGACTGTGGTTAGCCTCCGAGGTGATGACGTCCTCCCACTAGACGCTATATCCATAGCATTTGAAACTAGGAGAGGCTATTTTTACTTTATATTACTCTCGAGTAGCAGGATTTTGGTTGTAATTCCGATAAGGCTTTCTTCCCAGTAGTTCACAAGCTACCTTGCATAGCCTAGTCCGGAAAAGCAACAAAGCGTTTCGCCCCATTGGGGCTCGTCAGTGGTGCGCGTTCCCTCGGTCCTCTAAGGAGGATTGAAACTAGGGAAGGCGATTTTTTGGCTTGCAAATTATGTAGCCAAACGCACCACTAACGAGCCCCCATAGGGCGAAACGCGTAAGTGAATAATCGTGTGTAACACAAGGTGATTCGAATGCGAACGAGTGTGCTTGGGAGGGGATCGATGAATCTGTGGAGTTGTATGTCGTTACGTCGGGGGGATCGCTTTCGTGTCCCCTAGGTTTCAAATGGCGTAAAGATACTGTCTCCTCGCGACCATCAGACAGCCGAACATGAGCGTAATCTGGAATACATTCTAGCAGATCTACTTCCTCGACAAGAGGGTCGTACTTGGAGGAGCGCGCATTTTTGCGCTGGAGGACAGGTTCAGGCAATAGTAACCATAATGCTAGGGTAATTCCAACTGGTGGCCTTTTGTTATACAGGAACGTACGTTCGTAAGGTGTAGCATTAGTGGCAGTGCACAGCAATGAAGGAATAAAATGTAGGGCTTCTGGTAGCACGCCCTCCCATTGTTCAATTACCAGACTTTGTGACCGTAAACTGAGTGAGATAGCCTTCCATAATGTAGCATTGAGTCCCTCCACTTGCCCTTTGAATTGGGGATTGTAGCTAGTGGTTCTGCTGGTTGCTACATCACGCTCATACAGAAATGTTTTCAGCACTTCTGACATGAACGAGGAACCCCTGTCAGAATGTACATACGATGTCATTCCAAAGATGGAAAACAATTTAGTGAGCTTGTATATGATAGTGGAGGCTGTGATGTCAAGACAGGCCTATGCCAACGGGAATCTGGAATACTTGTCGATAACTGTGAGTATGTAGCGGTTAAGCGAGGCCGAAGGTACTGTTCTCTTGAAGTTCATGCGTAGTCGTTCGAAAGGCTGAATTGCTTTGATTAGCGGATTGTTGACTGATGTGCATCGCTTCAGCTGAAAGCATACAAAGCACTGCTGGATTATTGATTTTACATTTGCTATGTAAAAGGCAAGTTCTTCGCTCGCATGTAGTGGAAAAGTCTACTAACGTCAGGATGGCATAGTGTTTCGTGGATGCGCTTCAGTGCATTGGGTGTATGGATGGCAGCACAGTCTGCCCTCGATAATGTGTCTGCTGCGGAATTCTGAGTACCAGACCGATATACCACATCGCAAGAGAACTGTGAGAGCTCGATACGACATTTGAATTCCTTCTAGCTTCGTATTCTACATACAAGCAACTGCGTGCTGATCAGTTCCGAGTAGATAGTGCCGCCATCTTATAGCTTCCACGATAGCATATGCCTCTTTCTCCACGGCTGAGTGATTTCGCCCACTACCGGCCAGTGTTCGTAAAAAAGTTCAACCGCTCGACCGTTCTGATTGAGTGTTGCAGAAATAGTGACATCAGATACATCAGTTTCGATTACTACTGGCACGTTTTTATGAACAGCGATCACGGCTGCTTCGACTAGTTCTAACTTTAATGCTTCATACGCGTCTAAAACACTACTTGGCCGTGGAAAAATCTTATTATGAACGAGCAGATGGATCTTGTCCGAAAAGTGTGCGAGCAACTGGGAGTAGTATGCAAACATCCCACCTGCTCTTTGTTGTGCCTCAAGATCTATTGGCGGACGTAGCGTTATTAATGGCTTGAAGTGATCAGGGTCCGGTTTCATTGTACCCAACGCAATTTCGTAACCAAGCAAGCGAATTTCCTTGGCCTCAAATATGCCTTTTTTACGATTTAGGGTCATTTCATACTTTTCGACGACCCGCAAGAAGCTTTGAAAGTTTTTGTCATGTTCTGCAGAGTCTGCCACACACAGTAATATTGACCTAGACGAATGTTCCCTAGAGTTTTTTGTGGCGAATCAGTTCATCCATAGCTCTTTGGAAGCATGCACCACCGTTGATTACTCTAAGTTATTGCATGCCTCAAATGTGGTATATTTATTCTCGTCTTTTTTTCAAGAGATTTCATGATAGGCACTCTCTAGATCCAGAGTGTTGAATACCTTGTAATGAGATATTTTTCGATCATGTCATCTGTATGCGGTAAAGGATGAGCATCCAGTTCCGCAAAGCGGTTTATGGTTTGGCCATAGTCGATAACTATTTGTTCCTTTTGGCGTTCGTTTGTGGTGACAAGAACTTGTGCACGCCAAGGTGATTTCGAAGACTCGATTATACCTTCTTTTAGTAGCTTATCCATCTGTTCGTCTGCAGGATTATGCTTCCGTGACTTGGTGCGTAATGGAGGGAGATAGATGTGCGAACGGAGCAGTGGGAGGTAGTTGAGCAGCTGAAAAGCTATATAAAGAGAACGGAGGGCGATTACTATGTAAAGGTATCTACGCTTCTGTGCAACTGTAGGAAATCATGTCCTAATAAAATATCAGTGCACAGATCCGGAAGTATTGAGCACTTCACATGGGGGTGGAACACTCCTGTGTACGAGTGTAGCAAAACATTGTCCTTTGGTATGGCTAATAAGTTGTGTGGAAGCCAGAACAATTTCATCGTGTGATTGCAAGCTCGTTCAGCTAATGAGGGCAACTTCGCTCGTGGCATCCCGAGTCAAGCACCACATACGGACGAATGGCCCACTCGTCTCATGTCGTCCACGCCGACTGTCACCCGAGAAACAAGGTAGCTAGGACGATTTGAGTACATGCTCGAGCTTGGAATTCTCCGCCATTCCCACAACCCTTGGTCCTGTCCCCTGCCTACGGTCCCTAAGAAATCTGATGACTGGTACGCTTTCGGTGACTACCGCGCACTCGATAGGCTAACCGTCCCAGATAGTTATCCCATCCCACACATGCAGGAATTTACCGCATACCTCAAAGGTAAGACGATGTTAAGGAGGATCGATCTGGTTCGCGCCTATCACCAGGTACCTGTAGAAGAAAATGACATTCTTAAAACAGCCGTTATCACTCTTTTCGGCTAGTTTGAAATTTTAAGAATATCATTTGGACTGTGCAACGCCGCACAAACCTTCCAACGCTCCATTCACTATGTCACTCGTGGCCTAGACTTCGCATATTCCTACCTCGATGATATTTGAGTAGCCGGTTCATCGGAAGAAGAGCAACTTGACCACCTCCGAACTCTGTCCCAACGCTTGACCGACTAAGCGCGAATTCGGCAAATCAACGGTATAATTCCTAGGCCACTTCGTTTCATCATCTGGTATCGAAGTCCTACCCGATAAGATACAGGCAATCAAGGACTTCCCAGCTCCGACTTCGTTCAGGCACCTCCGTCGATTTTGAGATTTGGTCAACTACTATCGACGCTTTATTTCGCACTACACTCATCTCATGCAGCCGCTGAATGACCTACTCAGAGGGAATGAACGTAAGTTCGCTTTCCTTGACAGCACAGACAGCCTTCACCGAGCTCAAGGATGCTATCTACAACATGGCTCTCCTCGCTCATTCCGAATCGACTGCACCCCTTTCTATTACGACTGATGCCTCAGACGTTGCGGTAGGAGCCGTCCTCCAAAAACACGTTGGTGGGCAATGATAACCCCTTGGGTTCTTTTCCAAACGCCTGCAGCCAGCGGAATCCTGCTGCAGCACGTTTGGCAGAGAACTGCTCGCAATTTACTTAGCCATTCGTCACTTTCGGTACACACTCTAAGGCCGCGCTTTCACGGTATACACTGGCCACAAGCCCTTCATCTTCAACTCTGCTTGTGATAAATATTAACCATGGGCAACAGGACACTTAGCTTTTCTCACGCACTTCACTTCTGACATATCTCATATCGCAAGTGTCGAAAACCCGGTCTCGTTAATCTCATTCTCCAGTCTTTGCCTACCGTCGACCTTGCCGCCATGGCATCGGCTCAGGCTCAAGATGAAAACATACAACGCACTCTGCAGTCCACTTCGTTGCATGCGCAACCTGTTCAACTCCAAACAACGGAAGGAACCATTCTCTGTGCCACTTCCACAGGTTGCCCTAAACCCCTCGTGCTCGCCTCCTTCAGACGCGCAGTCTTTGACGCACTGCACCCACTGTCACATCCAGGTATCCGTGCATCTTTGTAACTGGTCACCGAACCTTTCGTTTGCCCACGCGTAAACGAAGATGTTCGTACCTGGGCTCGCGCCTGCCTTCAATGTCAGCGTTTCAAAGTACGTCGTCAAACCCGCAGTTCTCTTGGTTCATTTCCTGTCCCGGACTCTCGGTTTTCGCATGTGCACTTAGACCTGGTAGGTCCCTTGCCTCCTTCACGCAGATTCGTATACATTCTTACATGTGTCGACTGCTTCACCAGATGATCAGAAGCCATTCCCGTAACAGACTGCACAGCTGAGACTGTTATCTGGGCCTGCTTAGACCGGTGCGTCTCGCACTACGGATGCCCATCCACCATTACATCTGACCGAGGAACGCTCTTCGAATCTTCACAATTCGATACATTTTGCAACTTGTTAGGCTGTCGCCACATTCATACCACAGCGTATCACCCAGCAGCCAACGGTTTACTTGAACGCTTCCATAGACATCTAAAAGCCTCGCTCTGCACCTCCTCCGACCCTAGCTGGAGCGAAAACGTTTCGCTCGTAGTCTTAAGCATTCACAGCAGCATCAAAGTTGATTTGTGATGTGCACCAGCAGAGCTGGTGTACGGCATAACGCTAAAGTTACCAGGAGAATTCGTTCCCCCCCCCCCCGCACAAGAGGCAGCCAAAGTCCTTGGACAACAGTTTGGCCGTACGTTCCAAAGCGCGCAACCATCATACATCCTGCCTAAGCAGATACCGCTGCCATCAGGGCTTAATCATATTTCGTTCACCTTCGCAGCTGTACTAAAGAGGCTGATGTCTCTGCGCGAATTCAGATCCCCGGGTGCGAACGGCATTCGACCGAAGGCGTTGAAAGTTGCTGCCATGAGTTTGGCAGGACCATTAGCAATTTTCTTTCAACGATGTCTGAACGAGATGCACGTCCCCACGATGTGGAAGCACGGAATCATCACGCGTATCTACAAAAGTGGCAGTCGTGTTGATCCAAAAAATTATCGCCCGATAACACTCCTTCCTGTGATCTCCAAGGTTATGGAGTCCATTGTAGCTGAGGCTTTAATGGGGTACCTGGAGAACAACCAAATTCTCGTTCCGGAACAGCATGGATTTCGCAGAAATCGCTCCTGTACAACTAATCTCTTGATTGCTCGTGCAAACTGGACGGAATCTGTGGGCGCTGGTGCAGGAGTCGACGCGGCCTACTTGGATTTCTCAAAGGCATTCGACCGCATAGACCATCGCATTCTCCTCCACAAAGTCCAGAAATATGGAATCGGCGATCCTGTTCTGGGCCGGATAGGAGACTTTCTCGTTCAACGTCACCTGAATGTGAGGGTTAGAAGCAACCTAACAGAATCCATCGAAGTTCAGTGCGGCGTACCTCAAGGCTCGGTACCTGGACCCCGCTTGTTCCTGGTCTTCATAAATGATCTTGCGAGTGTGCTATCTTCTAACTATTTACTATTTGCTGATGACCTAAAGGTATGGCGTACTATAGCTGCAGTGGGGGATCACACAGTCTTAGAGGAGGACCTGGACAAAGCGTACACATGGTCCATCGAGAACATGCTGCATTTTAACGTCACCAAGTGCAAAGTTCTCAGTATACGGCACAAGAGTTTGCACTGCTACCGCCTAGGATCACAAATTCTGCAGCGGGCTTCTCACGAGTGCGATCTCGGCGTGATAGTTCAAGATGATCTCGGTTGTTTGAGGAAGACTGAAAAGGCAGCTAAGAAAGCAAACCAGTACCTCGGCCTTCTTCGCAGAGCCTTCGGGAAGTTTGACCCTTCGATCTTTCCAAAAATGCTTATTGCATACGTGAGGCCGCACGCAGAATACTCTATTCAAGCGTGGCAACCCTGGCTCAAGCACTATCTCACCGCGCTCGATACTGCACAACGTAGGGCAACGAAGAGCGTCAGAGGTTTGACTAGCCTCCCCTACCCACTCAGGCTGGAGACCCTCAAAATATACAGTGGACGTTATCGGCGTCGAAGGGGCGATCTCATAATAGTGTATCAGATCCTGAGAAACCCCAACCACCCATGCTATTCCCTTCTAATACTCAGTCAAAACACCTCGCTAAGAGATCACCAGTTTAAGTTAGTCACACAGTACAGCCGCCTGGAATGTCGGCGAAACTATTTCTCCCTTCGAGTGGCACAGCCTTGGAACGCCCTCCCGGAACATGTAATTAATGCACCCACCCTATCCCTTTTCAAAAAACGCCTTGACGATACTTTGTCACATTTACACTACGTGCTATAGCTCATGACCACTTGCTGCTGGCACTAATGCACAACAGACAGGGGATAGTGCCATAACCCTACTCGAGAATGAGTCACTCCAAACGACTGGATTTCTGTATCTTGTGGACAATCACCACCCCTGTTTCTTTGTGTGCGCCCGTTCTCATTTCATACAGTGCAGTTACATCTGTAATCGCCCAAACTGACGACTCCACTATCCCTTGCTCTATCTTTTTGTCACGCTAAACACCCTACGGAACATGTCAAGCACCTGCATTTTTAGCCGTTATAAATCATTGTCCATTACCTTTGCCCACAGTCAACTGTTTGCGACAGTATCTCCTTAACAAGGTGTTAGCGCCCTGGTTTTACGGCAGCGAACCACCAGCCCACTCTTTTTCATGGTGATGAGCTCTGCGGGACGATGCCAGCTTGCAAGCCATGCTGGATTGGTGAGGACAGCGGAGCACTGCCTCCCTACGCTACTCGTGACCTCCGGGTGTGCATAGGAGGATGAAAACGTCGACGGAGATGGGATTCGAACCCACGCGGGGAAACCCCAATGGATTAGCAGTCCATCGCCTTAACCACTCGGCCACCCCGTCACGCACGGAAGTGCAACTATGTACCTTATCGAGTGCGCACCCAACTACGTATCTAGGTTAAATAAAAGTGTTGGTAGGTACATGCACCTATGTGACTGCTGTGGCCAAAATGTTTCACTCGTGCTTGTTTAAACAGCTACTGTGGGAGATCAAATGACCGGTTCTTGGAGTGCATTCCATCTAGCGAGGAGAAACTCCGTCTACACTTTAGCCGGCTGTATTGTTCGGCCAGTTTGAGACGGTGGCCTCTCAGTCTGTTTTATGACTGAGTTTCAGCAGACGAAAGTACGAGTGTTTAGAGTTACTTAAAATCTGGTAAACCATGATGAGACCACCGCGCAAACACCGATAGCGTCCACTGAAAACTATAAATTCTCAGGCGCTATTCGTAAGTGGTACAGCTCTTTGACATTTTTGGTAACCAGACGTTTGGGAATTTTCAAGACCGTAGGTTATTTCTTCAGCCTTGACTGCCATATTCCACGTGTGGGCGGATGAATGCAGAAGGTAGTTAGGAAAAACAGACAAGTCGAAGTGACTGGAAGCTCTCTTTAGGAGCCTCAAGTTTCGGATGTCCTGTTCATACGCAAGCAACCGAACAACCACGGTCTTCCTGGACCAGTACACCAAGATCCTTTTCAAAAGAACAGTGATGGAGATCTTGGTTGCCCAGCTTTTAAGTGTGAACCTTTTGGTGTTGTAGACGGATTACTCGCACTAGTCACGTTGAATTGAAGACGACTGTGTACTGACAATTCATGAATGTTATCGAGATCGTTTTGAAGTTATGTGCGGTCATCTTGAGCTTTGATCGGCCGCCAAACTTTGCTGTTGTTGACTTAAACATACAGTGTAAGGTAAGTAAGCTCACTAGGTCGTTAATGAAAGTCAATAAAGACGGTGCCTCAATACCGAACATTGTGGCACACCCCATTCCACTTGTATAGGATTTGATACAAACTCGCGCAATTTCGCTTCTAGGCGCCTGTACAAGAGGAAGTTACTGCTCCACTCTAGTAGGGGATCCCTGATGCCATATAACTAAAGCTTGGCTAGGAGGATGCATTGGTTCAGCTGGTCGTATATCGTACAGAAGTCAAGGTAGGCCACTACAACTCCAATACCGGCACCCACTGTTTTGGTCCACCTTCGCGTGATAACAGTAGGTCGGTAGTGCACGATCGGTTCCGACGGAAGCCATGTTGATGTTGCGCGATGAACAATGATTTATAACGGGTAAAAATGCAGGTGCTTGACATGTTCCGTAGGGTGTTTAGCGTGACAAAAAGATAGAGCAAGGGATAATGGAGTCATCAGTTTGGGCGATTACAGATGTAACTGCACTGTCGTATAAAGGGAGTTTGCAATGAGAATGTACGCACACAAAGCAATAAGGGGAGTGATTATTGATCACATAAAAGGCGAGAAAAAAGATAGCGAGGACAACGCTTACTCTTGTGCAACTATCTTGGGTCGACAGGATACAGAAATCCAGTTTCTGTAGTAGTATCGTTTATCAAATTTCGTGCAAGGCGTTTGGAGTGACTCATTCTCGAGTAGGGTTATGGCACTATCCCCTGTCTGTTGTGCATTAGTGCCAGCAGCAAGTGGTCATGAGCTATAGCACGTAGTGTAAATGTGACAAAGTATCGTCAAGGCGTTTTTTGAAAAGGGATAGAGTGGGTGCATTAATTACATGTTCCGGGAGGGCGTTCCAAGGCTGTGCCACTCGAAGGGAGAAATAGTTTCGCCGACATTCCAGGCGGCTGTACTGTGTGACTAACTTAAACTGGTGACCTCTTAGCGAGGTGTTTTGACTGAGTATTAGAAGGGAATAGCATGGGTGGTTGGGGTTTCTCAGGATCTGGTACACTATTATGAGATCGCCCCTTCGACGCCGATAACGTCCACTGTATATTTTGAGGGTCTCCAGCCTGAGTGGGTAGGGGAGGCTAGTCAAACCTCTGACGCTCTTCGTTGCCCTACGTTGTGCAGTATCGAGCGCGGTGAGATAGTGCTTGAGCCAGGGTTGCCACGCTTGAATAGAGTATTCTGCGTGCGGCCTCACGTACGCAATAAGCATTTTTGGAAAGATCGAAGGGTCAAACTTCCCGAAGGCTCTGCGAAGAAGGCCGAGGTACTGGTTTGCTTTCTTAGCTGCCTTTTCAGTCTTCCTCAAACAACCGAGATCATCTTGAACTATCACGCCGAGATCGCACTCGTGAGAAGCCCGCTGCAGAATTTGTGTTCCTAAGCGGTAGTTGTGCATACTCTTGTGCCGTATACTGAGAACTTTGTACTTGGTGCTGAGAACTTTGCGATGCAGCCAAATTCGTCAAGGTAAGATATGAGCGCGTCAGCTTTGATAGGCTCCATAACTTTTGTATGAACTGTAAGAGGAGTCACTGAACGGTAGTTAGCTGAGTTGGAACTGCTGCCCGTTTGGGAACTTAACATTATTATCCCATGTTTGCATGCCGTAGGAACATGCGCCGCGATAGTATGCGCTGGATGATTCGCGCCGAACTTTCAGCTACTTCTTTAACTTCTACGGCAGGCTTCTTCGGCAGAGGGTCAACGATTTCGGGAGAGCTGTGTGGGTGCATCGATAACAGTTTCCTCACCACGTCTACCGTAAAATGTTTATGATTAGGTCTTGGTGGTGGCACAGTAGATTTCAGTGGGTCAGGATACCACGACACACATTGAAATATTGGCGCGGACTGCAGCCGCAGGGCGCCTGCTGTTTCTTCGACCGACCGTGTTTGTCCTTCCGTAGCCTAGAGGTAAGGAGCTTGTCCGGCAGTCTTGCGGCGCGGATTGCAATCCGCGGAGGGGTGGATGTCCTCGCGGTATACTCAGCCCGCGTGCGACTGCTGGTGGTCGCACGGCAGCGAAGCTCCGTTACGGGGTACAGCTGACACATTACGTTTTTAGTTTAGTATAACAGGAGGAAATCCTTTTTTTTACCTTGCGGAGGTTGTTCACATGCTTCGAAACAAATCGTGCTGTTAAATCCTGTTGAAATGCAACTGTCCCCGCACACTAGTCGAATATGGTGGGTACGGTGGACAAGTTTGTTCTCGTAGGCTTTTGACCTATGGTCGGTATTTGTGAATATACCACGCTGTGTTTCAAGTCGCCATGCGTTTTCGTGTTCTACACAGTGAGTTGGCTGGCTTGACGAACTACATCCTCGTGGTGCCAGTTGGGTGGTTCGGGTGCATCCCCTTCCAGCGAAGTGTTCAGCGAGTGTTCCACTTCGGTAAGACATTGTCGTCCAACTATTGTGCTTATTTTATGGGGAGTATTGGGCGCCTGTTTGCTTTCCTACTAAACAAAAGGCGCATGAACTGAACATTAAGTCAGCGGCTTCCAGTAGGCGCGATCCCCTGAATTCGCCCTGCTGCCTTACGGGTAGGTTATTTAGCCAAAGGCTCGGGGTGGGGTCCCCTAAGTCAACTCCCTACTTCGGCTTGGGAAACCGGAAAGTGTCACGCCCTCTCACAAAACCATGGACTGTACTACAACGTGCTTACCAGCTACCATTTCTGCTTCTTACATTCACGCGAGTTCATCACACACCAATTGTTTACTAACGATCGTTACTTTCCCTTACCCGATTCATGTGTTCAAAAATCAGGCTGCGATTCCGGTTGCGCCGCGAACCATGGAGTCCAACCTATGGCTCTATTTCGACCCCGATGATTGTTCCGTCTGGTGTGGCTTCAACGTTCGGGTACTCATGCAGTGAACAGCAAACCTGTCTAGCGCGCACCCTAGAGTCCCTCGATTTCGGCTTCTGCTGCCTTTCAGAAACCCGGATTGCAAGATCCCAGCACTGCGTTTACATTGACATCCCCCACTGACCACAAAGCCAGATATCAACTGCCTCTTTCTGGAGTTCCAGTAGCAGTCTCAGCGGGTTTGGCTAGTCTAAATATAGGACTAAGTGGCAAGGCCGAGGCGGCACTACTGGACTGGTTCCTGATTAACAGCCGACTATGTGCAGTTCGGCTTCGGAGTTCATGGAGAATCAACAAGCACGGCGAAGAGAGACGCAACTTGTTTGTGATCTCCGTGTACGCTCCAGCTGACTGCGGTCAAGGAAGACTTCTATCGGGAACTACATCAGCTCTTGACTAATGCTAAAAAGTCGAATGTCGTTGTCATTACTGGGGATTTTAATTCACTGGTTGGCTGCCTGTTACCATACGAACACCACCTTGGTGATCACCACGGGCTCGATGAGAACCGCTGCAATAACGGAGAGAGACTTCTGGCATTGTGCGAAGACAACCATCTGTTTCTCTCGAGCACTAACTTCAGGCATACAAAGAAGCGTTCTGCAACGTGGCGTCCCCCTTAGCCAACACAAACGTGGTCTCAAATTGATCGCATTACAATTAGCTCCAGATAGCGCGGCAGCGTACTGGACTGCAGATCCTCTTGGTCCACTTTCGTTGACTCAGATCATGCACTGGTCTGCGCGAAAATCTGTATGTGTTTTGGGGGTCCCGAAACACGAAGCACCGGAAAATTGACTTAAAAAGATTAACCGATTTCTCTGTCCAAGCGAGCTATTAGTCTTCACTGACATACGCACTCAATTGCAATCCACCGCAAGGTGTGGAGCAACACTCGACTCGTATGCAGAAAGCGATGACTATTTTCGGACAGTCAAGCTGTGGCCTAGCTCGACGACCCTTAAAGTCTTGGATCTCTGCTCGTACTCTGAAGCTGTTCGAAAATCGCAAAGATATGCTGGCGAAATCAGATTGCAACAAGTGGCGCCGTTCTGCCAACCGGCTGCTCAAGCAAAGCGTACGCAAGAATCGCGAGGCATGGTGGCCTGAGCGTGCTTTAGAGATGGAGACCGCTGCTCTCTCTGACAACACTCGAAGCTTTTTCAACTCATTTGGTCCACTGGCCTCAGGAAACCTGGTGTCAGTGAGGTTGTTTGCTAGGTGGATGAGTCTCCGATCACCAACCAACAGAGACGTATGTACCGCTGGGCCGAGCACTTTTACTCGCAATTCAACTGACCTCCACCGTCCATCAGTGTATGCAATACACCTAGTTGTCCACCCTGGCTCGTCCCACTGAATCCATCCAGCAAAGCGGAAGTTTGCCTCGAGATTCCATGCTTGTGGCGGTTCAATGCTGCCGGCTCAGGCGGACTTCCACCGGAGCTATTCAAGTACGGCGGCGTGGCAATCATTAACCAGCTGACCTCGCTGTTCGCAAAAATTTAGCATGAAGAGAAAATGCTTTCCTCTTGGAGCGAATTAGTTATTGTCCCGATTTTCAAGTAGGACGCTCGCATTTCATATGCAAATCATCGCGGGATTAGTCTTACTGCGATTGCCTCCAGGGTATTGCTCTCAATTCTGCTTCGTAGACTATCCTCAATACGTGAATCATCCACTTGTGAAGAACAAGCTGGTTTCCATCCGGGCCGCGGATGCGGGGATCAAATCTTTACGCTCTTCCAGCTTTTCGAACATCGCCACATTTATCACAGGCCCACTATTGTTACATTCCTAGACATATGTGTCGCTTTGGACTCCGTTGATCGACCCGCTTTATGGCGCTGCTTGCTAAAGAAGAGGGTGCCAGAGAAATATATCGCCATCTTACGAGCACTTTTCCTTCATACATCCGGCAGAGTGAGGGTCTGTTGCAAGGTTTCCTCGCCATTCGCTGTCAATAGCGGTGTGCGACAAGACTGCCCTTTCGCCCCCATTCCTTTACAACTTCGCCATCGAATACGTTCTATCGATTTCTCTAGAAAGTTTTAAACATTTTAGACTAAAGGTGCTACCGGGTGAGCGCGCAACAGACTTAGATTACGCTAATGATGCCGCCTTACTTGGTAACGATCTTCAGGGTATGTAACTCATTCTCGATCGTTTGGCGCTTGAAGCTTCAAAGTATGGCATGAACTCCTCTCCAGGATTGGCCTACACATGCTCCTTTGCTCACTCCTGGTGCACGCTTTGAACAGGTAGATAGTTTCGTCTACCTTGGGAGCTGTGTTTCTGCTGACGACATTACCAGCAAGGATGTCTCTTCGCATCGCTTAAGCCCGATCAGCATTTGTCAATTTGTGGCACTTGTGACGTCGTCGCGACGTCTCATTCTCGCTAAACGGCGGCGTTTATAGCGCAGCTGTTCCCTCAGTGTTCTTGTCTGGGCGCGAGTCCTGTTCGATTCTCGTCTTTCTGCCTTCGACAATGGTTGCTTAAGGAGGATTGCTCGTGTTTGGTGGCAACATCGTGTTCACAATGATGACGTTCGATGTTGCATCTTGGAGAATGCGAGTATTCCCTTCAACAAACTGGTTTTGCTGCACCAGTTGAGATGGCTCGGTTACGTCCTACTCATGGCACCTGAGCGTCTACCGCGTCGCGCTCTATTCGCTCGTCAAGGACCTGGCTGGAGGCGACCGCGTGGTGGTCAGTCTTCCACTTGGCAACAGCACATGAAATCGCTGACGTGTCTGACCGCTGTTAGACCCGTACGTCTTCCAGGATGGGGACCCGAGGATGAGTGCTAGTGGCTCAACACTCTTGAAGACGTGGCCCGCAACCGGAACCAGTGGAAGAAATGTGTACAGTTTCGGATTGGTTCACATGTTTAATAATTCAAACATTGAAAATGCCACAAAGATAAAAATCGGCGTGTGAACAACTAACCAAAAATGTTTTGTTCTGTTTTTGTCAAATGTTCCTTTACTCCTGCGGCACAGTAGCTGAAGTGTGTTGCTCACCTTCAACTGCTATGTCACGATGATTATGACGCGAGATGAGATGGTATGAGGTGGCACGCAGGTGTCAAAGGTGGCAAACTCTACTACACTTAAACACTAACACCTAAGATTGAAGACGATTTTCTTTCATAATTCTGGTCAGTTGAGCGAGGGGGAGGTAGTGGTTTTCCAAGTTCCCATAAGATGTGACAAGATATGTTAACCCAAATTGCGTGCGAACCGCTACATTAGCCCCACCACCCTGGACGGACGGTGGCCACCTGTTAACATTGATGGAAACTAACTGAAGGAGTTTGGCGAAGAGAAGGTAAAAGACGTATGAGAAGTGAGCCACTACAGTGTGATAAAACAGACAAAAGCTAGCCCGGAATAAATGATCGAGCTATCTTCGTGATCGGGCGCTCGCACGGCTTGTAGCATTTTTGATGGTGACACGAACGAAGTAACCTATATGAACACTAACGACTCTCTAGCGCTGTCCTTGAGACTAGGACGACCATCCGTGGGAGCGTGCAGAGCTTCAAAAGGAATCGTAGCCACTCACGTCAAAGGAATGTAGCCTCAGCGTTGTTTTCCAGAGCCCGAAAAGCACGCGATTTCAGACCTTAACCAAAGAAAACAACTCACAGTGAACACTGGACATCGGATCCACAATATTTATGTATTCACCATTGATATGCGTGCCTAAAAACACTCGTCTTTTGCGATAATACGACGATGTTGATATTTTGACAAGTTAGTGCAACTTCGGGTATGTGAACTATCCTACTGATAATTTATGAGTAGCTCATATCATACCTATTTTCATATCTGGCAATAATGCATTCACCCATCTTATTTGTGCCGCGGCCAGAATATTCAAATTCGTTACTTTGAAATTATGTTCATTTATAGAAAAACTATACTTAGTTTGGTTAATTATGACACTCAAATTATTTCGCTTTCTGTTTAATGAGAGAATTCGGTAGGTGTTCCTTGATTCGCTGTTCTAAATGCCTGATCGTGAGTTCAACCTACCTAGCTCCACAGAAGCAGGTGAACCGGTAGATCACCATTGACTGGAGTTGATCAAGCACTTTGTCTCTGAACCTATGGACAGGTAACGATTCACTCGTATAGATCACGTTTAGACACACTGCGTTGAAGGTCTTTCTATAAGATTTTACCAAACCTCTCGTACATACCTCAGTTGCTAGGTCACCTTTAAAGGGGAACTTGAGGAATAGCTGTTTCTTCTCAGCCGTTTGTACGATGGGCCTATGGTCCTTTGGCTTCATATGGATGGTTATCCAGAGCACCTCGTTAACATTAACTTAGAAAAGGGAATCAACGCACACCTACCGCATTCGCTCATTAATCGCAAATATTCAGTTTCTTGAGCCTACACATGGCACCCATTATGTTCCCAATACTTGGTGAAAATCGAACCAAATCTATATGAAGCGGATAAAGCAGTTAAAGATTGGGAGTTGCCCAAATGCAAGCACTGCGCTCCACAAATGGGTTTCAAACCTAATTGATATCAGGTAGATATAATAGGCATCGAACCCGGTACCATTGTTGTGTTAGTTGAAAATTCCACCCCACTGCTTATGTCCTGTCTTACACTTGGCCTTGCCTATATGTGAGCCATTATAACACTTTCCTTCACAAATATGATTGTTAAACGACGTTACCCACTAACCCGAACCACCACCGAGCAGCTTGCGGATCGATTTGTGAAAGTTGTGGTCCTCGTGCCGAATGGTTGAGCGTCATCTCGTTGGCATACTTTTTGTAGAGCACTATAGACTCACCTTGAGTTTTGCTCCTGAGGTTTACGGGCTGTCCGGCGTGCATTGATTCCAAAGCAGCCGCTCAGGTGTTGTTCAGAGTCTGATAAACCACCCACTTGTTCATTCATGTCACCAGTAAAAATCACGATGTTAGTATTCTTCGCCATGCGAAGAAGAGATGTGAGTTGTCGATAGAAATGGTCTTTGCTACCCTCTGAACTGCATTCAGTAAGGGCATAAACTGAGGCGATGAAAAGACACCTTATCAGTTCGGAGTCGAACCGCGCACATGCGGCTGTTCACCGCTATCCAGTCGAGCAGCTTGTCTTCAGTATGTTTGTTGCAGGTTATACCAACACCGTAAATGCCTTGAACCATTGACTCGGTATTACCAAAAACACGAAGAGTGTAATAATCGTCAGCAGATTCAGAACAGGGGAGTTGCAAATTCACCACAACGCTGTTATCTTGAATGCCTGTCTCGGAGACACAGCTCACATCAATACCAAGAGAGTGAAGAGTGAGCGTCAGGGCCGCCTGCTGACCAATCTGACCTAGAGTGCGGAGGTTAAAGGAACTAATGTGAAATGAAAGTCTAGGCTTGATGGAAGAGCTACATGTATCGGTGGCAGCAGCTGCGAGGTCAGTGGAAGTCCCTTGCTCAAAAGACGGGGAAAAGGATAGAGAAAAACCATAAGAAGAAGAGGGAGTATTGTCGACATGGTCGGGAGGGTGGATAGTACTACCCGGCTGTCCATTCCGAGGGAAAGGTTTTGTTCAAGGTGTCATGCCTCTAGCCTTTGACTCAACCGTCTGACCCACAAGGCATTGGGGTACATGGAAGTGCGCTTGGCGGACTCCACCCGGAGCCTTTGGCTCAATAGCCTGACACACATGGCATTGGGGAGCAAGTCCATCTCGGGAGTGTGATTGCAGAGACCTATTGGGACTTGCTTGAGGCACGCACAGCCTTTGAAACTTTAGAACAAAGCACATATGTTTTCCGATCGTATTATGTTACGCACCTGCGACCACGGCCAGCCACAGGTCGGTTGGCGGGTTTGCACCAATTTGACCATGGGGTTGCCTGGCTTGAGACGGACTGTAGCAAACCATTGAACTGGAAGGTGCCCTCCCACCGTCAGAGACAATTCGTGGCGCTCGTACTCTACGCCAATCGAGCTGTGAGCTTATAATCCGTAGACCTGTTGTCTCCCATGGCTAGGTTTTAAAGGAAGAGGGCAATCGACCTTTCCCCAACCTCCAAAGAGGATTGGATTGTGAGACTGATTTAGGTTGACCCCTAACCATTGACCTATCTGGTGTGAGTGGCTCTGAAGGCACTTGGAAAGTGCCACACAGCGTAGCTCAATAGGTCACAGGGATACGCAACCTCTCACCCCAAGCTAAGGTCCACTCCCGTTGCGATGGGTCTCGTTCGCTAGTGCTTTTTGTTCTGATTCGTATGGTGCACAAATCTTCACCTAAGAGAGCAAAAACGGATTTAAGGGGAAATCAACTATTAGAGAAGAAGAGTCTCACAGCAAGTGAACCATTGCCTATGGGCTTTAATCATATCCAGTACTGTTTGCAACTAGATGTGTTCGGGGTCCTTTGGTCTCCAACTCGGGAGTCGGGAAGGACCAACAACAGACAATTTGGACGTTTGCGCCTTAACGCATTGGATCTAAATTTCGCACTGGCTTCCTTGTCATCACCTCCATCCCACGTGTGCGCTAGCAAATAGGGCACTTCACGGTAGCCGCTGGGCAAACATACAAAGCACATGCCCAAGACAGTGAAGGCTCCGCAGTGAAATGATGCTATCAATCGGTTGGCGGTGTTCGTTAGATCTGAAGCCTCGCCGACGGACTTCCTCAGTACTGACGTACTGCTGCCAGCGAACATCAGCAATGCTTCGAAGGCAGCGGTAATCGAAGACAGACAGCCGCTGAACGTCACTTTTGTGAACGGACCAAGTCTCACAGCCGTACAGCAGAATCGCTAGTACTGCAGCATTATAGACTCGTCCTTTGAGAGCGAGGCTATCAAGAGAAAGCCACAGGTGACGTAGGTTAGCGAAAGCTACTCTAGCCTTGGAGACAAGCAAGGAGATATCATCCGTCCAACCACCAATACTAAGACAACTCCCAAGGTAAATTAGTTTGTCGGCCACTTCCAGCAGATACCCTGAAAGGGTGAGAGAAGGAGATGAAGTTGGCCAGTCCATACATTTGGAAGGGGAAAAGGTGAACTCAAATTTGGTGGTGGACATCTCTAGTCTAAGAAACATATCTGGCCTGGGAGGACCCACAAATCACATCGGTGTCATCTGCGTACTCGAAGGCGGTCGCCCGGGATCAGTTCAACGCCGCAGGACTCAGAGTTTCCCAGGGCAGTTTCCAGGATCTCGCCCATGACGAAGTTGAACAAGAATGGAGAAGCTTGGTACCCCTGTCTAACACCACTAGTGATACTGAAAGAGGGGAGAAAAGTCTCCATATACTCGCAAGTAGCCCGAAGTTTGAAAGTACATGGCACGGGGAATGCCGAGGTACTCCTCAGGTACACTCATCTTCAGTAAGAAGTCCCAAGGAACAACTCTTTCAACAGGGTCAATCACGGCTCGCTTGTCCAAGAATATGACTGTGGTTGGTCGACTGAATGTATGGTGGAGTTCAAGTACCCGGCGGATCGTAAAGATGTGATCGACGCAACTGTGACCCGGGCGAAACCTAGCTTGCTGTGGAAGCGGGTGCTTTTCCCGTACGCACCTAAGCCTCCGTAGGAGTAGAGCAGCTAACACTTTGGATGCGACACAAATGAGACTGATTCCACGATGATTAGAGCAAACGGTCTGGTCTCCATTTGTGTAAACAGGTACAATCTCCGCTGATTTCCAGTCGGATAGGATCTTTTCAGTAGTCCAAAGCTGATGAAAGAGGGATGTCAGTTTACGGGTGGGCGCTGGACCTCATACTGGGATGGCGCAGGAGAAAGTTCATTTAGGCCACCTGACATGGGGCGCTTTAGCAGGCGAAACTCATGGGAAACCACAATCGCAGTCGGTGGAATAATATCCACGCACCAAGGAGCACTGTGAATCCCGGAAAATTGACTCGGTTGTGATTGTGGCTAGTTGAACTGATCTCCAACCTGCTCTGCCTAGAGTACCAGACGACGATGACGACCTTGAATTAGTTCACCGTCATTTTCATGCAGAACCTCACTCGCCGTTAGAAGATGCGCGACCACAGTTTGGCATGATAGTACGCACATCAACCGATTTGCTGGATGTCTGTCAGTTGCCTGGTAAGATTGGCCATGAAAAACTCGCTGTGCTATTCCGGTTCTGATCGAGTGTTGTGCAGCACCTCGATCATGATTTCACTAAGTGGTTCTGCCTGGAACTAATAAAAAGACTCCGGCTAAGAATCTAAAAACTAATTGGCTTTTTTCTGGATTTGCAAAACTGAGCTAAGATTGCGAACACGGATGGTGTATTCTCCTTCAAAATACGCCCGGTCTTGTTTCAGCTGCAGGATGTTTTCAACGGGATAGTCTGTTTTTTGTTTGATGCGGGGTTCAGAAACTGGTGGAAAGTAAGTCCCAAAACACGTGACCACGAATCTAGTATATCGCTTGTTTAGTCATTCCTCAACCGCAATGACTTATTGCTCCGGCTAGTTGAAGGAGAAGCAGTTGATAAAATATGTAGCACCCGTAGAAAAGAGGTGGCTACAATACTTGATATCGTCAGGTTTCTCACCAAGCAAAATATGTGTTCACCGAGAAGGCATCCAACATGACAAATGAGGCCAGGAAAATGGTGGGAATTTTCCACATGTATGGCAGTTATTGGACAATTATGAACCCGTTTTTCGCAAACCTTCGGTGACAGTTCAGTGGGGAATGAAAACCAGAGATTTTCTTTTTCGCCAGACGTGCAAAATAAATTAGCGAGCATTTATTAAAGCAAATGAGAAAGAAAATCATGGATCAGGTCATGGACAGCAAGTATTTTTGTTTTTTTGTAGCACTCCCGATGTATCCCACGAAAACCAGATGAGTGAAAAGGAACTGACGGTAGAGGAGTCAGTTCTCAGCCTCATTGAAACCAAAAGAGCAAAAGAGCAGAAAATTGCTGGATGAGTATTGGGAGACCCGGAGAAGGATTAAATTCGGTTTGCTGACTGCTGTGGCCAGATTTTGACAGTGCTGCTGTTATGGGCGTGCCGAGACATCTGCGAAATCAACCCAAAACCATCTTTATGCCATGCACTAATTAATCCTTGAATCTAACTTGTGCTCATGCAGCTTCTGCGACCGTTCATTCCGTTACACTTTTGGTACGATGGACCGGATATGCTGCTTTTTTCATCTAAACCTTGCTGGTCTAAGTATCAAGTGGATATGGAATCTAGATGGAGTAGCCGAGCAGGCGTTGTAAATGCTGCGGTGAGGAAATGCTCGGAATACATCATTTCTCTGAAACACTCCACAGAATAAGGAGAAAATGCAACTACAAGATCGGTCGTATCTTTAAGTCTCATCACGGTATTGTCGTTTACGTTGACTTTGTTTCTGAGCCATTGGAGATCTGTTCCCATTGAAAACAAGGATGCACAGATTTGTCTAAACAAAAGGGTTGGATCTGCAGCAAAGTTCTGTCAAAATTGCAATGTCAGCGTTGACCTTATTCAGAAGAAAGAGTAAATAATCGACCTTGCAATGGACGAGTCCAAAAGACACCACGCTGAATTGAGGACAAGCATGAAGCGTCGAATGCACCAGAAGCAACGAATGAACGGTGAAGAATTGTTTGATAGATCGATGGGATTTGATGCTGAGTTAACACGGGAGATGCTGTCTGTCATAGACAGTTTGACTGATGAAATGCCATAGATTTCAGCAACTGCATGATTTTGCAAACAAATATGCTTTTCTTACACCGTCAAATCTGCTTGATGAAAACCATAATAGTTATTGCCAACTTGCGAAGTTGAAGAATCTGTAGAACATGGGAATTCCTTGCCGCGAAGAAGTTTATAGTATTTTGTGAAAGCTTCAAGCAAAGACAGATTAACGTATCTTCTGAAGTTTTGAGATTCACATAAAATTTGACCTTTAGAATTCTGTTACGCATCTTTCCTACTCGAACTATTGGTTATGCCAGCTGTGTGCATTATCAAAAAGCGGAATTTTAACGAACTACCTTCAATCATCAATGAACCAGATAAGGCTCACGGATTGGCAGTTCGCCCCCATACATAGGAAACTTGCCACTGAACTGAATTTTGTTAGTGTTATCAATACTACTGCCTCAAGTAATGCACAAAAAGTGTATCGGTAAATTTTCTACACGATTATTGTAACACTCCAGATACCTGCATTAAAGCAGCACTCAAAAATTAGATGCTTGATTGGTGTTATACGTAACATTTAAGGTCTGTTCGCGGTTGAGTGAGTCTAAATGTTTACAATCGCCAGGGGGCAGCAAGTTTACGTCCGCCCCGGGGTGGCAGAAGTAGTAACTACGCCACTGTTACCGCCACTAAACAAGTGTCGTCAACCTTTAAACGTTGACGGCACCAAAGGGAATCTTGTACCTTGCTGACCGGATTTCTCGTGAGCTCACATTGGAGGTCATTGCGGAAGTACAAGGCCACCCCTCCACCTTAGTTGGGTCGGTCGTGTCGAACAATGGACTTGTCTGGCAGTGCGATCTCCATGTCACTTATGTCAGGGCGTAACCAGGTCTCCGTTATATTGATGAGGTCGAAGGCTTTTGATCCTTGACGCAGCCGCATTTCGAAAAGTTTACTCAGTAAGCCTTGTGCGTTGATGTACATAAAGAAGGCTTCTCAGATGTCAAACGCTGTTAACTAGGAGCACATGAATGATGCGGATTTGTGCCGACCCATGAGAGGCCAACACCTAATCGTATTTTGGGTGAATTGTCAAATCTCGATAGAAAAATTCAGTCTGTTTTTTGTCTCACCTGCACCTGTGGTATGTGGTCCATCGGCAGTCTTCTCGATAACTACGGGTCTTAGCGCACGGGTTTCTGAATCGCCGTTGTGGTTCTATTGAGTCGGGGGTGATGTCGTTTCCGCGAGAACGGCGAGTAGCTGCGGTTCTCTAAGTGTTATCTTTAGTCGTAGTTCCGCAGCAACTGTGTTGCGTAGTAACTACCAGCTACGGATTAAGTTCATGGCCATCTGTTGTGACTGTACCATTGGTTTCAGTATCCTCGGGCCACTGTATCTGTAGTTTGGTGACAAGGGTAACGTGTAATCGACGGAAGTATGACGTCGCCCACACAAAGAGCTTCACGGATGTAACGCCATTCATCCAGGTCATGAGTGTCGGCTACTTCGTTGCTGGTTGTCGGTAGCTCGCGCACGCCATGTACGAAAATAATACTTTTGCTGCTCTCCGTATGGTGGTTGTTTGAATTATTTTTGTGCCGCTGGCGTTCGCTCCACGGAACATCCGGAAGTATATCTATTCCACCGTCTTCAGTCCTCAGGCGGTATGCCGACAAAAGCACCGTCTCGACATCATCATGTGTTAAACTCAGTGTTACTCGCATTAGCCGGGGCTCCCCATAATGATTCGAGGTTGGATGTCTAGTGATGCGCATTATATTATTCGGACTGGCTTGAAGTCCGATTTTATCACAAAGGAAATTCCAGTGCTTTAAATCATCTAGCTGTTTACCCCTTAAGGAGTTTGCCTTGGACTCAGGAACTTTGGTGCCTGTAAGTGTCAAGACCCCGTAGTTCTGCCTGGTCTACGGTGATATGGACGGCACCGTTATCGAGGGATTTAGTGACGTAGCTGCAGGTTGCACCTGGTCGTTGACCCGTTTTGCGGCTGTATCGGGTGAGGCTACTGTGGTCGCACTTTGATTATACTGAGGAGCAATGGTTGCACAGGTGGATCGGTCTTTAGACTGCTTCGGATTTCGTTGGTCAATCGGGAGGGTGGGTGTTACTGTGGTTGCATCAGTCGATACGTTGGATAAGAGGATGTGGGCGGTGGGAGCAGGCATGATTCTATCGGTCGCGGTGACGACTTGGTTCGTGGTTCCCAAGTTGTCTACACCTTTTCTAAGTTAATTGCCTCCATAACGCTTTCAATTTAGCGTTAAGGAAATAGGTTTCGGCCATACATCTTTCAGAACTCGCCTTAACGCAATCAAATATCATCCACCTGGAGCGAACGAACCAAAACGCCCCACTCGTTGGGTGACCAATCCCAACTCAACCAATGGCATATCAGACTAGTTTACGACATGAGTTACCAGAGATGTTTGGGGGTGGCGCAGATCGCGTGCGATTTGGTGGGTGCCCAGTCGCGCTCGAGACTCGTATTCAGGCTTGATTGGCTACACTGAAACCACACACATGCTAAGGGGTATACTCGCAAAACTCACATCGAGCCATCTGGGCTTAGCAGCCACGAGTGATCATGGTGTTTGGCACTTAACCTTTCAAGCATTTCCACTTATACGTGAAATATGATTGCGCGGTGTGTCCGCCAATTTCATCGCTAAGCTGTCCGAGGCAACCATGTGAATTAGTGCGAATTAATTGGCCCTTGGGAATAATGACATGAAGTAGCTCACAAATACCGCTATAGATGATCACCTGGCACGTTAGAGTCAAACAAACCAAAAGGAAAACGTGGTGGGGCACGTCGAAAATCATTGACCGATATTCACGTGGATAGTCTGGTGGAATGGGTCGAAGCGGAGCCTACCATAACCTTACACTGTCTTCGTTTCCGATTGAAAGTGGAGCTCAACGTAGAGATGAGCGTCAGCACAGTAGCTCGGTGTCTAGAGGGTCGCCTCATTACCATGAAAAAGCTACATGCTATACCGGAGTCAATGAATACGTTTGAGAACAAGAGACGAAGGAGGTCTTATGTTTTGCAGCTGATGAACTTGGAAGCTGAAGGGTGGCAACCAGTTTCGATTGATGAGACGAATTTCAATAAATGTTGCGCCCGTACAGGGAGGCGTTCAGCACATGGCAGTCGTGCGCAGTGCATTGTAGCAAACACTCGTGTACAAAATCTACACCTTATCGGCGCAATGACTGTAGATGGACTTCTGGAATATACCGTCTTAGGGGGGAGTTACAACAAGGAACGTTGTGCGCGGTGGTTGTGGCGAATGCTTGATGCCAACGGCACCGCTGTTACTGACAGGTGTCTGCTGATTTGTGACAACGCACCATGCCACACGGATCTGGAACGTGTGTTCCAAGAGGACCGTTACTAATCAGGGAGGCTATTGCGACTCGCACCATATTCGCCTTCACTGAACCCCATAGAAGGCGTTTGGAGTATCATCAAGGCGAACGTCAAACAAGCCATGCGGCGCGGATATCCCGAGATGCTGCGAGGAGATCCAGCCGGTGCGCTCAGTAAAACAGAATGGAGGATGCAGTTCCTTGAGAAGATTATATCGGAAGCACGAGCCAGCGTTACGCAGCACCATTGCAAACAAATGGTGGAACATGTCAGTGCGAAGTACGTGCGTGCAATACACTTAATGGATCTGTAAATCTCTTTCATTTCCCCGATATATTGCTTTTATCGTTCACCAATTGTTTTAATTAAAAGCCACATAAGGTTGCCTTGTGCAATACAGCTCTCCAATTTGCGCAACACTAGGACGTACTATCGGCAACGGTAATCTCAGTAGTTATCTTACTGTGTTTGTATTTCGCCGACGCGGCTGTCGGATCTCGACTGCTAATAAATCATAGCAATTACCTTGGCAGCTGCAGTGCTCGCAATGTTAGTGAACCACGCGTTAACGGTTGGTTAAGTGACGAATATAGTGTCTTCGATGTCGCGGAAACATTCAGCATGTAGGCGGAGCTACTGTGTGAAGGAGCTGGGACGTTGTTTCCTTGCAGTATGCGTTGAGAAACGCAGACAAGTACGTAGAAGTCCTCCGATGAGCGAATCAGAGAACGAGCAGTGGACAATTAATACCCAGGGTCAAACACAACGCAATCATACTACCTTTACCAAGCACGGTTCGGTTGTGTAATTGTGGCGTACGGACTCGCATTCACACCAACCGCGCATAGGCGCTGCGCCAGTCCGCGGTGTGCAAACCCCACAAGCGTAAAGTAATTGCATACAGAGCAGAACACGCAAAATATCACTAACCCGTTACCCGTTTCACAGTTACAACAGTGCCTTCCCGCAAATGTCAAGGCCACATATAGCACATTGCAGTTTATTTGCCAATGCTGTCTTCCTCCGTCAAACCGATGATTCCTTACACTCAGCAGCAATTAAATCGAACAACGGTTCAATAAAGGCTATAAGCGAGTGCAATCTCGAGTCCCCTATCAACCACATCACCAAACCATGGTGAGCTGCCAATGTGCAGCACGCGCGCACTCACACTTATTCGACTCGCCACATCCGTCAAGCGCTGACCCTTCAGTGGACGTGCCGGACCCAGAGACGAGCCGCGGTCCACACCTTCTCACTGCCCCTCTAGCGCCACTAGCCCAAATTCCATGCCAGCCGAATCTCCACATGAGCGAAACTCGTCGTGTAAACAGTGAGTCCCCTTCATCGACCCAAGAGGAGAACTTCAGTTACATAGGTGGGTGCTCTTCTAGCGCAATTGCACCCACTGGTGAGTGATGGATAATGCGCAATCAAAAGCGGAGTAGTTTTACCGATTACATCAGTGGTTTGTGTGCGCAGGACAGCCGACGAATCCTCTCTATCAACAAAGCCTCACTGATGACAAGCAGTTTCCGACTACGGTTATGTGATAACAATTTGAACGAATCCACCGCGGCTTCATTAGAGTTTTATGGATGGACGAGGTGCGGGCCCTGTTCACCACTTGGTCCACTCAATCATGTTGTCACAGGGTTCGCATAAACCACATTGGTAAATGTGCAACCATCCCGTGAGTCTGTTGAACTGATAAAGTGGGCCATACCACTTAGCTTAAACTGTCTGGCAACGTACTCTGGCGTTTCTGAATCACATTGATTTTGGGGTTGTACATAAGTGGTGCGCAAGTAGTCGTGTATGTGTGCAATAACGCAGACCCGGTTTACTATCAAGTGCCTTTCACAAATGATTGATGCTCAGGGCACCGATGTTACTGTCTCTCATTTTCTCTCAAACGTATTCATTGACTCCGGTATAGCATGTAGCTTTTTCATGGTAATGAGGTGACCCTCTAGACACCGAGCTACTGTGCTGACGCTCATCTCTACGTCGAGCTCCACTTTCAATCGGAAACGAAGACAGTGTAACGTTATGGTAGGCTCCGCTTCGACCCCTTCCACCAGACTATCCACGTGAATATCGGTCAATGATTTTCGACGTGCCCCACCACGTTTTCCTTTTGGTTTGCTTGACTCTAACGTGCCAGGTGATCATCTATAGCAGTATTTGTGAGCTACTTCATGTCATTATTCCCAAGGGCCAATTAATTCGCACTAATTCACATGGGTGCCTCGGACAGCTTGGCGATGAAATGGGCGGACACACCGCGCAATCATATTTCACGTATAAGTGGAAATGCTTGAAAGGTTAGGTGCCAAACACCATGATCAATCGTGGCTGCTAAGCCCAGATGGCTCGATGTGAGTTTTGCGAGTATACCCCTTAGCATGTGTGTGGTTTCAGTGTAGCCAATCAAGCCTGAATACGAGTCTCGAGCGCGACTGGGCACCCACCAAATCGCACGCGATCTGCGCCACCCCCAAACATCTCTGGTAACTCATGTCGTAAACTAGTCTGATATGCCATTGGTTGAGTTGGGATTGGTCACCCAACGAGTGGGGCGTTTTGGTTCGTTCGCGCCAGGTGGATGATATTTGATTGCGTTAAGGCGAGTTCTGAAAGATGTATGGCCGAAACCTATTTCCTTAACGCTAACTTTGAAAGCGTTATGGAGGCAATTAACTGAGGAATGTTGTAGTGTGACCGTCATGCAACTCGGACAGAACCAAAGTGAACCCGGCATATTGTATTTCTTTATGTTGTTTCTACAGAAGTTGACACATTTCGTGTGGTACTGCTCTTGGCAATTGGTACAAGTCAACGCTCTTTTTACTACCTTAGCAAAAGTTTGATTTGCACAAACTACTTCTTTTCGGGTTACCGGTATACTAGTCATGATGGCCGATTACCGTAGAAGAAATCCAAGATGGCGGAAGCAGATGGCAGTCGGGCCAATCAGTAAGAACACTGAACCAAAGAACATCAAGCAAATTTGCACAGATTGAAACATAAACCAAAGGGAAAATATTGGTGCCGAACCCACACAGAAAAATCAGGTATAACACAGCCATCCCGAAGAAAAGGTGGAATCCAGTACGGTAATCCGAAAGCCTGATTATATCACCAACAAGTCGTTTACTCAGGCCTGACGTTACCACTGATCCTCTCAACACCGCTGCGTTTCCGGATACCACTCCTATAAGCAGCAAATTCTCTTGGGGCTCGAGTGACGCGTAGAAACTACCGATTAAGTACGAAAGGCAGACGAAGCGTTAACTACACTAATATTCAAATAGGAATCAAAGTACAGCAGGCACATGCTTCGACAATACTCGCTGGGATTCGAAATAACCGGTCTTCACAAAGTCCAATAAGAATGCAAACTGTACTTGACACCGTACATCAAGAGTCACACAATACACAGTGCACGATCGGACTACGAACTGTTTTATTAAGTCTGCTACCCCTTGGCTTATTGATTCGCTATACAGCGTATAAAGTGGAACGCGATGAGCTGGACGCTTGGGGTACCTTGGTTCAATCAAACCGAGGGGTGGGGTGCGAGTAACGTGGAGGTGTGTACACCTGTGGCGGGAGGACGATTCAAGTCTGAGGTGTGTTGGGGTCTGGACAGATTTTCTCAGTGAGAGATCAAGTGAATCCATGGCGACATCAATATGAGATCACATGAGGGATAATCGGCAAGCTGGCGTTCACCAAATGTTGTAAGCGTCCGGTTTTGTCATCCATAATGAGGTCCCGACATGCGTCTTGCAACTTACATAATATTTACGTTGGTTTCCATGGCACCATGGAACATAGAGTGGTTGAACATACAGGTGGTAGGAGTTAAATCGCGTTACCCATATAGCGAATTGTGTGGTGAATTTTCGCTTACAACTGCCACCACGCCACTTTCTCCAATAATGACCATCGTCGTTACCACATGAATATAACCAATGACTTCTGTAACAGACAAATCGGTCCTGGATTTTAGCAACTAGCAAAAACCCGGGGCACTTCAAAACCCAAAGCCGGGAATGATATACGGTGCTATGTTGCGAAGGATTAGGGCAACAGCTTAACTGCTGACCCCAATAGTGTCCAGAACAAAAAACGCACAACCAATCTTTTCTTACATTGCAAACACTCAGCAAGCCATGCAAATCGAAGGATAAGTCGACCGAAGCGCAACAGTAAAACAGCGAAACTGACAAAGTTGCGTTCAGACGGGATTTAAAGTAAAACAATTGCTAATCCAATCAATCCGTCCGCAGCACACGTGGGAAAGCGTCATAGTGGTAATTCGCTGCGTGCAAGCGCATGAAGTCCTGTCAAGGCTCAATTTCAAGCTGTGCTAATTTCAATGAATGAAGACCTACTGTATGTATGAATGTGCACATGTACTGAGGAGTAAAGAATGGGACTGAGACCAAAGTGAATTTGCCCTTATATGGTAGAGTTGCTACAACAGTAGGGATGGGGGGGGGAACTCAGATCAAGTAGGGAAAGAAACAACAATATGTTTGAACAGTCAAAACGTCCGTAACAGCCTCTCTCTCGCTTCTGCGTTGCAAAACATTATGCCCGTGCTCGTTTCGGGCACGTTTGGGCCTATAATGACACTTGGCAGTGCATCGTGTCAATCCCTCTGATTTCCTATCTACGGCGTTCGGATACACTTACGCACAGTTTGTGTCCGACGTGTCGGAGCGCTTTTCCTTCCAAGCGTAACTTTACTCAACATCATCGCCTCACTTATCCCGTTCAGCACAACGCAGATTGTTTAGCTCGACCTCCATTTCATTCATTCCGTTAACTGATGTCAGAAGATGCCGCATTATTGGCAAGTACAAGGACGTTGGTACATACTGTATTCTGTAGCTCGAGAAACACCTAATATAATTACGATAGTACTATTTCACTGCCAAACAACTTGCTTCGTGACCGCCAGCGGGCCATGTCCCGCAACAATTAATATTTGATAATGTCCACTTTTACTTCCAGTGACTGGATGTTGGGTCCGCGGGCAACCCTTTCAAGGACACTATCACCCTCCACGCCTTTCAGCCTTACTCTAGCGGAAGCCTAGATACGATTTCCGGAAGGCGGATCGTTGCAGAAAAATTTTATTTATACAGTAAATGATTCACTGTTGGCTTAGCCATGCGAAACTACACCGCTGACGCTGCTAGTTAGAGAGAACGAAATAGGCGCAGTATACAGAGTGGTAGCGCGTTGCAACCAAATCAAGTGCCAAGCAGAGGCAATGCTGGTGTCAAACACTGGAATTCGACCTGCAATTCAACAGTCCGTACAGAGCGCTTAGGTGTAAATGAACTAGGAATTTTTGTTAGAAGTTTGTACAGGCAAACCTGGGAAACATCCAGATTGTTACATCGACCGTCCCCAAAAGTGACTGTGTAAGCAGTCCTTTGATTTACGTGAGGACTATGCGTCTCCAGCCATCGTTCTGCGAGACCAAATCGCCACTGACCCAATGGGCTTTGTAGTGGTATGAATTGTACCCGATGCGGCAGCTGGGAGGGCCCTAGTGCGAAGGGGTCCTAGCGGGCTCCATCCATGTCCTCCCTACGCTGTTGAAACGATTGGCCGTGCTGTATCCCAGTTAGGTTGCAAATTATGTAGCCCAGCTGCCGTCCCTCACTGCTCAGGGGCTTAAGGTACTGGCTAGTTGCGTCAGCCTTTAGCGGTCCTCGGTTTGACCCCAAGTAGGTGACCGAGGGAATGTACACCAATGACGAGTCCCAATAGGGCGAACCGAGTCTGGTGCTTTACCGGATAATGGTTGTACTATGTAGCTTGTGAGTTGCTGGGACGAATACATTAAAAATATGCAACGAAAAGTGTTTGTGGGAGAGGGAGAACAGTTCCTAAAGATCCGAGTAGTTGGCTGATGAGAGATCTCACCATCTTGGAAATACCCCAATGCCGGGCAACCAAGAAGGTCAAAGGTTTGTATAGTTTGCCATATGAACGAAGGCTTCGAGTGCGCTGGTTTTCAGCGGACAGTATCGGCGATTGAGCGAGCACCTCTTTTTGACTTGCCAGATTTTAATATGTCCCAACCACGCATGCAGTCATTTACTAGAACTCAGTCACAACAGTAATTTGTGAGGTCTCCATCTCAAGCTGTCAGAATAATACAGTCGTCTAGAATGTCGTCTGAATATCTTTCCCGTGCGCGTTTGCCGTACGCGGAATGCCCTACCTGAATCTGTCATATGTGCTACGACGCTGGTAGAGTTTTGAAGCAAAAGTCGACCGTGCAATCATTTCGCTGCACCATCTCACATTACTCATTACCCATGCTAACACAAGTGCCTGTAAGGGATTTTACTGCCGGCCAACTCCCAGCATACGTTCCACTATTCTCACCTCCGCTATGTATTCACAAGCAGCAGGCACAATGTTCACTAACGTCCTATTTGTCCTTTTTCCTTATTAACTTGCAGAGGATTTACATTTGATACTACGTATACCGTGCACAGTCCACCGGTGTGAATCTAATTTTGCTGACAAATTTCTATATTTAAACATTTCACAATGATCATCCTACGGGACCTGTTAAGCTTTAGCTTTTTTACCCGTGTAAAACCATTGCTCCATTGTGAAAGCAAGTGGAGCAAAAGGATGTACTGTGATACATGTACGAGGATGTTATTGGGTTTTCAAAAGGCTTTGTTTATTTTTGGTAGTTTAAAACGTAGTACTTTTGAGTGAATTTTGAAAAACCTTTATAGAAGCATGAAAAAGTGACATGAAACAGTGAAATGCATGCTCTCTGGAAAATAGCAAACGTTGACAAAGTCGGAAAAACGTTCGGGGTGTTTTACTTTCCTACCACGTCGAGTTATAGTAGGTAGAGTAGGAGTGATTTCGGTTGAGATTCTAGGTTCCGTTGGAGCAGAGTGACTGGTCAGAGGTTGCGATACTGGCCGCGATGGCACAATCTGCAGCGCTTATTCGTCCTTGGAGTCAGAGTTGTCCAGAAATTCTGGCTTGAGTCGGTCGATGTTCAGCGTCTCAGCTTTACCATTGCGTACGATGCGGTACGGAACAAAATATGGAGTTTCGAGTGGCCGGCGTACACTGTCGGTACGAACGAACGCGTGAGTGCGAGTGCAAGGCGTTCGCCCATGTTGGTACGCAAACTCTGTGCCCTGGGTTGAACAGGCTGAAGCTGTCGCATGTGGTGCGATAGGCGAGCTGTGTAGTCGCCATAGTCGAACCTTGCTGGGGCTTTGGTGAGACAACTTCATCAGGCAAGTGTCATGTGCAGCCAAAGACTAGCGAAGAAGTGATATGTGACTACGCTTTGATCGTGTTCCTCATGCCTAAGGGAACGAGCGGACATGCTTCGTGCTAGGACATGCTAGATTGGGCACATATTAATGGTTTGAGTTGCCGGTGGAATCATTCTACCCTCCCGTTAACTGCTGAGTGGTTTGCAGTGGTTCGGTTGTGCTGGCAACCAATTAGGTCACGAAATTTGTTGATGGATTCGTCGAAGTGTGATCCTCTGCCAGTGATGATAACCTTGGTGCAACCGAATTCAGCTACACAGAAAAGCGTTTGTAACTGTCACAGATGAGTAGTCGGCTATTAGACTTGGTTCAGGCCAACCTGTAATCCTGTCGCACAGGTGAGAATGTAGAATAGCGTTTGCATGGTGACAAAGGTCCGACCAGGTCGACATGAACGTGTGCGGAACGAGACTCAACAGCGGGAAAGACGCCGAGTGGGATTTTGTTGTGCTTGTACACCTTGGGACAAACGAGCCTAAATGCGGACATCGCGGTTGACATCAGGCTGGAAGAAGCGTTCGGTTACGAGCTCCTGGGAAGCATGTACGTCAGGATGAGACAGATGGTATCGTTGGAACTACGGGGCTGAGAGACGTTTGTGAGACGTCACAAAGGATAGTCACCTCAGATGAAATTTGTGGAACTTCGCACATTTTCAAAGTGGAGTTGCATCAAAGCTTGTCTATGTCGGGATCAGCTTGTTGGGTTGCAGACATAGCGGCTAGATCGATGTTGGTCCTGTGAGCCAAACTCATCTGCTTGATTCTTGAAACACTGTTTGCGACGGGATTAAGAGCGCCTGCGATATGTCGTACGTCTGTTGTGAACTGAGAGCCGTAGTCTTGATGACTAGTTTCTCGCGGAGAATGGTTGTTTGTTGTGCCATTGGTTGCGTAGATCAATGGTTTGTGAGCAGTAAAGACTGCTACATGTTGACCTTTGAGGTAGTGAAGAAAGTGGCGATTACGAGTAGTTCCCTACCGAAGGTGCTGTGACGCGACTAGGCGGGTTGCAAATGTTTCGAGAAGAAAACCAGATCTATCCATCGTTGGTAAATGAGCTGTTGGAGGACGGCACCAATGGCGGTGTGTAATGCGTCATTTGTAAGAGAGTGTTGCAGTTGGATCTAAGTGAGCTAGAAACGCCTTTACGGAGACAGTCTGTCTGAGCTTCTCGAAAGAATGTTTGGCGTCGTCTGGAAAGAGGAAAGAATGTTACTTGCCGCGGAGCAAGTCGGTCGTTGGATGCACAGTGCTCCCGCAGTTAAGAATAAGCCCTCAGTGATACTCGATCTGCCACCGAATCGGTGGAGCTGTTTGAAGAAGTTAGGAGTAGTATAGTCCTTTAGTGCTTGAATTTTGTCTGGTACAACTTCGACAGCAGAAGCGGATATCTTCTGACTAAGGAAATCAATGGTGCTAAGTCAGTTTCGCATTTTGGGGTTGAAAGCAACCCCAGCTTGAGTCAATCGTTTGAAAGGAACGTCAAAGTGATGAAGATGTTAATCGCAAGAGCAGCTGACGATGAGAATATCACCTAAATACGGATAAACCACTTCGAATCCTTGTGAATAAGGCTGAAAAGTTTGAGCAGCATTGCAAAGGGCGAAAGGCATTCTGTGGTACACGAAAAGATCAAATGGTGTAATGACTGATGTTTTAGCGATATCGGCTTGCGCCGCTGGTATTTGGTGGTAAGCGCGAATTAGGTTTAGTTCGCTAATGATTGGCTTACTCGGCAGAGCTAAGGTCAAGTCGTGCATGTGCAGGATAGGTTACTTATCCGGGACAGTAAATTTGTTGAGTCCCCTGTGGTCATCATAGGAGCGCCAGACACCGGGTTTCTTTGGAACCATGTGCAATGGTGATGCCCATGGACTTGTGAGCGGACGGATTATTCCAATTTCGAGCATTTGCCTAAATCCCGCTCTAGTCGCTTTGAGTTAGTCCAGGACCAGTATGCGAGGGCACGTCGAAACAAGGGAACCCTTGGTGGAGATGCAGCGCATGACGTTTGGTGTCACGGGAGGTAAGTCGTTCTAGATGCAACCGAGTTTAGATTAATGGTTGAAGAGGTATGTAAAAGGATGTGAAGCTTGAAACATTATGCGAATGGGGTGCTAGCGCCTAGGTTGGCGCTGGTCCAGATAACAATGAGCTGTGTCCAAGTGTGATTAATTTTCCGCATTTTAGCATTAACTATATGGTTGGAATGTTGAAAAAAGAAAGCCTATTGTAGCAAAAGGAACGACTGCTACTATAGAAGCTCAGCGAAAGGTTGGTCGGAGGCCTAGCTTAGGCGTCAGCAGCCTCTCGTCGAAAGTCGCAATCGATGTGCTATTGGCGTCACGCAGTCTGGTCGATGAGGATGAGACGATCCCATCTGAGCTATGGGGTATGACGCTGACTTCTGCTCTGGCGTCCACTAGGAACTGGGTACCCAAAGTTAAATAACTAACGCGGATGAGTTGACCTGAGTCTTAACCCGTCGCGTCCGTCTCCACTACGGGCCGGCAGAGAACTTTTTGCTTATCGGCGTAGGTACAAGGTTTGGCGCATTTACAAGCTGCGTCACCAAATCGCTGGTGGTACCAATAGTAAGCTTCCCTGTTGATGGATTTGGAGTGTCTTGAGGGTGATTTCGATCCGATGTGACGGCGACGACTCTTAGTGAGCAGTTGAATTTAGCGACTAACTATCGCAAGTTATGCGTCTATAGTTGACTGTAAGCCTGTGATAGATGTGTCCTGGGACGTAGCGGCGCTGACCTCGCTGACGTCGGATTGCACATTTGAACGTTGGATAAAACAGTCTGCCAACTCAGCTAGTTAGATGAGCAATACGTAGCTTACGATTGCTAGAATCGTTTACGTGTTTTTCTGTAGTCTTTGTAGCCATAACTCGCGAAGTAAAGTTGCTTCCATGGTAGAGGAAGCAAACAGTCGTTAAATCGCCTGTAATAGAATTGAGGAAAGTTTGTCGTCCAACTGCAGACCCATGAAAATTCGTTTCAGGCGGAATTTCTCAGAGGGTATAATACGCTTGATCGCAGCCTCTTAGAGGGCCTCATAGCTGTTTCTTGTCTGACATAAAGACGTCTCGAAACCTCATGGATATCTCCTTGGGGAGAAAGGACATGAAGTTACTGTACCTAGCGTAACCAGAAGAGATTTTGTGACTATAACATTCTGCTTCTACACGATCTCTGTTCAAATTGGTCCTTGGGCAAGCGAATTAGGTGGAAAAGCCAAGAAGTTTTGTCGTGTTGGCCTAAGAGCATCAAGAAGAAATTCCGGGTCGCTATCACAAAATCATTACCAAGAAGATTCGTGGTTATTTATGGAGTACATAGAATATTTCGATGTCTGTACATTGGGTGGACCCCGTTAACTGGCCAGTAACGTCAGTCACATCTCCTTAGCTTCTGCTCATTATCCATGCGATGCACGCTTACAGAGCTCAAGGTCACACTGGGCCTCGCTGTTGCCATCAGGGATAGAGTGTTCACTGGCGTCAGATTGTCCGTCCGCTGATTTAGTCTATGCTCCCATGATTGGCTATTTGACACAGCTGCCTGTGTTGCTGCCATGTTCTCGGGCGTATGCCATCCGCTGGTTGTACGGCCGCCCAATCCGCTTTTCCGCTTTCTGCTGGGCCGGACTAGTCGTGCCTGCTCGGTGTTCGTCCGATTGGCTCCCATTCCATTGGTGCCGAATCGACTACACGCGCCCCCGGTCTCAACCACCATTACAATTGTTCTGAGGAGTAAAATGTTTGTCCGTAAATACCAGCACCTTCTCAAGGTGCTTGGACAGTGGACTGATAACGATAAAGAAGCTGCACATAATTCCGGAGTCCATGAACACGCTGGAGGAGATAAAGTGGTGCAGATCGTTCGTCTTTCGTCTCATGGATTACGAACTGGTAGGAGCGCAACCGGCATGGGTTGCTGACGACATTTCAAACTATTTTGCGCTCGTATCAGGAGCCGTGCAGGAGGTGACAGTTAAATAGTATATGGCGGCGAATAGCGGAGGGCCGAAGGTGCATCCTTTCGGTGCCATAACAACCAGCGGCTTGATAGTATGTTCGGTTTTGAGAGGAAGCTACTACAACAGAGATGCGCTCGGTAAGCATGATACTAACGGGGCAGCGTTTGTGGAAAGTTGACTTTTAGTCTCCAACAAGGAACCCAGTCACGCGCTAGGAGCACGTTTGCCTGGAGGAACCTTACCGCTCTGGGTGACTTGTAGGTCTTACGCTATACTCTCTCTCACTCAACCCCATCGAGGGCATCTGGAGCATAATAAATGCCCATGTAAATCAGGCAAGGCTGGGACGGTATTCCGAAATGCCACATGAGTACCCTGAAGGCGCTTTTAGTAAAAATAAGTGGCAGTGTCGGAACCATGGGGCTTAGTGACTCAGTAGCACTGCGAACAAATGGTTCAGCATGTTAGCAAGAATTATAGACCTATTGTTCATTTGGCTTCTCCGCTGACAGTAAACTACCTGTTTGTAAACGAGTGTTATTATTAAATTATTGTGATGTCGATTCAAAGTGCACTTTATATTTCGCTGGAAATAGCCAGTTCCCCTTTTTGGGGAATACCATGGAGCCCTGGAAAAGTAGTGCATGTGACCGACCAGTTTTCGTTGTCGCATCGTGGAACAACGATGCGAGAGCTTGGAAGATCGATTCACACCTTGTTACGGTTGTATGGTCAGCACTTATGATTGATGGCCTGTCGTTATTTGTGTTTAGAGATCCAGTAAATAAAGACACAACAAATAAGGAAACTAAACTATACGGATTTGACCGATATGAGTAGAGGGTTCCACGGAATTTGACGGTGACTGACTCGCGAGATCCGTCGCAGTAAAAATGCATGGTGGACGGAGAAGGTGCAGCAGATGGAATGGTATGTCGAACACCGCCAACACAAGGAATTCTTTGACTCCTTGGAGGCGGTGTTTGGTCCGAGGTTGGAGCCGATGAGGACGCTAATCTACGGTAGTTCAGGCGCTACCTGAACATAGACTGTAGACATAATGCAGATCTCTTGAACAACCGTTCAGCGATTGACTGGACTACTTTGAACGGCCTGAAGCAGCACGATTTTAGGGTGAGTTTGTTGGAAAGCCGACTCTGGATGAGATGCACTTGCTCGGCTGCGAAACTGCAAGTGTGTTGGGGTCGACAGGATTCCGCCTGAAGTATTGAAACACGGCGGACCTGCATTGGTGACTGCACGTGTAGATTGAGGGGGAGATGCCTGTTGAGCTGAAGGATGTCCTAGTGCTACCGCTGCACAAGGGCAAAGGAAGCAAGTAATGTTACAAGTATTACCCTGACATGAATTGCTGACTTGTGTGGGCAAGATGATTGCCCAAATCCTGCTCCACCGCCTCGTCATTCAGGTTTGGAACCGAACGTGGCGAAAGGGCGATGTGGATTCCATTCGGGTCGTAGCACTATAGTTATGGTGTTTGCGGCTCGTCGGTTGCAGGAGAAGTGCAGAGAACGACACCAGCCGTTGTACTCGTTGTTTGTTGATTTCACCAAGGCATTTGATACGGTGAACCGCGAGGCATTGTGGTTGGTGTTGGATAAGTTTGGCTGTCCGAGTAATTTTGTAAGAATTTATCGTATGTCTGCACTTTAGCATGCGGGCGAGGGCGCAACGGAGTGGACCGCCGTCGGATGACTTTGCAGTTATCTTTGGTCTGAAGCAAGGCTGTGTCTTATCTCCTGCCCAGTTTAATATTTATCTTCATGTCACGATGTCTTGTGCTTTTGATGCGGCTTGTACATACCGTGTTCGAGTGGAGCACCGTATTGATGGTGGGTTGCTGAACATCGGTCTTTACCGTGCGAGAACACTAATCTGTGAGACAACTATCCGTATGTTGCTGTTTGCTGACGACTGTGCGTTGTTTGCACACAGCGCGGATGAGTTGCAGCACATGAAAAATTTTGGACCTTTTATGCAACTTTGCGGGAAATCCTGTAGTGCTCTAGCTTTGACAGCGGCCAAAATCGGGCTCACCATCAACACAAGAAAAACCGTCAGTCTCTTTCAGCCTTCACCGAAGGTGTAATCTACAATCTTGTCGCAAATCATCGTTGGTGCTGAAGTAATACAAACCACCTCTGAGTTTGATGTTGGCTGACCAGCAGCTTCACGGTGAGCTTCGTATCCGAGTATCGAATGCAGCGGTGGCATTCGGAAAGCTTGAGTATCGAGTGTGGAACAACCATCAGCTTACCACTGGCACGAAGCTGATGGTGTACAAATCCATGGTGCTGTCCGTTCTTCTATACTGCAGTGAAACGTGGACGACGTACCGGTGAGATGTGAGATATCTCGAGCGTTTCCGTCAACAGTGTTTGCGACGGATTCTGTGCATCGGTTAGCTCGACAGAGTTGTGGACACGGAAGTGTTGCGCCGTATGCAGTGCACTACATACTTTTGCTGAGACACCTGAAGTGGCTCGGTCATGTGTGGCATATGGATTCGACGCGGATACCGAAACAACTATTATATGGTCCGCTGGGTATGGGGAAGCGGCATCTGGGGAAACCAAAGTTACGTTACCAAGACGATCAATACGAGCCTATCAAGTTCTTATCTTGATTGCAGATCATGGGAATCGTGCATGGCGTGATCTGATCACGAACGCCGCTGTCGAGGTGCAAGAGAAAGCGCACGTGCATGCAGAGAAGAAGCGGCAAGTGCGGATGCGGGAAGCACCGATGGGTTGTACTCCATCGACAGCGAGCGTATGGTGCTGAAGCACATGCGGTCGCAAGTGCCAGAGTCAGGCAGGCCTATTGAGCCATGAGCGAAACCATTTGTGGCAAACACAGAAGCGACGACGGGTCCTACAGAGAACGTAGGCAGAACCGGCGCAGCGTTTGTAGGTACGTTGCATTCGATTTACGAACCGCTTGCTTGCATGCTGAGTCTCTAGTTCAGGTGGTGGGTTTGCTATTTTGTCCTAATGCTTCCTTATCTCATATTAATATCTCCCTGAACTATCTCTCAATAACTTTCACACGTCGTTTAAGCCAATTTTAGTTAACTTCTATAACGTCTTAGAGGTTGCGGCTTTTTCTGAAGATATATTTTCTCACATATTGAACTTTTTGCGGATTTTTTACAACCAATTTATTTCATACGTTCATCTGGTGAAAAGTTAGGTCACTGTATCTGTATGCATTATTAGATTTATTTTATTTGACTCCGTTTCAACTGATTGGCTATAGCTTGACATCGCCGGTGTGGCTGCACTTGATGTGCATGTTGACAAGGTGCTTCATCATCATCATTATACACATCAGCTAGAGGTGGAAAAAACACCTCCGCTATTGTGCCGCAATACATGAAAGAAATACATACATACATACATATAATATAATACACAAAGGAAAAATAGATACAACAGTTGCATGCCAGCTGAGCTACCAGCAACGGATAGGCATCGTTCCGGTAAGCTTCCAGCCAGCTTCTAGGCAAAAAGAAAATTTTTTAATGATGTTTTACCCTAGGAAATGAGATCGTAGATGGAGGGGGAGACTAAAAGGGATGGGGAGGGACAAAGAAACTCACAACAGGAACGCCACTGAGGTCGGCTTCTTGCCATGTCAGCAGGTGTATCCAGCCAAATGTGTTCACCGTCTTTTGGACCCCAACCAGGGAGCCGTGAAGCTCCAACCGAGGCTAGCTCCGAAGTGATGGACTTCCTTCCTCTGGACTAAGTCATCGCTTGGCCACCTCTCCTCTTCTTCCACCCACATCCCCGGTGAGCAAACAACGCACGTCGCGGGAGTCGGTGGGCTGGCATGCGTAACACGTGGCCGAGCCATCGGAGCCTGGTGCGGGAAATAACGGTGCTGAGCGGTTCAAACCCCTTTCCTGGGCCGTAAACAATGCGTCGAACACGCTCGTTACTCACGCGGTGTTCCCACCAGATGTGTGCCAAACTGCGAAGGCACCGATGGTCGAACGTAGCTAGCCTCTTCAAGTCCGCCGACCTTAGGGACCAGGTTTCGCAACCGTACAGTAAGGTCGAACGTACCGCTGCATTGTACACTCTACCTTTCAGGGCGAGAGTGATGTCGCGCCGCCGCCATAGGTGGCGAAGGTTAGCAAAAGCACTTCGAGCTTTCGCTATACGGTTCGTGATCTCGTCTTCGATCCCAAGGGCGCTGATACAACTTCCCAGGTAACTGAGTTTCTGAACGACTTCTAGCTGATCCCCACCGAGGGTCAGCGCAGGAGGCGATCCCTGCCAATCTTGGAGGAACGCTTTGCACTTCGATGGTGCAAAGCAAAGCCCGAAGCGGCTGGCTGATAGCCAGTGCTAATCTGTCCAGCGCGGCTTGGCACGTCTGGGAGCTGTCACAGATGAGGGCAATGTCGTCTGCATACTCCAAGTCAAGAAGTCGTTCTCCTGGGAGTAACTCCACACCTTTTAAGTCATGTCCTGTAAATGCAAACACCATGACTTCGTCAATAGCGAAGGTGCTTACCTGTCTATGAATACTACCTCGTCCATACTGGCTCTAGGAGGCTGTTGGTCGTTGCTGGAATGGATGGGGTGCACGGTCCTTGTGCCCGTGCTAGGCTCAAAGAGCGGTTACATGCATTCAGTGTGGGGCGGACTACGGTCCAGCCACCGCGTTGTGTGCGATTATTTCCCGAAATAGAGCATATCTGTGTTTGACTATGAAGGAGTGTGGGCCAGCTCAGTTGATGAAACGTGGCTCCCATCGACATGCCTCCTGGTCATATTGTAGAGGGGCCGCTTCCAAGAATGGCTCTGGGGAGCTCTTCGGAGCTAGCTGAGAGCGGATCGCGAAAGACGGCTAGCGACGAGCCTGGGCCCGGAACTACGGAGCGGGAACATGTGGACAGCGCAATAAATCAGACAAATACGCCGCTAGCGCAGCCCACAGCACCGAGGCCGAGCCGATTGACACAGCCCCGAACAAGCAAGTCCAGAGCTCTCGAACGACTCCTGGCCGATCCAAATCGGGTGCAGAGAAGCGGAGATCGAGGCGAAAACAGGAAGACGGATCTTCCAAGTCAGAGCTCCCGAGGCGAAAGGACTGGCTCGTCTCTAACATCCGCACCTGTGTTGAATTGTGGGACAAAAACCTAGTCGATATTCGATGGCGCGCGCGAGACCCTCATGTGCCCATTTTCGGTGTGCAATAAACGTCTACCCCCCCTGTCTTGTCGTTCTCGCTACAATATTCCTTCGGGTTTACACTGGATATGGTGTGTGTGGTTGGAGCTGTGGGTGTTGCAGCGCAAGCCATCCATGGTCCCTCTGTTGCTGCAAGTGTCCTTTGGCTGTCCCCATGGAGGTCACAATGACAGGCAAATCCGTATACGGATGTCGCCAATTCATTCATGTCCGCACATTTTGCCCCATGCTGATGCTGATATTGCATAAACCATGCTTCCTCACCGCAGTTGTGCTATTCCGCGCTACATATGACGATTCACCATTAAGCTAATTATGTCCATATCGTTTACTTTAAATTGCTCAGTACTCTCTCTCTGTCGCACATGTTACTGCGGTCTCGTTCGTATGCCTAACTGCAACATACTGTTTTATAGCGTAGTGTTATGCCTGTAGGGCTATCACTGGCCGAGAATGATACAGAATTACCACGACGCTCCAACTCTGTTCTGTGCGTCGTGACAGATGGGTGCAACAAATCAACGAATGCCTAGTTGTGTGGACTCAAAAAGACGCCAGTGGTGAGCCAGACGGAAAGCAGGTATTGTTCGACATTGTCAGTAAGTCATTAGTTATTGCACGCTTTACTTTTCGCCGTGCTGCTGCCCATAGCTTTAGATTTTTGGCTGTTATTCCGACCTTCCAACCGAAGTCATATATGTCCGCATTATTACGTCCATGAGGAAATCCTGCAGTTGTTATTAGCTCAGATACACTACAACCTCCGTAATTTAGGTTCCCACTCGCTCTAAGAGTTTTCTTCCCCAGGTACCAGTATCCACAGAGTGACTGCAGCTCAATAACATAGGAACGCGTTCGTTCGTGTACTACGGCTGTGCTTTGCAGTCTCTAGCACCGGAGCTAGACAATCCATGCGGACAAAGTTTCTGACTAGAGGGAGACTCGTACAACGAGTGACTTCGAATAGTATTCACACGTCTGTGTTAGTGTTGCTCATTGTGAATGTCAGCAACACATAGGCCCTCCAGTTAGCCCTCCTCTGTATACATAGTTGAAGGGCCACAAAAGCTGGTGTGTTTTTATGATAGATTCACAGGAATACTTATGAATCCCTTAGGTTGGCCGCCGATCATCAAGCGTTTTCACCTTACAAGCTAGTTGCAGTCATGACGCCGCTAGCGCGAATGTGCCGCGTTGAATCCTGGTCTCCAAGCGCTTGCGGCTTACAATTTTCTACATTCATTCGTGCGTTCGATTGAATATATCGGGTGTAGTGATCAACACTTATCCCTGGAGCCCAAATACTCTAAGTCGCTTCGTCGTTTTGGAATACAGTTTGGAAATTCAGTGTTCAAGGCCCAACAATTTTCGTTGCAAATGCCCACACGTTGGCTCGCCCGTTTGTAAACTGAATAAGCCAGGCATGTAATTAACAACCAACATGCTGATTTTGATACCACATGTTCTGTTCCACATATTATTCTCGCGAGTGGATGTAGCTATATTTCCCGCTGTTCATCCGTCCTAGTGAACTTAGGTGCGCTTAGAAAAAGGTAGCTATTATCTAGATAAGCAGCGGAAGGGCAAGTTTGCTTTCTAGAATTTGAATTAGAAATGGCGAATCATGTGGATTGAATTGGAAGTAGGTTAGTCAGACTGTGGGGGTACGACGGTGTTTAGGTAAATATTGTATTGAAAAATAAATCCACGCACAGAAACAGTTGGATTGTAGCGCAGAATAGCTACAGCCGACATGCATAATGAAAGACTGATAGTAAATTGCAAGCGGCAAAATTACGATGAGGACTGCAGACTGCATGCAAATATCATACCTTCAGCTAATCACATTATCTGCACCAACTGCCGACGCACTTGATACCCATTAGTTGACTACCGCCATGTGAGTAGCTATGCAATGCTCAATATTTGCATTGCAAATCGTACCATGGACATAGAGATTTATTCGAGATAATCTACTTTGTTCCATTATAACCCCAGTGTTAGATACGTTCGTGCCCGTGATTTGTAACATGCCTCGGTGTCCAACCACATGCCCACTTGATATATTTTCTAGACACAGAAGGTCATCCCCGTGTTATTCCCATTATTTCACATTGGCCCGGAGACACACTATACCCAGCATCATGTACGTTGTGAAGCAAACCAATCGCGTAGGGTTGTTGGACCCATTGAAAGAGCTGATTTACCTTGTTTCTGCACATTGCAAAGACACCGTTGTACTAGCACCAAGGTATGTACATATTGCACTTGAGTTGTGTTTAGTTTAAGCGTACCGTAGTTCACGTCTCGGCTTCCTTTCTTGGTTGGACCATGGAGAGTTAAGTGTCACTCGAGCCACACAACGAGTCTGTCGTTGGTTTGAAAAGCTTATTGTCACAGTTGAGTACATAGCCACTTCTGTCAACGGTTGGGTAATCGGATGTTATGCAAGCTACTTCTTGTAAATTGGCTAAAACAGTTTGAGCACTTTTTCGAAAGCCGAATGTAGGACAGGACGCAGCGGGATTTACTAGATGTATTATTCCTGTGATCGCGTCATAGCGGTTATCAGAGAATCTGTGATATTACCGCCTTCTAACGCATATAGCAGACGGCATCTGCAGCACACACTAACGATAAGACATCACTGTTTTATTGTACCTCTTATTTGTGCATCATTCCACCTGGTAACCGTATTGATGGCATTTGCTTCCCTATTCCTCTATCTGTCTCTATCTACTGTTGATGCCCACACTTCTGACTAAATTTATGGCTGTCATTTAGCTTCACGTCCAAATGTTAACTAGCCACCGACAGTCGTATTGGTTGCTTATAATTGTACGTGAGATCTTCCAACACTAGTGGAATATGGCTGTTATTCTTACATTCAATCCATACTCGCGCACGTTCGTAGTGTTATTGCTCATGAGGGTTATTGTTTCTCCATCCAGTTTGTGGTAGTCCATACACAAGTGTGAACAAATGCCCGTTCGCAACACTGCAGTACTGCAACTCGAACCAGGGACCTTTGGTATGTCAACTGATATCTCATGTTGAATGACTAAGTGGAAGCCATTTAGAAACACTTGTAAGCGCCACACTTCAGCCTGACAGACTGATGGCATTTTCACTCGCGTGACACCATTATCTGCTGGCTCGATGTCTAAATGGGGCTCGCCCAAATTACAAGTCCCTAACATGTCGTGTCCCTACGTTCCCAGTTGACAGATGGATCTTATTACATTTCTTCTCGTGTGACACCGTGACTTATTGCGGGTTGCAATATGAGGTCAATGTATCCCATCTCAAGTGTCTCTATACGCCCCATTGTACTGCTGCCGCCTTCAGGTAAACGCACTGAGATTCAGACAAGTCATCAAGGTTGATTCCGGAACAGCGGCAACACGATGTGACATCCAAATCGAAATGCTTGGGCACAGGTAGCATTCTAGGCACTGATGACTCGGTCGAGATATGCTAACCGTCAGGATGAATAACAGGGGAAATAAATAGTGACACACGACGGACTACCTGTTGGTTCTACCTCCCTGTTGATTATTCATCCTCGACCAAGAGATGACCGGACCGGTTCTGGTTGACCTTCTAACACGGATAGCCTGCAGTAGACATAATCGCACAATTTTGCCTGCTAACTTGAATAGCTGCTTACTCCATCTTAATTATTTTGTTTGTGTCCATCCTTATTCTATATCCCGCAGGTAAGTCGCGCTTGTGTACAGTTTCATTCCGAAAGGATTAACTACTGAGTTGGTGCAATGTAGTATCTTTATTGCACCTGCCTAGATCGGATGAGTCACACCTAACCTACCTTATTGGGATTAATTAAACTCAGCTTTATTTTGCGATGACTTCACGTGTTGCTCATTACAATGTTGTACTCGTCATGACCTATGCTATTCTTGCTAACTATTCAAGTAGTCTAGTATTGTGACGTACCGAGACGCTGAGTTAGGGCATTTTCCTCATCGTATTATTTTCGGCCGCGATTCATAACGCTATGTAAGCTTCATGTGACAAGCAGAGTCAACAAAGTGTCAACAGGAATTTCACGTGTTTAACAGAATCACTGGGGTATATCGTTTGGTTGGTTCCAGCTTAGTGGTGATTGGCTGGACAGTTGTATGGTCTGATTGGCTGACAGCACTCCATGTTGGGTTGGGTCCCGTATACGACACCTCCCTCTTCTTTTGTCACGTCTGCCTGTAGTTGCCAACCTTTGGGTATAGATGAAACGATCAGGTGGTCGGCGGTTGCGTACGGGGCGTCTGTGAACCGCATCCAAACCTGACATCAACGCTTGGCTTTCGTATTCCACTCGATCCGAATTGGCATTTGTCGGTTTCGGCAATGAGAACTCCTCCAGTAATAACTGAAAATCAAACTGGGAATTGTGACGAGGTAAATACTGATTGTTATCAGAGCGGTGTCTGAGCTGATTCATATGCCTGTGCCATGTCTGACCGTTGACCTCTACTAGGTACGTGACTCGACCAATCCGTCTGGTGATTACACCTGGCGTCCATCTGATTTGCGACGGCCGGAAGTCTCTTGTCCATACCAAGTCACCTGGTTTTAATGTTCTCGCTATTACGTGCTGTTTGGGTTGCGCAGATTCTGTTGTTTCCGGATTGGCTAATTCTCTCACCTCCGGAACGATTATGTCCAAATTGACCTGATCTGACGGTTAAACAACATTTCCGACGGTGACCTTCCGTTACAAGAGGGGTGTGGTGTGATTCGATACATCATTAGGAATGTGTGTATGCAATCGTCCCTGGGGCCGTCGCCTCGCCCTTTGATAAGTGCACGCTTAAACGTGTCGACGAATCGCTCAACCTGATCGTTCGATTGTGGGTGAAAGGGGTGTGTGCGTATGTGTGCCACCCCATTGGAATGACAAAAGGTTGCGAATTCTTCGCTAGTAAATTGTGGGCAATTATCGCTGATTAATGTCTCCGGCATTCCGAATCGGCTGAATATTTGATGCAACTGTCTAATTGTTGCGACTGCAGTGGTCGTCGGCATTGTTACAACTTCTGGCCAGTTACTATGAGCTTCAGTCACGATGAGATAAGATTTACCATCTACTGGGCCGGCGAAATCTACATGTACTCTTGACCACGGCGTGGTCGCTGCTGGCCATGGCACAGGGGCCAATTTGTTTGGTGATTTTTGCGTGATCGCACAGTTTTCACACCGCGTACACAGGTGTGAGATTTTATCATCCATCCCTGGCCAATACACGTAAATTCTAGCTAATGCTTTGGTGCGGGTGATTCCTTGATGGCCTTTGTGAAGTTGGGTGAGAATGGGCCGTTGTAAAGCTGAGGAAACAACCACACGTTCAGCGAAAGCAAACACGAGTCAACGATTGATAAGCTGTTTTGGCACCGGTGATAGGGGATGAGTTCTGCATCTGATACCCTCGATGGCCAACCTTCTTTCACGTGCTTCATCACCTTACGTAGTGCGGCATCCTGCGATGTGTGCTGCTGGATGGATTTTAGCGAGACTGGTAGGGATTTCGCGGTGTCGAGAATTACCTAATTGATCTCCTGATCCACTTTAACACCAGCAATCACTGTCTCGTTGTTGTCTGCTGGATGATCCGCAATTAACTGAGACAACACCGGCTTGCCCAAAATCTGTGGTCGATGGGCAATGGACGCTAAAATCATAGGCCAGTAAGGATAGAGCCCATCTCTGTAGACGGCTGGCTGTAGTTGCCGAGATGCCTTTATGTGAATCAAATATGGTCAGCAACGGTTTGTGATCAGTCAGTAACTTGAAACGTCTACCATATAGCATTTTGTGAAATTTATTGACAGCAAATATGATAGCCAGGCCTTCCTTTTCAATCTGGGAATAATTTTTCTCTGCTGATGTTGACGACCGTGCCACCTGGATAACTGCTTGCGCAGAACCGTCTGGGAAAGTGTGGGACAACATAGCTCCGATGTCATAGTTGTTTGCATCGGCAGCTACCACGATTGGAAGTTTGGGATCGTAACGCGTGAGAGGGAGATCGGACGTCAGCATATCTTTAATCCGATCTACCGCTGCTTGACACTCTGCTGACCAAGTACACTTGACCTCTTTCATGAGTAATGCGTTTAGACGTGCTCGCAGTTGATGCATTTCAGGGAGAAAATTAGTATAGTGGCTAACCATGTCAAGAAAAGAGCGTAGCGTACTGACGTCTGTTGGTGCCGGCATGTTAACAATATCTGAAATATTGGCTGGGTCGGGACGACGTCCATTCTGATCAATAATGAACCCCAGATATTTAAGTTGTGGCAAAAGTAAGCTGCATTTGTCTGGTCGCAAGCGCAATCCGTACTCTTTTATACGATCCAAAACTTGGCCCAGCCTCACTACTAGCTCTTCTGGACTTGTTCCGACCACTAAGATATCATCTAAGTAAGCTGCAACGCCGTCAATGCCCGTGAGCATGGTATCCATAAGCTGCTGAAAAATAGCTGGTGCTGTTTTAACCCCGAATGGCAATCGGTTAAACTGAAACAATCCACGGTGTGTGTTAATTGTCAACAATTCCTTTGACTCATCGTCAATGGCGATTTGCAGATATGCATCAGCTAGGTCAAGTTTGGCAAACAGTCTACCGCCTGAAAGTTTGGCAAAAATGTCTTCTGGGACTGGTAGTGGATAACTGTGTGTCTGAAGGGCGTCATTGAGACCTGTTGAATAATCTGCACACACACGGATTGAGCCATTGGCCTTTCGTACCACTACGATTGGAGCAGCCCAGTCAGAGTAATCGACTGGTTGCATGACATCTGCTAGCTGTAGGCGATGCAGCTCTAGCTATACACTGGTTAATGCAGAATAAGGCACCGGACGTTTAGAACGAAAAACGGGTTTAGCATCTGCTCTCAGCTGCAATTGAGCCTTCATTTTGCTACAAAGACCAAGTCCTTCCTGGAAAACTAGTGCATATCGCTGAAATAACCGTTGTGGAATGGACTGCTGTAGCCCTGCATCGATTATTACGGGAGGAATGCTGATGCCCAGTGTCAGTTTGCAGACTTTATCAAACGGAATACTCCAAAGATTGAAATTATCTAACCAGTCAATGCCGAGAATATTCAATCCTGGTTGGTTAGTGAGGTAGCATATAGACTCAAATTTTTGACCATTATAAGATACCAAGCAACGTAACTCACCAACCAAACCGAGAGTTATTCCGGATGCACTGAGGGCTGTCTGTTGAGTGGGCATAACTGGAGGACGTCCGATGGGTTCCCAAATCGTCTGCGAAATAATCGTGATGTCCGATCCTGTGTCTACCTGGAGAGTCGCGGGATACCCGTTTACACTCACTGTTAGATAGCGCGTTCGCGATGTCGCGTTGACTTGATAGCTAGTAACAATGCTGCGACTAGCCTTCTGCGGTGGTTTCGGAAACCGTTTGTTGGAATTGTCAGCTTTAGTTGAGTTGCGTGGCTTGCAGAAACCATCTTTGTGACCAAAGCGTTGACACTGATTGCACCGATGTCGGCGAAAAGTGCACTGTGAGGCGTAGTGCCATGCGCCACAGTTCCAACATGCTGTTGGTGGCTTTTTTGACTCCTGTTTGTGTGCTCTGACCAGTCTGACATTTGCCTTGTTGATCTGCTGCTGCTCCCCCATACGGGAATCATGCTTCAAATTGATCAGGCGCTGACATTCCTCAGCCATTTTCTGCAACGTTATGTCTGGGTCTTGCTCCAGTCTGGTGAGAAGACGTATGCGGATGTCCGCGTCTGACGGAGATTGTAGACCACAAATAAACATGAGGCACTTGAACTGTGTCTCGGTCATGGATGCAAGTTTAAAACGCTCACACTCGCGGTTAACGATACCTGCGTAGATAATGTAGTCGTCCATGGAGTGCTTGACGAGTTTTAAGCTATGATAACGTGTGCTGAAGAGCGAGGAACGTTCGCCAACAATCTGTGTGAGGCACTGAACCGTGTCATCAAAAGAAAATTCGCGTGGGTGTTTGGGCAAAATATAGTTTACGAAACAATCATGCTCCGTGATGCCCAACTTACGAAGCAGTGTTCGTGATCGCTATGAATCCTCCTTCCCACCGAACTCAACACGAAAAATGTCCTCATAGCGCTTGAACCAGGACTCAAAAGTAACACCCGATGCAACGTCATGCTGGAAAATCTGAATTGTAGAAACAATTGATTCAATGTTGGTATGTTCATCCTGCGGTGCCTTGTCCTTGGAAACCAGGGAGAGGTTACGCGTTAGAGTATCGAGTAAACGGAGCTGAGCGGCCTCGAACTGCGACTGCTGTTGTTGAAGAATTGCACGGAGATCGTCTGCTGAAATTGCCATTTTAATTACCAATTCCGTCGCCAGTTGATATAACCCGAACTGTTCTAGTAGGTGGATAGAATACTAGATTGTCGAAATGACCGGTAGTATTGATAAAGCGGATCAAGAGATAGTGACAAGCAGAGTCAACAAAGTGTCAACAGGAAGTTCACGTGTTTACCAGAATCACTGGGGTATATCGTTTGGTTGGTTCCAGCTTAGTGGTGATTGGCTGGACAGTTGTATGGTCTGATTGGCTGACAGCACTCCATGTTGGGTTGGGTCCCGTATACGACTTGGCTTGCACTTCACCACCCACAGCTCCAACCACATACCCAATATCCAGTGTAAACCCGAAGGAACAAGACCGGGAGGCATGTGGATGGGAGCCATGTTTCATCAACGGAGCCGGCTCACACTCCTTCACAGGCAAACACAAGCACGCTGTATTTGGGAATTAAGCGCACACAAAGCGGTGGTTGGACCGTGGTCCGCTCCACACTGAGTGCATGGAACCACTCTTCGAGCCTAGCACGACCACAAAGACCGGGCACCCCGTCCCATCTAGCAACGACCAACTATATCCTAGAGACAGTATGAACGAGGTAGTGGGTAATAGACAGGTAAGCACCTTGTCAACATTCACGTCAAGCGCAGCCGCACCGGGGATGTCAAACAACATCCAATCACTTGAAATGACATTAACAAATAAAATATATCTGTTAAAGAAAACGGCTATGCAGACATAACTCATCCCTAAATTAGCATATGAATTATGTTGGTTAGCAACGAATTCGCGATAAGTAAAATATGTCCAGAAGTGACTCGGAAAATGCTACAAACGCAATAAAGTTAACGAAGATAAGCGCAATTACCGTAAACAACGTGGAAATTTAATAGAAGATTATTCCGGTAGGCAGGACAAATCAAATGAACTGGAATGAAATTTATTCCGCTAAAAGAGACTTAGTTTGTGTAAGTTGGTTTATCCCAACTGCGGTGAATAAGCATCATGAATGCAATATCAGCCTCAGCATGGGACACATCTCATACACATATGGTTGGCGGCATCCGGTTTCGGATTTGCAAATATATATATATATATATATATATATATATATATATATATATATATATATATATACTTGTCGTATATACGGGTTTACTTGTTTTCTGTAATTTTTTGTGACAATTCGCTATATTTGGAGCGCTATACTGTGTCTGGAACTGTTATAAACTTCTTGATTGGGTTCTGACTGTCCTAGTTGGAAAGGACGAACTCTTCACTCGTTGTTCCCCGCGCCCAGAGCAACCTAAACAATTCGTATTTGAGCGGCTAGTGGACTTAGTCGGCAGACGAGAACTCACAATTGATAACGCAGACATAACGCGTAAAGGCCACACGACTGTACCGAGACCCGCAGAAAGAAGATTGACCAGTAGTAAGATTGCTTTACTGACTCAACCAAGGCAACCGTGCTTTCTGCGCTTTCATATTTATAGTTCATGATAACAGTAGTTATTGTATAAATTATAAGGGAAGGCGTATGTTTGTTGGCACATGAGTTGCCATTTCATGATCCTATCTCCGGGCAGAGATGGAGTGAGTTCGATGCTGTTGAGAGGTTGAGCACAGCACAGTTGCTTAGTGTGCTCGGTGGCTAAGGCATTGACATGAACACGGCTCAGCAGACAGACGGCTGACTTGAGGAGAGTCCGGGAGATACGATAGTGAGACTGGGGCGAGTTCAGTAGAAACTGTGCGGGTACGTTGGCCGTGTTCTCACTGAGGACAACTCCGTTGTGAACAGTGTAGTTGAATGGACCGCTCTGAACTGGGTAGTTTGGGTGACTACATAGCGACCGTGTTGTTGGGGCCCGCAATGTACTGGCGCCTGTGAAAACCGGGTGAGTTTTGCAGGGCTATGCCAGCCCTGTTACAGGAACCTTCCAGAATCCTTATCCCGGAACTCTCTGGATGGCGCCGTCCCACTTACGCACGTACCCCATCTCTATAGTGCGAACAATCTCAAACGGGGTTCGCACACCTTTCTAATAATTGTAAGCCGTTTCTTTTGGCAAGTTTCGTCAGTTTACCTATTCTGATTCATATGACAAACTGTTCCTCCACCTGTAACTCCATTTTTGCTATCACAATTCTCCTTGAGGTAATCAAAATTTGTATAACAGCTGCTACTGGTGTGTTCGCTCATTCATGATACCCGTATTTTTATGTTACTCAAGTCAAGTCAAGTCAAAATAGGCTTTATGTACACGGGGGTAGGTGCATTTTCAGCATGTTACATTATCACTGCGGATGGTGATGTATATGAACTTACTGTTAGATAAAAATAAAACGCGTAAAAATGTCTACACTTATCATTCGAGCAAATAATTTCGCAGCATAATGATAGTTTCGTTTGGGTCAGCAAGCAAGTGGGACAGGTACGGTAGCACAGAATTGCGGCAATATGCGCTACGTGAAAATAGAATCTTAAATTTGGAGCAGATAGAGGAATTAGATAATGTTGTTCTGGGTCACAATGCTGTGGATGAAGAAGATGGTTTAGAATTTCGGTGGAAAATTTGTCTACTTGGAATGCACTTAACGCTTTTGCTCCTTTTCAACTCTAAATCCTATCTATCATGCTGCACTGAATTCTTTCGTCTCTCGATCCCCATCTCTGATTTTCTTATCATTTTATAAACAAGCTTGTGGTTGATTGTGTTGAATGCCAACATGCATTGTTTCGTCTCTTAATTTCCACTTACTATTGTGGCTATTTGGACCAGTGATGTTAAATTGCTCATTATCCTTTCATGCATTTGCTTAACTGGTTAACTTGTGCTCCTCCTTTATGCTTTCTTCCACGTTTTAGCTCGCTAACCTAAAGTACCACCTATCTCGTCGCTGATTTATAGGGAATTGCACCAATTATCCCTCGTCGAACTCCCCACAAATTGATCACGCCTACTATATCTGCCACGCTAGATTCACCAATGCAACATACTCTAAAAGACCTTTTGGATATCACCTTCGACACCTTGCAGAATCTCGGATAAGTGACGTTCCAACTAATACATGCTTTTTATACAATCGTTATTTTTGAACCGGGCAGGGGATGATACAACAACGTGGACATACTCATTCCGAGGATTACATGGTTTTCAAAGCCTCCCGCTTCGTAACACCCACCGTGTACTGGTCTGTGGAAGAAGATCGGCGTCTGGTACAAACGGAGACAGAACTGAGTCCTACAGTACCATTACCGAAGGATTTATTGCGTCTGCTACGTCAACAATTCTAACGCGCACGGCCGCGGCTATAGAGCAAAGGCTCCAGCATTTACACAATGACACAGGCACCCTAGCTTGCTCCGCTCGTCACAGAGCCTCACAGAATGCCTAATGCCCGTCTCCCCCAGGCGTGCTACAATGATATCCTCGCGTACTTCCACGTTCACGTGCTACCTCACCAACTCCCCTTACCACAACCGCGAACTGGAGCCTCTGAACGGTAGCGGCTCAAGTCCTCATTTGTTTTCCGTCATCCCTCGTCCTGTGTTACCATGACAGTGGATCTGCTGGAAATGCTAAAAAACCATTGTGCGAAACAGTCTCTGCCGGTTCTCATCCCAACTTATGTAACTTCAGGTCCACACTATAATCAACGTTACCACATAAAACTATGTCAAATTAACGATGGTTTCATACGGATAAAAAAGGTAGTGTTTAACAGGTCCCGTAAAATGGTTATGGTGAAACAACAAAATATAAAAAAATTGTTTGCAAAATTGTATTTACACCAGGGAACTCACTGAAGTATACATACTCGACTGTAAATGCAAGGTAAACCCATTAGAATTAACTGCAAATGTGATGTTGGTAAAATGGTGTCTCATCTTGATGTACACATAAAGGATGTGAAAGACGTGAAAAGAAATCTGACATTTGATCGCAAGTGCAATCTCTTACAGACACTTGTGTGTATCCATGGGTAATGGGCAATACCAAATGGCGCAGCGAAATAAGTGCATGGTCAACTCGGATCTTGAACTCTGCCATCGTAGGAGCACATATGACAGATTCCGGTAGTGAATTCCACGTTTTGCAAACGCGTACAGAAAAGAAATTCCAACGGCATTCCAAGCGACTGTGCTGCTGTGCCAGCTTGAGATAGTGGCCTTCAAATTACTGTCGTGACTGAGCTCTAGCAAGTAGCGGCACGTGTGTTTGGGATCTCACAATATCTGGCTAGTCAGAAACAGGTCACCGAGCAATCGCCGATACTGTCCGCTGAAGACCCAGAGCACTCGAAGCCTTCGTTCATAAGGTAAATTATACACACCCTTTACATTTTTAGTTGCCCGGCATTGGAGTATCTCCAAGGCGGTGAGATCTCTCCTCAGCCATGGATGTCAGACCTGTATTGCGTATTCTATATGTGGGGGTACGTATGATCTGAGAAGTTGTGCGAAAATCAAGGGTCGAATCGCTAAAATGCACGCTTCCGGAGGCCTACATGTTGGATGCCACTCCTTGACGTCGTTTCAGACTGCTTCGAACATCCAAGTTCGGTATGGACAAAACTCTAAAATGTTTCTCCACAGAAGACGTAGAAAGCTCCTGGTTGCCGAGTTTGTAAGAGTACACCAACTTGTGCCGTAAGTGCAGCACTCTACATTTGTCGACATTGAGTCGAAGTAGATTCTGCATTAACCACGCGTATCCCCCATCCAGAACAGCTTGAGGTACTGTGATATCATCTGGTGTATTGATCGCGCTCCCCACCTTCATGTCATCGGCATAACGCAGACAGTTCGACCTTATCGTGATATCGTTAATATACGTCTAAATATTTGCGATCCTAGTACCGATCCTTGTGGTACTTCGCATTCAACTCGGATGAGAGCTGACAGCGATTCACGCACACGTACTTCCAGGCGCCAGTGCAGAAGAAAGCTTCCGATCCATTCTAAGAGTGGATCACCAATACCAAATGTCTGTAGTTTGAAGAGCAGAATGTTATGGTCTAAGCTGTCGAACGCCTTTGAGAAGTCGAGAAAGGCTACAACAACTACTGTGTCAGAGTCTTTTGCTTCGGTCCACCTGGATCCTACTAGTAGTAGAGTTGTAGTGCATGCTCGATTTCGTCGGAAGCCATGCTGTTGCGGTGCGGTAGTTAAATTCTTCCAAGTAGGCCGTTAGCGCATCAGAAATAATAGCTTCCATGACCTTGTAAAGACTCAGCTAAACTCCCTCCTACTGCCGTTAGCGATTTCGTGTGTATAGTATCAACTGCAAGAGAACTGTGCTTACCTATACTCAACAGATTTTTAGCACAGCTTCTGCCGTGAAGGACATGTGAGTGTTTTGAGGGTGAAGCAACCATCGTCATCAGTGATCGCACTGAAATGTTGCAGCATATTGTAGGCGCAGGGTAGTTGCTGCCTCCTTCGGTGTCCGTGTGAGTCCGTCCGCTGATTAAAGAGAGGAATTCCCCATTTCACCTTACGTAGACTGTTGACGTGTTGATACAGCAATTTGTGATTTAAAGCCATACGCACTGCCAATTTCTGTTGGTACGCAATTCTAACCTTGCGAACAAGTCGAGTACAGAGGTTACGTTGTGTCGTTAAGGCCATCCAGTTCTCGGTGCTTGGGAAGAGGTTGTAGATATGCCAGGCTGTTTCGCACTGCTATACACTTGCGTGTCCTGTTTCGCAGGAACGAGACCACGTTTTTCGGGCGGAAGGTCTTACTCGCTGACGCTTCAGCAACCACAGAGTCAAACTGGCTGACGTAATGTTCCCATGCACTAGCTGGTGCCTTGTCTGCCAGAAAGCTCCAGTTGACTGTCTCACCTAGTCGAGCTAATAGGTCGTAGAGTAGACACATTCTCGTTGCGTCGCAATTTCCACGAGATATCCTGCATAGCAAATGTATTCGTAAAGTAATACTGCATGATCGATGCGGCCCAAGGGGACGTTGACGATCACCCTCTCGACTATTAGTTCTTTGTTGATAAATATCCCATCCAGTATCGAAGGCTTATCTGTTTCTCGGAATCGGGTAGGAGTGCTGATGTAGCCATCCAACGGGTAACTGGCGACAACCCATTGTAGATCGGCCTTAAACTGTTCTCCGGGAGCTGCTTGGGATTTCAGAGCGTGGATGAAATCGCCATTAATGAGAATGTGACTGTAAGTTGTGTTTATCTCTCTCCATATGGCGGATGTCAGATGGGAGTGCATCTCAGGCGTGGAGGAAGGAGGGCGTTAAATGACCGCCCAGAAATGCAGCATGGGGGGTGCGGGGGCGGTCCGCCCCGTACGGCGTCTGATAGGGGGCGGCATTTTTAGTACGGATGATTGTTCAATACCAAGTGACAATTCATCAAAATTACCTCCATGACTGAAGTAGCAAAAGTGAACGTGATAATCATGTTGAGACTGAAGATGAATTTATACTGCATTTGTTGATATCCGGCCAACAGAATGTGAAATTTACAGCATGGCGGCAGCAAGAAATATTTGTACAGCTGATGTAGAAGATGCGCGACCACAGTTTGGCACGATAGTACGCACATCAACCGATTTGCTGGATGTCTGTCAGTTGCCTGTTAAGATTGGCCATGAAAAACTCGCTATGCTAGTTCGGTTCTGATCGAGTGTTGTGCAGCACCTCGATCATGATTTCACTAAGTGGTTCTGCCTGGAACTAATAAAATGACTCGGGCTAAGAATCTAAAAACTAATTGGCTTTTTTCTGGATTTGCGAAACTGAGCTAAGATTGCGAACACGGATGGTGTATTCTCCTTCAAAATACGCCCGGTCTTGTTTCAGCTGCAGGATGTCTTCAACTGGATAGTCTATTTTTTCCTTTGATGATGGGTTCAGAAACTGGTGGAAAGTAAAGCTAAAAACACGTGAACACGAATCTAGTATATCGCTTGTTTAGTCATTCCTCAACCGCAAGGACTTATTGCTCCGGCTAGTTGAAGGAGAAGCAGTTGATAAAATATGTAGCACCCGTAGAAAAGAGGTGGCTACAATACTTGATATCGTCAGGTTTCTCACCAAGCAAAATATGTGTTCACCGAGAAGGCATCCAACATGACAAATGAGGCCAGGAAAATGGTGGGAATTTTCCACATGTATGGCAGTTATTGGACAATTATGAACCAGTTTTTCGCAAACCTTCGGTGACAGTTCAGTGGGGAATGAAAACCAGAGATTTTCTTTTTCGCCAGACGTGCAAAATAAATTAGCGAGCATTTATTAAAGCAAATGAGAAAGAAAATCATGGATCAGGTCATGGACAGCAGGTATTTTTTTGTAGCACTCCCGATGTATCCCACGAAAACTAGATGAGTGAAAAGGAACTGACGGTAGAGGAGTCAGTTCTCAGCCTCATTGAAACCAACAGCAAAAGAGCAGAAAATTGCTGGATGAGTATTGGGAGACCCGGAGAAGGATTAAATTCGGTTTGCTGACTGCTGTGGCCAGATTTTGACAGTGCTGCTGTTATGGGCGTGCCGAGACATCTGCGAAATCAACCCAAAACCATCTTTGTGCCATGCTCTAACTAATCCTTGAATCTAGCTTGTGCTCATGCAGCTTCTGCGACCGTTCATTCCGTTACACCTTTGGTACGATGGACCGCATATGCTGCTTTTTTCATCTAAACCTTGCTGGTCTAAGTATCAAGTGGATATGGAATCTAGATGGAGTAACCGAGCAGGCGTTGTAAATACTGCGGTGAGGAAATGCTCGGAATACATCATTTCTCCGAAACACTCCACAGAATAAGGAGAAAATACAACTACAAGATCGGTCGTATCTTTAAGTCTCATCACGGTATTGTCGTTTACGTTGACTTTGTTTCTGAGCCATTGGAGATCTGTTCCCATTGAAAACAAGGATGCACAGATTTGTCTAAACAAAAGGGTTGGACCCGAAGCAAAGTTCTGTCAAAATTGCAATGTCAGCGCTGACCTTATTCAGAAGAAAGAGTAAATAATCGACCTTGCAATGGACGAGTCCAAAAGACACCACGCTGAATTGAGGACAAGCATGAAGCGTCGAATGCATCAGAAGCAACGAATGAACGGTGAAGAGTTGTTTGATAGATCGATGGGATTTGATGCTGAATTAACACGGGAGATGCTGTCTGTCATAGACAGTTTAACTAATGAAATGCCATGGATTTCAACAACTGCGTGATTTTGCAAACAAGTATGCTTTTCTTACACCGTCAAATCTGCTTGATGAAAACCATAATAGTTATTGCCAACTTGCGAAGTTGAAGAATCTGTAGAACATGGGAATTCCTTGCCGCAAGAAGAAGTTTATAGTATTTTGTGAAAGCTTCAAGCAAAGACAGATTAATGTATCTTCTGAACTTTTGAGGTTCACATAGAAAATTGACCTTTAGAATTCTGTTACGCATCTTTCCTACCCGAACTATTAGTTATGCCAGCTGTGAGTGTGCATTATCAAAAAGCCGAATTCTAACGAACCACCTTCAGTCATCAATGAACCAGATAAGGCTCACGGATTGGCAGTTCGCCCCATACATAGGAAACTTGCCACTGAACTGAATTTTGTTAAGTGTTATCAATACTACTGCCTCAAGTAATGCACAAAAAGTGTATCGGTAGATTTTCTACACGATTATTATAACACTCCATATACCTGCATTAAAGCAGCACTCAAAAATTAGATCCTTGATTGGTGTTATACGATACATTTAAGGTCTGTTCGCAGTTGAGTGAGTCTAAATGTTTACAACTGCCAGGGGGCGGCAAGTTTACGTCCGCCCCGGGGTGGCAGAAGTAGTAACTACGCCACTGTTACCGCCACTAAACAAGTGTCGTCAACCTTTAAACGTTGACGGCACCAAAGGGAATCTTGTACCTTGCTGACCGGATTTCTCGTGAGCTCACATTGGAGGTCATTGCGGAAGTACAAGGCCACCCCTCCACCTTAGTTGGGTCGGTCGTGTCGAACAGTGGACTTGTCTGGCAGTGCGATCTCCATGTCACATATGTCAGGGCTTAACCAGGTCTCCGTTATATTGATGAGGTCGAAGGCTTTTGATCCTTGACGCAGCCGCATTTCGAAAAGTTTACTCAGTAAGCCTTGTGCGTTGATGTACATAAAGAAGGCTTCTCAGATGTCAAACGCTGTTAACTAGGAGCACATGAATGATGCGGATTTGTGCCGACCCATGAGAGGCCAACACCTAATCGTATTTTGGGTGAATTGTCAAATCTCGATAGGAATTCAGTCTGTTTTTTGTCTCACCTGCACCTGTGGTATGTGGTCCATCGGCAGTCTTCTCGATAACTACGGGTCTTAGCGCACGGGTTTCTGAATCGCCGTTGTGGTTCTATTGAGTCGGGGGTGATATCGTTTCCGCGAGAACGGCGAGTAGCTGCGGTTCTCTAAGTGTTATCTTTAGTCGTAGTTCCGAAGCAACTGTGTTGCGTAGTAACTGCCAGCTACCGATTAAGTTCATGGCCATCTGTTGTGACTGTACCATTGGTTTCAGTATCCTCGGGCCACTGTATCTGTAGTTTGGTGACAAGGGTAACGTGTAATCGACGGAAGTATGACGTCGCCCACACAGAGAGTTTCGCGGATGTAACGCCACTCATCCAGGTCATGAGTGTGGGCTACTTCGTCGCTAGTTGTCGGTAGCTCGCGCACGCCAAGTATGAAAAGAATACTTTTGCTACTCTGCGTGTAGTGGTTGCTTGAATTATTTTTGTTCTGCTGGCGTTCGTTCCATGGAACATCCGGAAATATACGTATTCCACCGTTTTCAGCCCTCAGGCGGTATGCCGACAAAAGCACCGTCTCGACATCATCATGTGTTAATCTCAGTGTTACTCGTATTAGCCGGGGCTCCCCATAATTGTAGCGAAAACGACACGACAGGGGGGGGGGTAGACGTTTATTGCACACCGAAAATGGGCACATGAGGGTCTCACGCGCGCCATCGAATATCGACTAGATTTCCGTCTCACAACGCAACACAGGTACGGATGTTAGAGACGAGCCAGTCCTTTCGCCTCGGGAACTCTGACTTGGAAGATCCGCCTTCCTGTTTTCGCCTCGATCCCCACTTCTCTGTACCCGATTTGGATCGGCCAGGAGTCGTTCGAGAGCCCTCGACTTGCTTGTTCTGGGCTGTGTCAATCGGCTCGGCGTCGGTCCTGTGGGCTGCGCTAGCGGCGTATATGTCTGATTTATTGCGCTGTCCACATATTCCCGCTCCGTAGTTCCGGGCCCAGGCTTGTCGCTAGCCGTCCTTCTCGATCCGCTCTCAGCTAACTCCGAAGAGCTCCCCCGAGGCATTCTTGGAAGCGGCCCCTCTACACCCGCCCCTCCTCGAGGATCTTTCTTCCTCTCGTACCATGGTCGCAGGACTGAGTTTCAGACCAGCTTCGTCTAGCCTCTGCAGTACTGCTCCAAGTCTGGTCACATGTTCCTGTTCCGTCTCAGAGAAGACGATGATGTCATCACCATACACAACCACGCCTTGCAGGTTCGCGAGGACCATCAGCAACAAACGCCTGAATGTAGCCGGGGCGTTGCACAATCCAAACGGCATTCTCAAAAACTCATACTGCTGGCCATTGACACTGAAAGCCGTCTTGTGGCGATCTTCTTCTGCGATCGGCAGTTGCCAATATCCCGAGCGGAGATCAATCAGAGATATCTGCTTGGCACTGTGGAGGCTTGAGAAAATTTCTTCCATCCGAGGCATCGGGAATGCATCCTTCACAGTTACCCTGTTTAGTTCTCTGAAATCGACGCAAAATCGATAGGTTCCGTCGGCCTTTTTCGTCAATGGCACGGGTGATGAATACGGGCTGTGCGTTCGCCTGATGATGCCTTTCGATTCCATCTCGGTTACCTGCTTCTGTATCTCAACCAGGGTGTTCTGTGGAATTCGTCTGAAGATTGGCTTACATTGTCCTCCTGGGATCAATGGTATTCGATGTTCAACCCAATTGCAAAATCCGTAATCATCTTCCGCGTCTGTGAATAAGTGGGCATACCTGCTCAGTACTTTGCGCATTGCACGGTTCTGACACTCAGGCACGGCTTTGAGTGCACCAATCCGGTCGGTTCTCTCCTTGTTTATCTCGATCGTATCGTTAGCCACGATCACCACATCGTTTCTCAGGTCGATGGTGACACCGAGCCGTTTCAGGATGTCGGTTCCGATGATGGTTTCGGTCGTCTCCTCCACGATGAACATGTCATGGCGGATGAGCGTTTCTCTTATCTTGATTCGTAACCGCTGCGTGCCCGTCACTTTCAAAGAATGCCCACCGACCGTCTGCATCGTGATTGAAGATGGGTTTACTGGAACCCCATTGAACCTCTTCGTAATTGACACTGCCGCTCCTGTGTCTACTATGGCTCGGACAGACACACCTTCTATAGTTACCTGGAGGACTGGTACTCGCCACCGACTCGGCATGGATAGAGAGAAACAATGGGGCACATTGACGTTGGTGCAGAATCTCGCCACATGACCATTCTGGTTGCATCGGAAACAGCGGCGACCGTTCCGGCTTACCCGTACATTGCGTTGTGAAGTGGTGCTTGAAGACTCTATCGACAACAGCTGCTCCACCATTTCGGATAGGCGATTTACTTTCTGTTCCAACTCAGCATGCTGGATGCTTCTCACTGTCACTCGTTCCGACAAATTCTGGGTGACCGTCACCAGATCCAACGCTTTGCTGTCTCCCACCATCGACGCCAATTTCACCTGATCATGGAGTAGGCCGGGCAGACTTCGGATAAACTGCTGTTTCAGTAGGCGCTCTCTTGCGTTGCCCTCTAACTCGGGGAGCCCAATCGTTAGATGTCTGTCCAGCTGCTGGAAAAACACCATCAAATCCTCCTGTTCGTCCCATCTGGCTGCGTGAAATCGTTGCAGTGCTCGTTCTCTCTCCAGATCCTTCCCAAATTCTGCACACAAGGCAGCCCTCATCTCAGCGAACGAACAACCGGGTTTGGCCTTTCGAGTGAGCAGATACACCGCCTTGGCTCGTCCACTCAACCGTGTGCCCAAAGCAATTAGCAAATTTGCATCCCCCCTCACACCCGTGCAAGCCGCAATTCCGTCGAACTCATCGAGCCACGCCTCCACGTCACCGGCCGCAAATTGCTCTAACTGGGTCAACTCCATCGCGATTGGTCACGGCACCAGTGTAGCGAGAACGACAAGACAGGGGGGGTAGACGTTTATTGCACACCGAAAATGGGCACATGAGGGTCTCACGCGCGCCATCGAATATCGACTAGATTTCCGTCTCACAACGCAACACAGGTACGGATGTTAGAGACGAGCCAGTCCTTTCGCCTCGGGAGCTCTGACTTGGAAGATCCGCCTTCCTGTTTTCGCCTCGATCCCCACTTCTCTGTACCCGATTTGGATCGGCCAGGAGTCGTTCGAGAGCTCCTCGACTTGCTTGTTCTGGGCTGTGTCAATCGGCTCGGCGTCGGTCCTGTGGGCTGCGCTAGCGGCGTATATGTCTGATTTATTGCGCTGTCCACATATTCCCGCTCCGTAGTTCCGGGCCCAGGCTCGTCGCTAGCCGTCCTTCTCGATCCGCTCTCAGCTAACTCCGAAGAGCTCCCCCGAGGCATTCTTGGAAGCGGCCCCTCTACATAATGATTTGGGGTTGTATGTCTAGTGATACGCAGTATATTAGTCCGACTGGCTTGAACTCCGATTTTATCACAAAGGAAATTCTATTGCTTTAAATCATCTAGCTGTTTACCCCTTAAGGATTTTGCCTTGGACTCAGGGACTTTGGTGCCTGTAAGTGTCAAGGCCCCGTAGTTCCGCCTGGTCTACGTTGATATGGACGGCACCGTTATCGAGGGATTTAGTGACGTAGCTGCAGCTTGCACCTGGTCCTTGACCCGTTTTGCGGCTGTATCGGGTGAGGCTACTGTGGTCGCACTTTGATTATACTGAGGAGCAATAGTTGGATAGGTGGATCGGTCTTTAGACCGCTTCGGATTTCGTTGGTCAATCGGGAGGGTGGGTGTTACCGTGGTTGCATCAGTCAATACATTGGATAAGAGGATGTGGGCGGTGGGAGCAGGCATGATTCTATCGGTCGCGGTGACGACTTGGTTCGTGGTTCCCAAGTTGTCTAGTGCCGCGCGGCCGTTTGAACCACTTGCGCTTTTCCTTGGTTTCGAGGCAGCAGTTGAAGAAGACGGATGAGGTGCAATCTGCGCTATTGTCACTTCATATGAAGCAGTCTTTGCATGCAAATGATGTTCAGTTTCGGTGACTAGGCTGTCGTACTCTTGTGCTAACGGTAGTACGCATTTTACTAGTGTGACCGTCATGCACCTCGGACAGAACCAAAGTGAACCCGGCGTATTGTATTTCTTATGTTGGTTCTACAGCAGTTGACACATTTCGAATGGTACCGCTCTTGGCAATTTGTACAAGTCAACGCTCTTTGCCTACCATAGCAAAAGTTCGATTTGCACAAACTACTTCTTTTCGGGTTACCGGTATACTGGTCATGATGGCCGATTACAGTAGAAGAAATCCAAGATGGCGGAGGCAGATGGCAGTTGGGCCAATCAATAAGAACACCGAAATTAGCCAGAGAACATCAAGCAAATTTACACAGATTGAACAATAAACCAACGGGAAAATATTGGTGCCGAATCCACACAGAAAAATCTGGTATAACACAACAATCCCGAAGAAAGTGTAATCCAACACGGTAATCCGAAAGTCTGATTATATCACCAACAAGTCGTTTACTCATGCCTGATGTCACCACTGCTCCTCAAAACACCGCTGCGTTTCCGGATACCACTGCTGTAAGCAACAAATTCTCTTGGGGCTCGAGTGACGCGTAGAAACTACCGATTAAGTACGAAAGGCAGCCGAGGCGATAACTACACTACTATTCAAATAGGAATCAAAGTACAGCAGGCATATACCACGACAATACTCGCTCAGGTTCGAAATAACCGGTCTTCACAACGTCCAATAAGAATGCAAACTGTACTTGCCACCGTACATCACGAGTCACACAATACAGAGTGCACGATCGGACTACGAACTTTTTTATTAGGTCTGCTACCCTTGGCTTATTAGTTCGCTATACAGCGTATAAAGTGGAACGCGATGAGCTGGACTCTTGGGGCACCTTGGTTCAATCAAACCGAGGGGTGGGGGTGGGAGTAAGCTGGAGGTGTGTACCCCCTGTGGCGGAAGGACGATTCAAGTCTGAGGTATGGTGGGTCTGGACACATTTCCCCAGTGAGAGGTCAAGTGAACCCATGGCGACATCGATATGAGATCACATGAGGGATAATCGGCAAGCCGGCGTTCACCAGATGGTGCAAGCGTCCGGTTTTGTCATCCATAGTGAGGTCCCGACATGCGTCTTGCAACTTACATAATATTTACGTTGGTTTCCATGGCACCATGGAACATAGAGTGGTTGAACATACAGGTGGTAGGAGTTAAATCGCGTTACCCATATAGCGAATTGTGTGGTGAATTTTCGCTTACAACTGCCACCACGCCACTTTCTCCAATAATGACCATCGTCGTTACCACATGAATATAACCAATGACTTCTGTAATAGACAAATCGGTCCTGGATTTTAGCAACTAGCAAAAACCCGGGGCACTTCAAAACCCAAAGCCGGGAATGATATACGGTGCTATGTTGCGAAGGATTCGGGCAACAGCTTAACTGCTGACCCCAATAGTGTCCAGAACAAAAAAGGCGCAACCAATCTGTTCTTACATTGCAAACACTCAGCAAGCCATGCAAATCGAAGGATAAGTTGACCGAATCGCAACAGTCAAAACAGCGAAACTGACAAAGTTGCGTTCAGATGGGATTTAAAGTAAAACAATCGATAATCCAATCAATCCGTCCGCAGCACATGTGGGAAAGCGTCATAGCGGTAATTCGCTGCGTGCAAGCGCATGAAGTCGTGTCATGGCTCAATTTCATGCTGTGCTAATTTCAGTGAATGAAGGCCTACTGTATGTATGAATTCGCACATGTACTGAGGAGTAAAGAATGGGGCTGAGGTCAAAGCGAGTTTGCACTTATATGGTAGAGTTGCTACAACAGTAGGGTGGGGAGGAACTCAGATCAAGTAGGGGAGGAAACAACAACATGCTAGAACAGTTGAAACCTCCGTAACAGCCTCTCTCTCGCTTCTGCGTTTCAAAACATTATGCCCGTGCTCGTTTCGGGCACGTTCGGGCCTATAAAGACATCAATCCCTCTGATTTCCTATCTACGGCGTTCGGATACAATTACGTTGTACTGTTGGGTGGAGTTTGAAAAACCGTTATAGAAGCATGAAAACAGTGAAACGCGTGCTCTCCGGAAGATAGCAAACGCTGACAACGTCGGAAAAGCGTTCGGGGAGTTTCGCTTTCCTACCACGTCGATTTATAGTAGGTAGAGTAGGGGTGATTTCGGTTGAGATTCTAGGTTCCGTTGGAGCGGAGTGACTGGTCTGAGTTTGCGATGCTGGCCGCGATAGCACAATCTGAAGCGCCTATTCGTTCTTGGAATCAGAGTTGTCCAGATATTCTGGCTTGTGTCGGTCGATTTTGAGCGTCTCAGCTTTACCACTGCGTACGATGCGGTACGGGACAAAATGTGGAGTTTCGAGTGGCCGGCGTACGCTGTCAGTGCGAACGAACGCGTGAGTGCGAGTGCAAGACGTTCCCCCATGTTGGTACGCAAGCTCTGTGTTCTGGGTTGAAAAGGCTGAAGCTGTCGCATATAGTGCGATAGGCGAGCTGTGTAGTCGCCGTAGTCGAAAGTTGCTGGGGCTTTGGTGACACAACTTCCTCAGGCAAGTGTCATGTGCAGCCAAATACTAGCAAAGAAGTGATATATAAATCCACTTTGATCGTGTTCCTTATGCCTAAGGGAACGAGTGCACATGCTTCGTGCTAGGACATGTTAGATTGGGTACATAGTGATGGTTTGAGTTGCCGGGGGAATCATTCTACCCTCCAGTTAAGTTCTGGGTTGTATGCAGTGGTTCGGTTGTGCTGGCAACCAATTAGGTCACGAAATTTGTTGATGGATTCGTCGAAGTGTGATCCTCTGCCAGTGATGATTACCTTGATGCAACTGAATTCAGCTGCACAGAAAAGGGCTTGTAACTGTCACAGATGAGCAGTCGGCTATTAGACTTGGTTCAGGCTAACCTGTAATCCTGTCGCACAGGTGAGTATGTAGAGTAGCCTTTGCATGGTGACAAAGGTCGGACCAGGTCGACATGAACGTGTGCGAAACAAGAGTCAACAGCGGGAAAGACGCCGAGTGGGATTTTGTTGTGTTTGTACACCTTGGCACAAATGAGCCTAAATGCGGACATCGCGGTTGACATAAGGCTGGAAGAAGCGCTCGGTTACGAGCTCCTAGGAAGCATGTATGTCAGGGTGAGACAGATGGTATCGTTGGAACTACGGGGGGGGGAGAGACGTTTGTGAGACATCACAAAGGATAGTCACCTCAGATGAAATTTGTGGAACTTCGCACATTTTCAAAGTGGAGTTGCATCAAAGCTTGTCTATGTCGGGATCAGCTTGTTGGGTTGCAGCCATAGTGGATAGATCGATATTGGTCCTGTGAGCCAAACTCATCTGCTTGATTCTTGAAAGACCGTTTGCGACGGGATTAAGAGCGCCTGCGATATGTCGTACGTCTGTTGTGAACTGAGAGCCGTAATCTTGATGACTAGTTTCTCGCGGAGAATGTCTGTTGTGCCATTGATTGCGTAGATCAATGGTTTGTGAGTAGTAAGGACTGCTACATGTTGACCTTTGAGGTAGTGAAGAAAGTGGCGATTACGAGTAGTTCCCTACCGAAGGTGCTGTGACGCGATTAGGCGGGTTGCAAATGTTTCGAGAAGAAAACTAGATCTATCCATCGTTGGTAAATGAGCTGTTGGAGGACGGCACCAATGGCGGTGTGTGATGCGTCATTTGTAAGAGAGTGTTGCAGTTGGATCTAAGTGAGCTAGAAACGCCTTTTTGGAGATAGTCTGTTTGAGCTTCTCGAAAGAATGTTTGGCGTCGTCTGGAAAGAGGAAAGAATGTTACTTGCCGCGGAGCAAGTCGGTCGTTGGATGCACAGTGCTCCCGCAGTTAAGAATAAGGCCTCAGTGATAGTCGATCTGCCACCGAATCGGTGGAGCTGTTTGAAGAAGCTAGGAGTAGTATAGTCCTTTAGTGCTTGAATTTTGTCTGGTACAACTTCGATAGCAGAAGCGGATATCTTCTGACTAAGGAAGTCGATGGTGCTAAGTCAATTTCGCATTTTGGGGTTGAAAGTAACCCCAGCTTGCGTCAATCGTTTGAAAGGAACGTCAAAGTGATGAAGATGTTAATCGTCAGAGCAGCTGACGATGAGAATATCACCTAAATACGGATAAACCACTTCGAATCCTTGTGAATAAGGCTGAAAAGTTTGAGCAGCATTGCAAAGGGCGAAAGGCATTCTGAGGTACACGAAAAGATCAAATGGTGTAATGACTGATGTTTTAGCGATATCGGCTTGCGCCACTGGTATTTGGTGGTAAGCGCGAATTAGGTTTAGTTCGCTAATGATTGGCTTACTCGGCAGAGCTAAGGTCAAGTCGTGCATGTGCAGGATAGGTTACTTATCCGGGACAGTAAATTTGTTGAGTCCCCTGTGGTCATCATAGGAGCGCCAGACACCGGGTTTCTTTGGAACCATGTGCAATGGTGATGCCCATGGATTTGTGAACGGACGGATTATTCCAATTTCGAGCATTTGCCTAAATCCCGTTCCAGTCGCTTTGAGTTAGTCCGGGACCAATATACGAGGACACGTCGAAATAAGGGAACCCTTGGTGGAGATGCAGCGCATGACGTTTGGTGTCACGGGAGGTAAGTCGTTCTAGATGCAAACGAGTTTAGATTAATGGTTGAAGAGGTATGTAAAAGGATGTGAAGCTTGAAACATTACGCGAATGGGGGTGCTAGCGCCTAGGTTGGCGCTGGTCCAGATAACACTGAGCTGTGTCCAAGAGTGATTAATTTTCCGCCTTTTAGCATTAACTATATGGTTGGAATGTTGAAAAAGTCAGAGCCTATTGTAGCAAAAGGGACGACTGCTACTATAGAAGCTCAGCGAAAGGTTCGTCGGAGGCCTAGCTTGGGCGTTAGCAGCCTCTCGTCGAAAGTCGCAATTGATGTGCTATTGGCGTCACGCAGTCTGGTCGATGAGGATGAGACGATCTCATCTGAGCTATGGGGTATGACGCTAACTTCTGCTCTGGCGTCCACTAGGAACTGGGTACCCAAAGTTAAATAACTAACGCGGATGAGTTGACCTGAGTGTTGACCCGTCGCGTCCGTCGCCACTACGGGCCGGCAGAGAACTTATTCTGCTTATCGGCGTAGGTACAAGGCTTGGCGCATTTACGGGCTGCGTCACCAAATCGCTGGTGGTACCAATAGTAAGCTTCCCTGTTGATGGATTTGGAGCGCCTTGAGGGTGATTTCGATCCGATGTGACGGCGACGACTCCCAGTGAACAGTTGAATTTAGCGACTAACTATCGCAACTTATGCGTCTATAGTTGACTGTAAGCCTGTGATAGATATGTCCTGGGACGTGGCGGCGCTGACCTTGCTGACGTCGGATTGCGCATTTGAACGTTGGATAAAACAGTCTGCCAAATCAGCTAGTTAGATGAGCGATACGTAGCTTACGATTGCTAGAATCGTTTACGTGTTTTTCTGTAGTCTTTGTAGCCATAACTCGCGAAGTAAAGTTGCTTCCATGGTAGAGGAAGCAAACAGTTGCTAAATCGCCTGTAATAGAATTGAGGAAAGTTTGTCGTCCAACTGCAGATCCATGAAAATCCGTTTCAGGCGGAATTTCTCAGAGGGTATAATACGCTTGATCGCAGCCTCTTAGAGGGCCTCATAGCTGTTTCTTGTCTGACATAAGGACGTCTCGAAACCTCATGGATATCTCCTTGGGGAGAAAGGACATGAAGTTACTGTACCTAGCGTAACCAGAAGTGATTTTGTGACTATAACATTCTGCTTCTACACGATATCTGTTCAAGTTGGTCCCTTGGTCAAGCGAATTACGCGGAACAGCTAAGAAGTTGTGCCGTGTTTCTCTACGAGCATCAAGAAGAAATTCCGGGTCGCGATCACAAAATCATTATCAAGAAGATTCGTGGTTATTTATAGTGTACATAGAATATTTCGATGTTGTCTGTACATTGAGTGGACCCCGTTAACTGGCCTGTAACGTCAGTCACATCCCCTTAGTTTCTGCTCATTATCCATGCGATCCACGCTTACAGAGCTCAAGGTCACACTGGGCCTCGCTGTTGCCATCAGGGATAGAGTGTTCACTGGCGTCAGATTGTCCGTCCGCTGATTTAGTCTATGCTCCCATGACTGGCTATTTGACGCAGCTGCCTGTGTTGCTGCCATGTTCTCGGGCGTATGCCATCCGCTGGTTGTACGGCCGCCCAATGCGCTTTTCCGCTTTCTGCTGGGCGGGACTAATCGTGGGTGCTCGGATTTCGTCCGATTAACTTCCAGTCAATTGGTACCGAATCGAGTACATGCGACCCCGGTCTCAACCACCATTACAATTGTTCTGAGGAGTAAAATGTTTGTCCGTAAATACCAACACCTTCTCAAGGTGCTTGGACAGTGGACTGATAATCATGAAGAAGCTGCACATAATTTCGGAGTCCATGAACATGCTGGAGGAGATAAAGTGGTGCAGATCGTTCGTCTTTCATCTCATGGATTACGAAGTGGTAAGAACACAACCGGCATGAGACGCTGACGAAAATTTCAAACTATTTTGCGCTCGTATCAGGGGCCGTGCAGGAGGTGACAGTTAAATACAGTATATGGCGGCGAAAAGCGGAAGGCCGAAGGTGCATGCTTTCGGTGCCATAACAACCAGCGGCTTGATAGTATGTTCGGTTTTTAGAGGAAGCTATTATAACAGAGATGCGCTCGGTAAGCATGATACTAACGTGGCAGCATTTGTGGAAAGTTGACTTTAGGCTCCAACTTAGTGACTCAGTAGCACTGCGAACAAATGGTTCAGCATGTTACCAAGAATTATAGACCTATTGTTCATTTGGCTTCTCCGCTGACAGTAAACTACCTGTTTGTAAACGAGTGTTATTATTAAATTATTGTGATATCGATTCAAAGTGCACTTTATATTTCGCTGGAAATAGCCAGTTCCCCTTTTGGGGGAATACCATGGAGCCCTGGAAAAGTAGTGCATGTGACCGAACAGTTTTCGTTGTCGTATCGTGGAACAACGATGCGAGAGCTTGGAAGATCGATTCACACCTTGTTACGGTTGTATGGTCAGCACTTATGATTGATGGCCTGTCGTTATTTGTGTTTAGAGATCCAGTAAATAAAGACATAACAAATAAAGAAACTAAACTATACAGATTTGATCGACATGAGTAGAGGGTTCCATAGAATTTGACGGTGACTGACTCGCGAGATCCGTCGCATTAAAAATGCATGGTGGACGGAGAAGGTGAAGCAGATGGAATGATATGCCGAACACCGCCAACACAAGGAATTCTTTGACTCCTTGGAGGCGGTGTTTGGTCCGAGGTTGGAGCCGCTGAGGACGATAATCGACGGTAGTTCAGACGCTACCTGAACATATACTGCAGACATAATGCAGATCTGGTGAAATCACTTTGACTATCTATTGAACAACCGTTCAGCGATTGACTGGACTACTTTGAACAGCCTGAAGCAGCACGATTTTAGGGTGAGTATGTTGGACAAGCCGACTCTGGATGAGACGCACTTGCTCGGCTGCGAAACTGCAAGTGTGCTGGTGCCGACGTGATTCCGCCTGAAGTATTGAAACACGGCGGACCTACATTGGTGACTGCACGTGTGGATTGAGGGGGAGATGCCAGTTGGGCTGAAGGATGTCCTAGTGCTACCGCTGCACAAGGGCAAAGGAAGCAAGTAATGTTACAAGAATTATCCTGGCATGAATTGCTGATTTGTGTGGGGAAGATGATTGTCCGAATCCTGCTCAACCGCCTCGTTAGTCAGGTTTTTGAACCGAACGTGGCGGAAGAGCGATGTGGATTCCATTCGGGTCGTAGCCCTATAGTTATGGTGTTTGCGGCTCGTCGGCTGCAGGAGAAGTGCAGAGAACGACACCAGCCGTTGTACTCATTGTTTGTTGATTTCACCAAAGCATTTGATAGGGTTAACCGCGAGGCATTGTGGTTGGTGTTGAATAAGTTTGGCTGTCCGAGTAAGTTTGTAAGTTTTATCGTATGTCTGCACGTTAGCATGCGGGCGAGGGCGCAGCGGAGTGGACCGCCGTCGGATGACTTTGCAGTTATCTTTAGCCTGAAGCAAGACTGTGTCTTAGCTCCTGCCCTGTTTAATATTTATTTTCATGCCACGATGTCTTGTGCTTTTGATGTCGCTTGTGCTTACGGTGTTCGTGTGGAGCACCGTATTGATTGTGGGTTGTTGAACATCCGTCGTTTCGGTGCGAGAACTCTAGTCTGTGAGACAACTATCCGTATGTTGCTGTTTGCTGACGATTGTGCGTTGTTTGCACATAGCGCGGATGAGTTGCAGCACCTGACTAGTGCTCTGGCTTCGACAGCGGCCAAATTCGGGCTCACCATCAACACAAGAAAACGTGTCTGTCACTTTCAGCCTTCACCGGAGGTGCAATCTTCGATATTTCCGCGAATCAGCATTGGCGCTGAAGTATGGGAAACCACCTCCAGCTTCTACTACCTTGGGAGTGTGATGTCGACTGATCAGCAGCTTCACAGTGACCTTCGTATCCGCGTGTCGAAGGCAACGGTGGCATTCGGGAAGCTAGAGTACCGAGTGTGGAACAACCATCAGCTTACCATTCGCAGGAAGTTGATGGTGTACGAATCCATGGTGCTGTCCGTTCTTCTATACGGCAGCGAACCATGGACGACGTACCGGCGAGATGTGAGATATCTCGAGCGTTTCCGTCAACAGTGTTTGCGACGGATTTTGCGCATCGGTTAGTGTGACAGAGTTGCGGACACGGAAGCGTTGCGCCGTATGCAGTGGACTGCATACTTTTGCTGAGACACCTGAGGTGGCCTGGTCATGTGTGGCATATGGATTCGACGAGGATACCGAAACAACTATTGTATGATCAGCTGGGTATGGGGAAGCGGCATCTGGGGAAACCAAAATTACGTTACCAGGACGATCAATGCGAGCCTATCAAGTTCTAATCTTGATTGCACATCATGGGAATCGTAACCGGTTGATCGGCGTGCGTGGCGTGATCTGATCAAGAAGGCGGTTGTAGACGTGCAAGAGAAAGCGCTCGTGCATGCAGAGAAGAAGCGGCAAGTGCGGAAGCGGCAAGCACCGATGGGTTGTACTCCATCGACAGTGAACGTTTGGTGCTGAAGCACATGAGGTCGCAAGTGCCTGAGTCAGGCAGGCCTAGTGAGCCATGAGTGAGACCATTTGTGGCAAACACAGAAGCGACGATGGGTCCTGCAGAGAACGTAGGCAGAACAGACGCAGCGTTGGTAGGTACGCTGCATTCGGTTTAAGAACCGCTTGCTTACATGCTGAGTCTCTATTTCAGGTGGTGGGTTTGCTATTTTGTCCTAATGCTTCCTTATCTCTTATTATTGTCTCCCTGAACTATCTCCCAATAACTTGCACGCATCCTTTAAGCCAATTTTAGTTAACTTCGATAACGTCTTAGAGGTTGCGGCATTTGCTTAAGATATGTTTTCTCACATTTTGAACCTTCCGCGGATTTTTTTACAACCAATTTATTTCATACATTCATTTGGTGAAAAGTTGGATCATCGTATCTATATGCATTATTAGTTTTATTTTATTTGATCTCCTGGTTTCAACTGATTGGCTATAGCTTGACATCGCCGGTGTGGCTGCACTTGATGTGCATGTTGACAAGGTGCTTCATCATTATCATTATACACATCAGCTAGAGGTGGAAAAAACCTCCGCTATCGTGCCGCAGTACATGAAAGAAATACATAGATACATACATATAATACAATACACAAAGGAAAAATAGATACAACAGTTGCATGCCAGCTGAGCTACCAGCAACGGATAGGCATCGTTCCGGTAAGCTTCCAGCCAGCTACTAGGCAAAAAGAAACTTTTTTTAAATGATGTTTTACCCTGGGAAATGAGATCGTAGATGGAGGGGGAGACTAAAAGGGTTGGGGCGGGACAAAGAAACTCACAACAGGAACGCCACTGAGGTCGGCTTCTTGCCATGTCAGCAAGTGTATCCAGCCAAACGTGTTCACCGTCTTTTGGACCCCAACCAGGGAGCCGTGAAGCTCCAACCGAGGCTAGCTCCGAAGTGATGGACTTCATTCCTCTGGACCAAGTCATCGCTTGGCCACCTCTCCTCTTCTTCCACCCACATCCCCGGTGAGCAAACAACGCACGTCGCGGAAGTCGGTGGGCTGGCATGCGTAACACGTGGCCGAGCCATCGGAGCCTGGTGCGGGAAATAACGGTGCTGAGCGGTTCAGACCCTTTTCCTGGGCCGTAAACAATGCGTCGAACACGCTCGTTACTCACGCGGTGTTCCCACCAGATGTGTGCCAAACTGCGAAGGCACCGATGGTCGAACGTAGCTAGCCTCTTCAAGTCCGCCGACCTTAGGGACCAGGTTTCGCAACCGTACAGTAAGGTCGAACGTACCGCTGCATTGTACACTCTACCTTCAGGGCGAGAGTGATGTCGCGCCGCCGCCATAGGTGGCGAAGGTTAGCAAAAGCACTTCGAGCTTTCGCTATACGGTTCGTGATCTCGTCTTCGATCCCAAGGGCGCTGATACAACTTCCCAGGTAACTGAGTTTCTGAACGACTTCTAGCTTATCCCCACCGAGGGTCAGCGCAGGCGATCCCTGCCAATCTTGGAGGAACGCTTTGCACTTCGATGGTGCAAAGCAAAGCCCAAAGCGGCTGGCTGATAGCCAGTGCTAATCTGTCCAGCGCGGCTTGGCACGTCTGGGAGCTGTCACAGATGAGGGCAATGTCGTCTGCATACTCCAAGTCAAGAAGTCGTTCTCCTGGGAGTAACTCCACACCTTTCAAGTCATGTCCTGTAAATGCAAACACCATGACTTCGTCAATAGCGAAGGTGCTTACCTGTCTATGAATCTACCTCGTCCATACTGGCTCTAAGAGGCTGTTGGTCGTTGCTGGAGTGGATGGGGTGCACGGTCCTTGTGGCCGTGCTAGGCTCGAAGAGTGGTTACATGCACTCAGTGTTGGGCGGACTACGGTCCAGCCACCGCCTTGTGTGCGATTATTTCCCGAAATAGAGCATATCTGTTTTTGACTATGAAGGATTGTGGGCCAGCTCAGTTGATGAAACGTGGCTCCCATCCACATGCCTCCTGGTCATATTGTAGAGGGGCCGCTTCCAAGAATGGCTCTGGGGAGCTCTTCGGAGCTAGCTGAGAGCGGATCGCGAAAGACGGCTAGCGACGAGCCTGGGCCCGGAACTACGGAGCGGGAACATGTGGACAGCGCAATAAATCAGACAAATACGCCGCTAGCGCAGCCCACAGCACCGAGGCCGAGCCGATTGACACAGCCCCGAACAAGCAAGTCCAGAGCTCTCGAACGACTCCTGGCCGATCCAAATCGGGTGCAGAGAAGCGGAGATCGAGGCGAAAACAGGAAGACGGATCTTCCAAGTCAGAGCTCCCGAGGCGAAAGGACTGGCTCGTCTCTAACATCCGCACCTGTGTTGCGTTGTGGGACGGAAACCTAGTCGATATTCGATGGCGCGCGCGAGACCCTCATGTGCCCATTTTCGGTGTGCAATAAACGTCTACCCCCCTGTCTTGTCGTTCTCGCTACAATATTCCTTCAGGTTTACACGGGATATGGTTTGTGTGGTTGGAGCTGTGGGTGTCACAGAGCAAGCCATCCATGGTCCCTCTGTTGCTGCAAGTGTCCTTTGGCTGTCCCCATGGAGGTCACAATGACAGGCAAATCCGTATACGGATGCCGCCAATTCATTCATGTACGTACGTTTTGCCCCATGCTGATGCTGATATTGCATACACCATGCTTCCTCACCCAGTTGGGCCACACCGCGTTACCTATGACCAATCACCATTAAGCTTATTATGTCGAGTTCTTTTACTTTGAATTGCTCAGTACTCTCACTCTCCACCGCACATGCTACTGCGGTCTCGTTCGTACGCATAATCGCGACGTAGTGTTGGTCCAGCGCAGAATTACTAGGACCCTCCAACGCAGTGTTTTGTGCGTTGTGACGGGTGGATGGAACGAGTCAACTTATGCCTAGTTGCGTGGACTCAAAAAGACGCCAGTGGTGAGCCAGACGGAACGCAGATATTGTTCGACATTGTCAGTAAGTTGTCATTTATTGCACACTTAACTGTTCGACGCGCAGCTGCTCATAACATGAAAACGTTTGCTGTTATTCTTACCTCCAAACCGAAGTCATATATGTTTGCATTATTACGGTCCATGGGGACATTCCGCAGTGGTTAATGGCTCAGACGGACTACAGCCTCCATAACCAGACGCATGAATGCAGGTTACCATGCGCTCTAGGAGTTTCCATCCTAGATGCCAGCATCCACACAGTGACCGGAGCTCAAAAGCATAGGAACACGTTCGTTCGTCTAGTATGACAGTGCTTTGCAGTCACACTCACCGGAAATTCATAATCCATGTAGACCTAGTGTCCGACTGGAGTGTCACACGTACTCCGAGTGACGTCGAATTGTCTTCAAACGTCTATGTGCGTGTTGCTCATTGTGAATGTCAGCAACACATAGGCCCTCCAGTTAGCCCTTCTCTGTATGCAAAGTTGAAAGGCCACAAACGCTCGTGTGTGACTGATTCAAAGGAATACTAATGAATCCCTTATATTGGTCGCTTATCCTGAAGCATTCTCGTCTTAAAAGCCAGCGGTCGTGATGACGCCGCTAGCGTGAATGGGCCGCGTTAACTCCTGGCTATCAAGCGCTTGCTGCTTACAATATTCCACATTCATTAGTGCATTCGATTGAATAGATTGGGTGTTGTGATCAACAATTATCCCTGGAGCCTAAGTACGCTACAACGCTTCCTCGCTGAGGTATGTAGTTTGGAAATTCAGTGTTCAAGGCCCAACAATTTTCGTTGCAACTGCACATATGTTGGCTTGTCCGCGCAAAATGAATAATCCCGGCAAGTAACTGACTAGCGATTAACATGCTGATGTTGATACCACATGTTCTGTTCCACATATTAGTCACGAGAGTGAGTGTAGCTATATTTCCCGCTGTTCATCCGTCATACTGAACTTAGGTGCGCTTAAGAAAAGGCAGCTGTTATCCAGATAAGCAGCGGAAGGGCAAAGGTGCCTGCAACAATTGGAATTAGAAATGGCCAACCATGTGGATTGACTTATAAGTAGGTTAGACCAACTGTGGTGGTACGGTAGTGTTTAAATATTGCATTGAAAAATAAATCCACGCACAGAAACAATTGAATTGTAGTGCAGAATAGCTGCAACCGAGATATATGATGACAGACTGTTAGTAAACTGTAAGCGGTAAAATTACGATGAGGACCGCAGGCTGCATGGGAATATCATACGTTCAGCTAACCACCTTATCTGTGCCATCTGCCGAGGCTCTCGATACCCATTGTTTGTCTACCCCCATGCGATTAACTATGCAATGCTCAATGCTTTCATTGCAAATCGCACCATGGATATAGAGATTTTTTCGACATAATCTAAGCGGTTCCATTCCAAACCATGATGTTAAATACGTTCGTGCCCATACTGTGTAACATGCCTATGTGTCCAACCACATACCCATTTGAGATATTCTCTAGACGCAGTGGGTCATTCCCCGTGTTATTCCCTACATTGCTCATTGGCCCGGAGACACACTATACCCACCACCCTATGCGTGGTGAAGTGAACCAATTGCGAAGGATTGTTGGACCCATTGAAAGAGCTGATTTGCCTTATCTCTGCGCATTGCAGAGACCCGGTTGTACTAGGACTAAGGTATGTACAGATTGCACTTGAGTTGTATATTTCGTTTAACTGTACCGTAGTTAACGTCTCGGCTTGCTTTCGTGGTTGGACCAGGGAGATTTCACGTCTCACTCGAGCCTCACAACAAGCCTTTCGTTTACATAAATAGCTTATTGCCACAGTGGAGTACACAGCCATATCTGCCAACGGTTGGGTAACTGGAGGTTATGCAAGCTACTGCTTGTGAATTGGCTAAAAGAGTCTGAGCCCTTTTTCGAAAGCCGAATGTAGGACAGGACGCAGCGGGACTTACTAAAAGTATTATTCCTGTGATCATGTCATTGCGGTTATCAGATACTTTGTGATATTACCGCCTTCTAACGCATTTAGAAGACGGCATCTGCAGCACACATTAACGATAAGACATCAATGTTTTATTGCCCATCTTATTTTTGCATCATTCCACCTGGTAACCGTATTGATGGCATTTGCTTCCCTATATCTGTCTCTATCTACTGTTGATGCCCACACTTCCGACTAAAGTTATGGCTGCCATTTAGGTTCATGTTTAAATGTTAACTAACCAACGACAGTCGTATTGGTTGCTGATAATTGTAGGTGAGATCTTCCAACACTAGTGAAATATGGTTGTTATTCAATGCATATTCGCGCACGTTCGTAGTGTTATTGCTCATGAGGATTATTGTTACTCCATCCGGTTTGTGGTAGTCCATACACAAGTGTGAACAAATGTCCGTTCGCAACACTGCAGTACTGTAACTCGAACCAGGGACCTTTGGTACGGCAACTGACATCTCATGCTGAATGACTAAGTGGAAGCCATTTAGAAACACTTGTAAGCGCCACACTTCAGCCTGACAGACTGATGGCATTTTCACTCGCGTGACACCATTATCTGTTGGCTGGATGTCTAAAATGAGGCTCGCCCAAATTACAAATCCCACTTGGCAGATGGATCTTAGTACATTACTCCTCATGTGACACTGTGATTTATTGCGGATTGCAAGATGAGGTCAATGTATCCCATCTCAAGTGCCTCTATACACCCCTTGTACGGCTGACGTATTCAGGTAAACGCACGGAGATTCAGACAAGTGATCAAAGTTGATTCCGGAACAGCGGCAACACGATGACATCCAAATCGAAATGCTTGGGCACAGGTAACATTCTAGGCACAGCTGAATTGGTCGAGATATGCTAGCGGTCAGAACGAATGACCAGGGGGAAATAAATACTTAACACACGATGGACTGCCTGGTTGTTCTACATCCCTGTTGATTCTCGCTCACCTCGGACATGAGACGACTGGACCGGCTCTGGTTTACCTTTCGATACAGATAGCCTGCAGTGAATAATATAGGAGACGACATTCACAGAACACACCAACGATTAGTCATCACTGTTCCATTGTGCTTCTACTTCATTGTTAAAGTGAGCATAGCTATAAATAACGTTCTCTCACCGCGGGCTTTAACAGCTTAGCTTATGAATAGCAGTGGACTTAATCGTACCACTTCCCTGCTAACTTGAAAAGTTGCCTACTCCATCGCCGTCATTTTTTTGTGTCATCCTTATTCTATATCCCACATGTAAGTCACGCTTCGGTACAGTTTCATTCTGGAATGATTAACCGTTGAATTGGTGCAATGTATTATCTTTATTGCACTTGCCTGGAACGGATGAGCCACATCTAACATACTTTTATGGGGCTTACTTAACTCGGTTGTACTTCCCGATGACTTCACATGTTGCCCATTGCAATGTTGTACTCATCATGGCCTATGTTATGCTATTCTTGCTACCTTCTCAAGCGGAGTCTTGTATAGTGATGCACCGAGACAGTGAGCTACGGCATCTTCTTCTTCGTATCATTACTCGGCCACGATTCTCATCACTATCTAAGCTCCAGGGTATTACTCACCAGACCATGCTATCTACATTCTGCTCCTTGGAAGTGATTTATAGACCACATGACCCTAGCATGACCAGTTACCTAACGCTAACTAGCAGGACGCTTAGAGAGCCGGTGCATCGCAGAATAATGGTTCATTCCATCCATGAGCTCATTCGTATTTGACGTGCGCGCGGAGTTTCCGAAAGAATTGTGTGGCTGATACGGATCAGTGCTACGGTGGCACATTATTGTGTATGTTTCCAGTTCAATGGATACGTTTGAATCAAAAGGTTACCAGCGCTAGGCCGCTTACAGTACGCATAAAGTGTAAAGTTTGACATGTGGAACACAGTTCTCAACGATTGTCCCTCGTGTGACCACGTTGGATTATGCATCCGAAGCGAAATTTCCCTGGAAATTCTGTGGCAAGTGAACAATCCCGACAATTAACCGACTAGCGATTAGCATGATGTGGACAGTCCATGTTCCGCTCCGCAGGTCAGTGATGAGAGTTAGCATAGTTATATTTCCAGTTGTTCATCAGCAATAGTGAATTTACCGGGGCTTATGAAAACGCACGTACTAAACGGATTGAAGGCGGAAGCGCATAGACGCCTACCAGAAGTTGAATTGGACATAATCAATCTTTTGGATAGGTAATGCCAACGGGAATGGTAAGTCAGTGTCAAAGTATATTACACCGGAAAGGAATCGGCGCACAGCAACAACCGTTTTGTGAGCACCGAATGGCTGCACCCGAGACGTACGATGCAGATCGTTATCAAATAGCTTAAGGCCACAGCAGAGTACACATCGGTATGTACAAACGGTTTAGTAGTTGGACATTTGCAAAACAATGTGAACACCGTTTGGAAAGTCGCATGTTTGACAGTGGGCAGCAAGACTTAGTTGATATCACTGTCAATACCAAATGTTGCGCATCAATCGTTATTTGAGAATCTGCACGTACCTCGGGCGGCAGCTGACCGCACCGGTCGGCGACACGGAGAGCCAGAAGTGGACACTCCATCGTATTCGCATGCACAATCTGTGGTATAGATATTATGCCATATGAATCATGGCTGAATAGGAAAACAATACGAATAATAAGAAAAGAGCACTCAGTTTTTGAACTATTTTTCAGTCTGTTCTTTTTTAGGGGGAAAAAGAAGGGACACCGCAACACACAGATGCACACGTCCACCATTGACATCGATCTTCAGCCATAGCTTCCGAGGTCTTCAACCAGTAAGTATCCACATCTTTCGGACCCCAACCAGGTAGTCAACAACAACCGGCCGAGGACAACTGTTTCGTCAAATTTTTCATGCGGCTTCTCCAAGCTGCAGGCTGTCCACCAGACCGTCTACTCCAGCCCTGTCCAGCAACCGGAAACAAGGCACGACGCGAATAACGCTGGACAGCCATGCGCAATACGTGTCCCAACCACCGCAGTTGATGCAGTGAGACGAGCTTCTCGAGCGAGTGGCTTCCGCGTCCCAAGACACGCTGTCTAAATTCCACATTGTTTATGTGGTGCTGCCACCACACACGGGCAATGGACCGCAGACAGCGGCGCTCGAAGACGGATAGTCTGCGCAAGCCATCTTTACGAATAGGCCAGGTCTCGCATCCGTACAACAGTACAGCACGAACAGTTGCACAATAGACCCGCCCTTTGATGGAGAGACGAATGTCCTGGCGACGCCACAAGTGCCTCAGCCTAGAAAAAGCGAGGCGTGCTCTCAAGATGCGCATCGAAATGTCGTCTCCAACAGCCCCGCCAGCAGTGATGCAAATTCCCAAGTAGAGAAAGCTCTCCACAATGTCTAGTGTCTCACCACCAAGAGTGAGTGCAGGCAGAGGCACCCGCCGGTCTTGGAAGAGAGCCTTGCATTTGGTTGGCGAAAAGTACATACCATACTTGGACGCTTCAATCGCCAAGCGGTTTAGTGCAAGTTGGACGATGTGTGGATCGTCACCCAGCAAGACGATACCATCAGCATAATCCAAATCAACAACTCGACTACCTGGGAGGAGCTCAACGCCAGCGTTCAACAAATCGCTTAGAGCGTTCTTCAGGACATCCTCAATGGCAAAGTTGAATAGGAACGGAGAGATAGGGCATCCTTGTCGAACTCCAATAGAGACCACAAAGGTAGGCGAAAGCTTGCCATAAGCCCTAACCCTGCCCGAGGTCTGACTATATAGAGCGCGCAGTATGGAGATGAACTTCTCGGGGACACCATTCCTCAGTAGACAGTGCCACAGTACCGTCCGATCGACAGATTTGAAGGCTGCGCGGATATCCAGGAACACAGCAATCGTTGGCCTCTGATACACACGGCGGAGCTCGAGGATCTGGTGGAGTGTGAAGATTTGATCGATGCAGCCGCGACCATGACGAAACCCAGCTTGTTCTTCTCGTTGCAACGATTCGCGCGTTGGGGATATGCTGGGAAGTATGATGGATACCAACACCTTGCAAACGAAGGGCACTAAGCTTATGCCACTGTAGTTGGAGCAGATTGTGCGCAGGCCAATTTTGAAGATGGGGACGACTGTCAATTCACTCCAAGATGATGAAAGGTTCTCTTTCGACTAAACTTTCGAGAACAACGTGGTGAGTTCTCGAACCAGCGAAGCGCCACCATCTTTAAAGAGAGCTGAAGGAAGATCATCAGGTCCGGGGGTTTTATAACGCTTCATGTGCCGGAGCTCCTGCTCGATTTCCTGGTAAGAGGGAGGATCTGTGGGGGTAGACCATTTGGCCCCAGCGCGAGCGCCAGAGGTAGCAGATGGAGCAAAACTGCGAGTCCAAATGTTAGGCCCATCGCTCCAAACGTCGTTGAAGACTGGTGAACAAGGTGACATCCTCTTCGCAGTGTTTCAGTTATACCAGATCGAACACCTTCGGTGACTCGAATGAGGTGGAAAAGTTTTCCAGTATTACCAGAGAGACTAGCAAGCTCCGTCTCCCTAGCACGTTTACACGACCAAGCTTCGCGGTCCATTTGCAGACTCCAGCGCAACTCTCGACCCATGGATTGGCGTTTTTCACTGTGTCTGGAATCCGACGGGATCAAACGGGGTTTGTCCATCAGCGACAAGGAGACGGCGGAAATCCAATGCTTCGGTGGGTGACGAGTAACTCCACAAGTGTCGATACTGGCAGAAACTAAGGCATCTTTGATATGCGCCCACTGCGAATCGAGATCACCGTCAATAGTTGAGCCAAGCAAGGTTGACAGTGAGGCTTGGTACCTGGTTAAAATCGCAGGATTTTGTAGCTTCGCGACGTCCGGTCGGTAGTGGGCGCGCTTAGGTGATCCTCCAAAACGCATGCAAATCTTAGCACGAACCAATGCGTGATCAGAGTCTAGATAAGTTGACCAGTACGATCGACAGTCCGTTACGCTTCCGAGCCATCTGTAGCTGATTGCTATGTGGTCAAGCTGGGAGCACTCTTGCGTTTGTGAGGGCGGGCGCCAGGTAGCAGTGTGTCTCCTCGAGTGCCGAAAACTAGTGCTCGAAAGAAACAAGCGATGATCAGAGCAAAGCGCAAGCAGTCTGTCTCCATTGTCTGATCGACTGCCACCGAGACCAAAACTACTCCCAAGGTGGTGCTCGCTTGGTGGAAGGCAGCCAACCCGTGCGTTAAAGTTCCCGGCAAAGAATGACTATATCAGTCCGTTTGGAGGAACGCAGAAGTTCATGTAGTTGTTGACAAAAGCTATCTTTAACTGCATCCGGGCTGCAGGCTGTAGGGGCGTCGGCGGAGACGATAAACAAGGCACGCTTAACGTCTCGACGCCTGCTTACATTACATGCACCTCTTAGTCTGACTGCACATAGCCGGCTGTTGACTGGGATCCAGTCAAGCAGAGCTGATTCAACCCTGGCACTCAGTACAACCCCAACACCAGCTTGACCAGTGGCGGCAGCTTCTGGGTCTCCGGAAAGCCGCAAGTAGTATTTGGCGTCAGAGTTTACCGGAAAGGCAATTCTGATGACGGCGCTAGAGTCTTGTAATCTGGTCTCTGAAAGGCGACAGATGTCTACCTAAAGCGTTTCAAGAGTACGGGCAAGACATGCTTGTCGTCGGATCTACATCAAAGTTCGAGAATGAATGGAAGATGAATGGAGAACCAGGTCGAAGAAGAGCTGGAGCCTCGGTGGAGTGAGAGGCGGTTGCGATCGCAGGACATTAAAAACCGGGAGTTTGGTTGTTACTTCCATCAGCTGCGAGACGTGGGTCGTTTGTGACGGTGACGGTAGGAGACATAAGAGTACATGTGGGTGAATGACGGGAGGTGGGGTGATCTGTGAGTGGAGGTTGAGCGGTTGAGTTAGCATAGAAGAGAGACATGGCAGTAGCAGTAGTACGCGGTGTGGTCCATGATTCGTCAGTGGGCGTGATACTGCCCGGTTGCCCAGGCCGAAGTAGAGGGTTGTCATAGGGGGCGCTACCCCGAGACTGATCAAAGATCTAGCCTACAAGGCAGCAGGGCGATGTAAGGGAGTCGCAACCCTTTGGGAGCCGGTGACCAAATGGATGGTTCATACGCCATTTGGTCCGTGAAGGACCAGGGGCCCAATGCACCCTTGAAGTACATTGCCTCTCAGGAAGGGGCAGTGACATTATTTTGTGGCGAGCCACATCCGCCACGTCGCAGTGTTGTTAAACAGACATTTGTGGCTTTTTTATAGGGAGAACGCTTGTCAGACGAAAACCCAACACGTCCTGGAACACTGCCGCCGAACCATTTGCTGGAACGGGAAAAACCCGAACCTCCCAGCTGGCACCATGAGGAGGTTGTTCGGCAAGCCAGCCACGCCCACATACAGAATATGCAATTCAAGCATGGCACCCATGGTTAAAGCGGGATCTCACTAACTTGGATATTCTGCAACGTCGGACGACCAAAATTGTCAAGGAATTGTGCCACTTATCATACGAACAACGCTTCAGTGTTAGGCATTTTCAGTGGACGCTATTGAGCTTTGCCTAAGCATGGTTTACCACCTCTAAGCGGTAATCCGGCAGGACATGTCAACCTTCGGCTTTTTTTCGCCGCAATATACCATTGACACATATGCCTACTAGAACTGCGGTAAGAGGTACGTGCAACAAAAGTTCCGAGGATGTTTACCACATTCCCGGTTTAAGAAAGCAGTTGTGTTTTGGGTGGGTCCAGTTTTAGCAACTGCGATAATGCATTGATCATACTAACGTAACTGCTGAACCAGTATCAGGTTAGGAAACCAAGGGCTGATCGCTTACTTGCAGAGATATAACAAGCGGTTTTTCTGCGGACAGGCTGAGAATAAATCTGTTATGGTGTTTATATAGTTCTGATTCAATTCCTCAGCCACGTGATTTGCCGCTTCGGGTTTAACTCCTATGCAGGCATTCCGTTTGGTAAGGCATGGCTTTGAATGTGGCCCTTCTTTCCACAAAATTTGTACAATGAATAAAGGTGCTCACAACCACTCTTACTCGAGTGAGGCTCAGTACAGCGATAACAGCGGAAGCCTCTGTGCTATGCGACGTGACCAATGTACAACCGCGATTGCTCTGGGAAACTCTGGTAACGTCCTGTGACAAATCCTGGTCCACTGAGGAAAATGCCGTAAGTTCCCGAACGAGGTTTGCACGTTGGCGAACTATATCGCAAGCTTTCTCCCAAGTCACGAGCTTTTCATTTGACAACAACTTCTCTCGTGCTTTTTCATCAAGAATACCAACAATCAATGATTGAACGAATATTGCTTCTTCGAAACGATTCGGCGGGGCTCGATTGTATGCAGTCAGGGAGGGTAGTTAGGAGATGAGGGATAAACTCGTTCACAGATTCACTCAGATGCTGCCTCATCGTGTTAAACCTGTAGCGCACCTTAAACACATGTTGCAGTACACTCCACAGTTGATCGAGAGAGTAGAAAACACAATCTGCAGGTTCTGTTTCATGAGTAGCTCCATACTATCAAAATGTCTGTGATCCTCGTGACCGAGCTGGAGGTGCAGTAATTCGATTTCCGCAACATCGTCAATATTTTGTTGCATCCAAGTAGAACAAAAATGTCAATGTAGTTTGTAAAAGTAATTTTCCATTGCATCCATTGTTGTGCGTTGGGTGTCTCATTGGAGAAGTTCCAAAATGCTGGAGGTGCCATGTGGAGTCCAATTAACTCCGTCGCTAAGTTGTTACGTCCTAGTGAGATTAGAAACAAGTACAGAGCAATGAAAGTATATCGTAAGACCAATTAGTCATGCATGAGTACAAGCGTTTGGTGGAAAAGCAGACAGCAGTATGCACTGAGTTCCAAGCAGGTTTTTTTTGTTAAACGGCATGGTCAATGAGTGCAGTGAAGAGACGAATCACACACACGTATTGATGCAGACACACACACACACAGACGCAGTCAACCGACGTAACATATAGGCGACCAGCTGAGGATACATTGATGAGCAAACCACCAAAAGAGTGAGATAAAACAGTAACCACGGGAGACATTATCCTATGGTCTACAGAATCCGTGGTAAAATGAGCACAAAAAATCCTGTCATAGGCAAAAAATGAATCAGAAAAAATGGGGAAAATAAATGGAACGAGCTCAATGGAGAAAAATTTAAAATATCCGGAGTTGAGGTCAACAATTTAGATGGATCTCAGATAGGAATTCCAGAAGGCGGATTAAGTTGCAGGAAAGTTTTGTTTGTGCAGTAAAAGATTAAGTTATCTTAGCTATAAAAAGCCACACCGTTGACGCTGCTAGCTGGGGGAAATGAAAAGAGTGCAGCATACAGAGCGGTCGCGAGTTGCCACGGAAACGAGCGCCAAGCAGAGGTGGCGCTCGTGTCAAACAATGGAACTCGACATGCGGTTCAAAATTCCGCACCGACCGCCTAGGTGTAAGTGAAACAGTAATTGATGTTAGAATTTTACACAGGCAAACAATGGAAATCTTCAGACTGATACAACTCATATGGATGAAGGCCAATCTTACACTTCCACCGCTACCACTCACCTGCCATCTAAGCTTTAATTAACGTCACGCCACCCATGTTCGGTGCCTGCTTTCCAGCCTTTTACTTCGCCTCCAAGTTTAAAGCATGTAGGTCCTGACGGTATTTCTCGCGAAAGTGTGAAGCCGATGGTTGATAGTTTTCCTGTTATGGCTGCAACGAATTCAATGATTTTTCGACGTTTACGGATTCGTATGAGCTATTACGTGCATCTGCAATTCCGCCAGACGCTCGTGCCTTGTCTTCGCTAGATATATTAGAGCGCTTCTCGGATAGTGGGGTCGAGAGCTATGATCGGCAGCCTACGTGCATTTTTAGACCTAGTTGTAGGCTTTTTGTGTAGGTTCGTCGCAGTTAGACACAGGCAGACAGCCACCGACGGACGAAACGGCCGTCTAGCGGTTTCCTGGATGTGTGGTGGCTGCCTATCTGTGTCTAACTGCGACGAACCTACACAAAAACCTAAAAAATCCCCCTACTACTTACTAATAATCAGTAGTCGCCTTGGCAGCTTACATGCCACCTCGACTGGTGGCGGTTTGCAAAGGAAGTCGTTGCTCTGGGGGCCAGCCCTGCCCTCTGCACATTCATAACATGCAAGACAGTGGAGGATGAGCCGCGCTATATCGCAGGTGGATATTAGTCATGGCGGTCCGCTGCCGTCGCCCATGGCTCAGTGACATAAGTCGCTGATTCGCAAGAGTAAGGTCGTGGGTTCGAATCCGGCAGGATTCGGCGAGTGCGCGCTATTGGCGACTCCCAATAGGACGAAACGGCCGTCTAGCGCCTTCCTGGGTGTGTAGTGGCTATCTGCCTGTGTCTAACTGCGACGAACCTACACAAAAACCTAATAAACCCCCCACTACTTACTAGTTGTAGACCTTTAAGAGGTCGTTCTGCTCCTAAAGCCACACTGAAAAGCCACCAACGCTTGGGCATACTCAGCGTTTACCTATTTTTCGATGTAATTGATGTGGTTTTGGATGGAAGATGGTAAACCGGCTATATGCTGTAGGATGAGCAGATTCTGGGGTTTACTGATTTCTGATCATTTTCTATATCAACTTCCTGTACCAGACACTCGTGACCCTCGCCCGATACGGGATCCAAATCCGAAGTTGACATGATCAGTATCCGCCGAGGAAATGCTGTCCGCTTTTAGATTATGGAAGGAGCTGCATGAGGTGTCGATCGCACTACTCCGAAAGATGAATTTTGAATTAGAGGTGTTTTGGTGTTGCTTCTCCCAACACTGACACCCCACAACCGGTTTCGTCCTGCTTTGGACTCATCAGGTAGAGACAGCCTGAGCTGGGGTGTAACTCCGGGCCTAGTAGCTAACGGCTGACGTCTTGATCACTATGACTGTAAGATCCATGAGCAACGCCTGGCACAGCGGTAAGGAATTCAAAGTTGGATTTGGAGTAACCGCCGTGTGGAATGACTGAAATCGACTTCAAAGTGGACCGAGGTCTAAATGGGGATTGTGTGTCGCAATCCAACCACCCGGCAGGCACTCTAAATCCAGCTTGAATTGCTTACCGCTGTGCCAAACGTTGCTCACGTATCTTAGAGGCATAGCGATCAAGGCGTCAGCCTTTAACCACCAGGCTCCGACTTCAACTCCAACTCAGGCTATCTCCATCTGATGTGTACAAACGAGGACGAAAGCGGTTATGGGGTATCAGCGTTGGGAGGAGCAACACCGAAACACCTCTATTTTGGATGTGGTCTTTGTGATCGGAAGGACCGAGGTCTCCATAAAGATTGCGTATCGCAATCCAACCACATGGAGGGTACTCCAAATCCAACTTTGGATAAAGTTTGAATTATCTTACATCTTCCTCCTACACGCTTCATGTGAATGTTGCCCGGATTAACTTAATTCACAAGATCCTAAATCCATCACTCGATGATCACCTTCGGCACATCTCTGTGACGTCTGTCTTCATAGGCCCACTTCACCGCATTCTCCTCGATGGATGAATACCATATTTTCATGTGGGAATTCTTCGCAAGGATGGCGGTTTCGAAGCACCGATTACTCTTCCCGCGGCGGTTCATTCTCATCATGTTGACTCCGTTTCTCATGATCCTTTATTCCGAGTTGTTTCTACTTTTGGTGCTCCGTCGTTTCTGTTATCATTCTTCCTACTATGCCTCTGTTGTTTACAATTTCAACGGGATCAACATTCATCCACAGGTCGTTTGGCAAGGAAACCTGCTTTCACCATTGCTCTTCATCATGACTTTAGACGTAGCCATTCATAAGTTTACATCCTCCCAGTGGTCTTGCTCCGCACGTCCTATAGATTACGTGGCTTATGATGACGATGTGACCTGTTTGTCCGGGACTGATCATCCTTGGTGAATAGTCTCAGGAAGTCTGGTGAAGAATTTCTTCCAATTGACCTATCGATTAACCAACAGAAGTCAACTGCGCGCAACATCTTCCACTCTCGTATTCCTCGAGCACCACATCATCACTTCAATCGGACTAATCTTTCTGCTATCGCGGCTTTACGTTCAACTGGAAAGGCAAATTACCGCCTGCATCCTTAGAACAAACACCCTCTCAGCTTCAAGAGCCCATCCGAGCTCCCCTGAAGCTACATCAGTGATCACAAATACTTAGCACCTTCTTACTACGCCGTCACATTCACAATCTTTCACTGGGGGTAGTACATCGATATACTTTAAAGAATATGAGTAAAATAGCTCGCTTCCACGTGCGTAAATGGCTACGGCTGCTTAAGGATACACCGGTTGTCTACTTTCACCCTTCGATCGAAGATTTCGGCCTCGTGATACCACTTCTGTCCACTTTGATTCCTCTTCTTCGGAAATCTCGTCTGCAGCGCCATCTGTCGGACTCCAACTCTGCAATCAGCTGGGCGATCCATAGCCTTTATCCATCGCATTGCTACAACTCCCGTCTCCATGTGATCAGCCCTTCCGCGCTAAAGCCCCTGCAAAAGAAGCTTGGAGAACAGCAGTTTAATCTTCGGTCCATGGTTCCCCGCTCCGAGATGTTACAACTGCGCTCAGCTCACAAATGGCTCAGACAACCAGCCAAGATCTTCCCTCAGCTATTCATAGGAGGAATTCAGCTGTGGGCAGGGTCTTTACAAAAAAGACACGCCGGGCAAAAGCCAGACCACCTCGCTCATAGCCATGGAGCTTGCGGTCAGAAGAAAACGCTCTCGCACATCCCTCAGTCATGTGCAGGCATGCACGATGCTGGCTGCAAAAGGCATAATGAAACTGCGAAACAATTTGTGATCGTAAATCGCCGTCAGGGTATTCAGACCCCCTGTGAGCTCCTTTGCCGAACACGAACTGCTGACTATAAAGGCTGTCGCATATATTATGGACGTTGCTATCTGTGAGGCAGATCGCATGGAACGAAATTAAAACTAAAACTGGGCAAACACAATGTTGAACCTCATGCAGAGGTGATCTCCAGATATGTGCGGTCACAATTTCCGTAGTTGTCAAATATTATCCACAATCCAGAGATTTCGAACAACCGCGGATTTATTTATCATGCTAAGACAAGACATCTCAATTTCCTGGATCGTTCACGGTTCGACATTTCGGAGCTGTCTCCGCTATTCGCGGGACACTCAGCATTTATTACAAGTATATACGCGCAGATTACACACAAACGCACTGACTAAATTGGTTCGCGGTTTCGCTCGATTTATAGAATTCTTTAATTTGGTCAACAGTCTCCGTATTCTGGCAGGATATTGGCTTGCCTTGGCAAGTTGTTGTACTCCACAACATTAGACTATGCATACAAACTGTCGAAAACAAATGTTATTAGTTCAGGTACTGTGAAAGTTAGGACCACCTTATACAACCTGCCACATGTATGTTGTCAGAAATGTTTTCTCCGGCTTCAAAGACCGTGTGTACAAGGCCACGGAGAGGGCTGTTCTAATCTATGGAAGCGTGATTTGGCTCGTTCTGTGTGAGGATCTGAAGTGCGTTTCTAGTCCTTGACATCGTTCCCTGGTGATCACTGGGCCACGTGTTACGCATGCCAGCCCATCGACTCCCGGGACGTGCGTTGTTTGCACGCCGAGGATGTGAATGGAAGAATAGGTGGCCAAGCGAGGACTTGGTCTAGAGGAATGGAGGCCCATACTTCGAAGCTGGCCTCGGCTTCCTGGTTGGGGTCGAAAGACGAGGAGCACGTTTAGCTGGATACACTTGCTGACATGGCAAGGAGCCGACCTCAATGACGTTCCTGCTGTGAGTTTCTTTGCCCCTCCCCATCCCTTTTATCCTCCCCCTCCAACCAAGATCTCACTTCTTAGCATAATATAATTTTGCATAATAAAGATTTTTTGCTGCATAGTAGCTGGCTGGTGACTTCCCAGAACGATGCCCATCCGTTACCGGTAGCTTAGCTGGCTAGCATCTGTTGCATTTTTTCGTTTATTTATTGCGGCACAGTAGCTGAGGTGCTTCCCACCTCTAGCTAACGTGTATAATGAATGAATGAACGGTGATCACTGTGGTGGTGTCAGATAGTACCAGCATATCGGCAACGATGATGCGCGTAGGCAAGTACTAATCGATGATAGGAATACTAGCTCCTCGGAAGAGAAAATAACACTGTATAAGTTACGTTGGCTTGGGTATGTGCTAAGTATCCCTGATCACTGCTTCTCAGGGAGGACGTTGTTCCGCTTACCAGTAGTTTCGTTTGCTGTTTAAGTTGTTAGCCCATTTTGAATCCGACAAGCACACTAGTTTGGCTTAATGATCCAGAAAAAGGGGAACAATCGGCTTCGAACTGTGCTATAAACAGCTTAATAATATAGGTGAATCACCTGTGGTGAGAAATGTGAGCACAATTACAGGCCATGAAATAGCTGTTTTCATGCACAAATGAGCACAATCTTGATGGAAAAAATCGTGCGACCGGATTCTTCACAGTGCCATGACTTTCTAACGAAACATGCATCGGCTTTGTATAGGATAACCCACAATTACTCAAAGGTAAAACATTAGTCATCGCTGTTGGTGAATGTCGTAGGCGAAATATACATTGAGGCCATAGGTCGGGTTACAACCGCATGTACACCATTTTCATTTTAAACTGGCTGTTATATATACCAAAGTGGACACAATTTAAGAAAGTAAATCAGCAATTTGTGAACAAGGAATGAGGAGTAAGGCGATTGGACGATGTTCAGGCCACAGTGAAGTCGAGCTAACGTAACCCGATGTATGAAAGCAGCGGACGCTAGTGCATACCTTTCTCTTGATCATGAGCATCGTTCCCCTCCATCAAAGGCGGCGACCCAGTTTATCCCTGTCTCCCTATCGGCCTTCGCGCATTGTGTGTGAGCATGTGTAATTGCGCGACTATTAGGACAGTGTAGGTTGTAAAGGATCTGTCGAAGCTTGTCAATCTTTATTAGCCTACTGCCGCGCGAACCGACTGCAATGAGCGACGAACAACGAGAAGACAGCTTGTGTTCGTCGACAACAAAACCACTCACAAAACTGCTGAAGTCGCCGATGTCAACGAGAGAACGGTAAGAAACATCACAATGTCTACAGACGAGAAGGTATCACTACTCAGCGTAACCGTGCAGGAAACAATAGAGAGAGACTGACTCCCAATGTCTTACATTGTACTGACGAGACCGTTGAATGACGTTCGGAGGATACTGGTGCAGATACAGCAGCATATGTAAGAGAACGAGATCCACATTTCGGTATCTACGGTCTTCAACGCCTATCAGAAGGCTAAAGATTACACTGAAGAAGAGCCACTACGAGCCAGAGCGCATCAAAAGTGCCAAGGCGATCGCAAACCGGTAGTCTTACGCTTTCGTCTTCTCTGTACACTCCAAATCTGGCAGTTTTTTGTTTGAAACACGTCCACTTTAAAGATGGTATATTGACGAGGAAGAGAACGGTATCATGAGGGATGGTCAGCTACCGGTCTGTCTAACTGCTGCCTTTTTCAGGTTGATTGCCCACTTTGCTTTGTAGAATATCCAGTTTGAAGTAAACAATAAGTTGCAAATTGCAGGTGGAAATGTGAAAGACGGTAAATGGAATGAACCTATGATGATGCACCTGGAGATGTGTACTCAATCCGTCGAAGCAGAGGATCTACATAGGAAAAGAATGGTAACCTCAACTTGGCGGCTAGTTCGAGTGTCGCGCCAAGTCAAAACCTTACTTTGCAATGTACCAGTGGTTAGTTGAGCTATGCAAGCAGAAAAAAGTGAAATTATTAGACGACATTTCAGTGCCGAAATGGCAACTGGAGTGAAGTGAAACGGCTTTTAGTTTGGCGCTGAGAGAGGATCAAAAAGACATAAATACAGATTACCGATTATCCATTGAGGCCCAGAAACTCTGTGCGCACAACGAGATCGAAAGTAAAACAGGCGGCAAAGGAAACACAGCTAACAGATGAATGCGGCGCCATCAACATGTGTGGAAATATGATACAGGTTCAAGAAAATGAATAAACAGACAGATGGCATCCGGCATGTGTGGGATTACCGACGGCAAATGTTGCATGAAATTATGTTTAGGAACGACGGTTGCGTGAGGATTCGGGGCTCGGTTTATAGTACAACTAGTTTTGGGTTTAATTGGAGTGATGGAAATAGGGCGGGCCATAGGAATGTTGATCAGGTCAAATGGCTTGGCCACTCATCGCCTACCCATCACTGATGACTTTGGAACAGCCTTTTTTCTGCCTTCGTCATTGTGCAACACCGAGTGGAAAGTTTGGGACTCCACCTCCCCGTCTGCATTGCGTAGGCACAAAGGCAATTGGCTGGGATCGGAGGAGCTCGGAAAAGGTTTGGGGGTATCCAACCTCATGGGGTCCCGATCAGCCGGTGGAGAACATGAGTGGCTGCGTTGGGAGAAAAGCGGTGAAGTGGAGCTAGAGTTCTCGATCAGTGGTTTCTTTTGTGTGGAAGACGAGCCACCATCAAGGTGATCCAGTGATGAAGCCTGGCCAGGTGGTGTGGGTGGAGATGACAACGGACGATCGGCATTAATAGTCTCCAATGAGTCGGGTTGCATGCTCTGTTGTACGACCAGACGACTCAGTTCACTGGGTAGAGTAATTTCCACTGTTCGACGTTTGATACGCTTCACCTTCCTCAACATAGTTGCCTATGATGGAAAGGATGGAAACCCAATAAGTAGCAGAAGCAGACATTTAAGGTGAAAAACTCCCCTGAATGGATACGTTCAGTTAAACGGGACAAACCTATACAATCAAAACAGAAAGATGTGCTTACTTAGGAAATACAGGTATCAAACAAGAGCTCGTTATCGAAAGTTCATGGAGATATGTGTGAAGTATGGATGGCGCTATACGAAGTGTAAGTGGTTCGTCTGGTACCTACAACACGTGTTTACACATAGACTCAGTTAGATAGCAATGGAAAAGAGAGCGAGAACTTTTAGTCATGTTCTTTTGTGAGTCAATGGGAAACCACCTAATCCAACGAGGAATAGGAGCAATAACCCTGTACTTGCGGATGCTCCTTCAGTCTTGCTGAATAACCTCCCAGTGGTTCGAGATATTCCCGTTCCATCGAATTATTCGGGGGTAATGTTCCAGGACGTGGTGGGTTTCCACTTGATAAGCCTTTTCCCTATAAAAAGCCACAAAGATCTTTTTAATAACACTGCGACGTGGCGGATGAGACTCGCTGCTATACAAAGCACTGCCCTTCACTTTGTTTCTGTGGAACACTGTACTCCTGCAGGTGTGTGATGATATCCTAGACAGGATTGAGCCAGTGTTTACTTACTCACCAAACGAAATGTGTACGAACTGGGCGATCAGTCACCGTCTCCAAACGGGCGCGATTCCATGAACTCACTCTGCTGCATCGAAGGCAGGCTATTCGGCCGAAGGCTCTGGGTGGTGTTCCGTAAGACAACTACATACTTCGGCTTGGGCGATTGACAAACCACGGATAGTTCATTTGCTATAACGCGCTCAAGTATTCTCGTTCCTGCTACGCATGCATCCTCTTCACAAACCATTTGTTCATTTGTCAAGAAGCACTGTTTTCCGTCATTAACGGATTCCTGTTTCCATGATTTTTCTTCAGATGGCTTCGCCGAAGCCCACATAGCTAGACAAGTTGCGCTCCGGACTCGATCCTTGTTCGAAATGGCATAATTTAAGGTACGTACACTCATGCATAGCGGGCAACAGGCTGTTCTCGTGCGTACCGTATTAGCCCACGCCATCGATGTTCCTTCTCTCCATAGAACCCGACTGCAAGATACTAACTCTGATTAAGTTGACATCCCCGAGCATCAAAGGGGCCATATTTTACCTGCGCCTATTTGGTGACACAGACGCAGCCGCAGGAATTTAAGTTGGTGTGGGTGCAGCACTAAGTGGGAATGCCGCAGTGCTGAACTAGTGTCCGATAAACAACCGACCGTCCAGTTTCGTTTCGGGGATTATGCAGGATCAATGGGCGTCGCGAGGAGAGGCGCAGCTTGTTGGTGATCTCCGTGTACACTTCAACTGACTGCAGCTGTGACTCGGTCAAGCACAACTTCTATGACCAGCCGAACGAGCTCCTTCGTCACAGCAAGAGTACGGATATGGTGCATACTGGCGATCTGAATGCTCAAGCTGGAAAATGGTCCACGGAGGAACTGCATTTGGGAAGCCAACATGGTGTATGCTTCCGTAATGATAACGGTGATCAGTTGCTAGACCTGTGTGAAGATTCTCGTCTACTTCTCGTGAGCATCAACCTACGACAACAGCACCCGTAGAAGAGTGGCATGACAACCACCAGCCTCGGAGCTGCAATGGATGCAACTCGACCACATCTCGATCAAGAGAGGCTGTATTCGAAACTGCCGCTCAATTTGCTGCACAATCGTGGATTACCATTACGCACTTGTATATTATGATCTCTGAATTCGCTTCAGAGGACACCCGAGATGGCGCGCGATATATGAAAAAGTATACATAAGTGTCTACTTTTTCTTATCATCTTTCGTTGATTTCCATGGTTTTGGATGACTCCCCCTCCATCCATCAGACTGTCTGAATAAAGTGGTGCATCAAATGCTCGATAGGGTTGATGTCTAACTGCCAGCAGGGACTCATTGAGTGGGCTTAAACTACGGAGTCAACACACACCTCACATGGACATCAAAAAGTAAGCGCACAGATAAGCGAAAAAATGGCTCCACATGCAATAAAGATAATGCTTCTAAGTGGGTTGGCTGTCGATTAAAGGCGATGCAACACCGTTTGCGGGCAGATTCACTGTGGATTCGTGAAGACTGTGGCTCACAATAGCAGAGTGCATTCAATCTGACAGTTTCAGAGAGTGCATGAATGCAGTTAACATGCAGGCGCCGAGCTACAACAACTTACCCGCAAGGCGGATCTCAAGACCATAATTTGACCAGCAGGGTGGATGAAAGGTTCACCGTCAATCTGAATAGGAAGCTCGGTTTTGAGCAAAATCTTCAGCTGCGATAAAAACGGAAACAACAGTGATTTAGAGAAGCAGCATTCTGATTGCGATGATAGCGTCTGGTGAACAGCGTGTCAGAGCTAGTTGAGAGAGAGGATCCTTATTGTACTCTGAGACGAGAATGATGTAAAGTGAGTGAAAAAAGCAGCCATGTAGGTATAAATGTGAAGTTGCATACCAAGTGCAGCGGCTGTCGTTTGTGGGCAAGGTGCGACTGTGCGCAAATTTTGAAAAGCCAAATGTGGTATAGTACCCTGCGTTTAAAGCGTATACTTTATTCCTTGTTAGTGGTGCCGATGAACTCGAAATCAGTTGCCCGTGAAGACCAAAAGTGGATTTCAACGGAAAAACGATTATGTAAGATGAAAAATGTTTTTGACCAATAACAAGATAGGACAATTTGGTATCTAGGTACCGCGTATGATGAGCAGGTGACACTTCCAGTTGCCTGATCTCAGAAAATCAATGCTGAAGCAGTTGATGCGAGAATTTGATCCAGGAAGGTGTAGGGAGGGTTCAATTCGAATAAGTGACTGCAGAATCGCAATGGGATTCCCGTGGGACAGGCCACATGCAGCTTTGGGTGATCTGCAATAACTCATGCGTATTCGACTTCAGTATAGGACAAGGTAACGGTAGTCGATCACAGGTGAGTTCTTGCAGACAACTGCCTAGGTTGACGTGGGTAGCCAGTGGCACTCATGTCTTAAGCCAGTCGGGCTGTGCTTATAACCAGATAGTTAATTAGAACAATGAGAATCATCGGTTGTGACAGCATTCAAGACTTTCAGAAGAGATATCGCTTGGAATGGCCGTTGTTATTTCTGACCAATGAACGTAGATAGTTGGACTGCAGGGTAACTCATCAACCAGAACTCAGTCCTTCAAGGAAAAGTGTGTATTCGCAAAGTCAACCTAGCGAAAATTAAAGTACATATGGCGAACCAAACTCCTCGATATCAAAATGGTCCGTACACATTCATAACTACCGACCCTTATGAGCCGATGAACCTCCTTCTTTGACTCAGCTAAACAAACGGTAATTAAACCACATGAACGTCGACCAATCCGTGTCCAGTCATCGAATCCCTCATTTGGGTCTCCCATTGGTTGTCTAGCTTGCTGGTTTGATCCATAAGTTCACTCTGGTAAGACACTCGCATCACAGTGATAGCATATATGACTGTCAGAAAAAATCCCCGCTTAGAATAGCTATTGTTATTCCTGACCAAAGAACTTAAGTATCTGGAGTACATGGTCACTCATCCACCAGTGTTGTTCACGAGGGTCGACATTGGTGCTCGGGACAATAAACCCGCAAAATGCTAATCAATCACCTATGGCAAATGTTGTCGGGACAGATACACAATCGAAAAATCGACTGATTGCACGGTGCGTGAACATATTTTCTAGGTTCATGGGGTCAGTTAGATACTATTAGAATCCAACATACATTCATTATTTGCTCATCTGTGTAACTAAAAAGCAACACTTTCTTAACATCATTATGGTTTTCCATGTTTGGATCCTGCGTTTATCTACCTTTTACTCTCCACACCAGTAAAGTATCAGAGTTGGTAAGTGCAGTTCGTTTTTCAGCTTGTCAGCGTAGTTGTGGCATTGCATGTCCATTTTATCTATCATTCGAATTAAATGTAATAATCTTGTTCTTACGACTGTGAAAACGGCTACGACTACCACCAAAGTGTCAGAACACAAAGTGCACTCAACTTTGATGAAGGGGTGCAAAACTGTCCTTCCCGATCAACTGACCGAAACGCTTGCTAAAATTAACTCCATTGAAAGCGAAGTAAATAATCTAAAAAAAAGAGCTGATATACATTAGTGGAACTTCGGCAAAGATTAGCCAATTAGCCCAGCTGTCGGATATGTGCAAATCCAATAGTCCCAATGTGTTGAAAACGGTCGATGAACTGCTCGGTACTATTGACAACGAAGTAAGTGAGCGCGCTCACCGTGCCAGCCACATGGTTCTCTTCAACGTTGCGAACTGTCTGGCTCTTGACAGAGCGAAGAGCGTACTGTTAGGCTTGTGTAACAAGCCACTGGACAATTGTGCCTGTAAGCGAATGAGGAAGACGACATCAGGACGAACCTGCCCTATCGTTTTACCTTTAAAAGCCGAGAATTAGCCAAAACATTTTTGGATAGAAGATTTAACCCGAGAGTTCAGGCGAACCTAGGTCAGATCCTAGTTATACCCGATGAGACGCCTCTACAGAGAGCCATTCTATCTTCAAGTGCGGCCGCTGCCGAGAAATATAGACGCTGTGTTACAGAGTGCAACTTCCACTAGCCTGACCATAAAGCCAGGCGTAGACCTAGACCCATCTGAACGCGCAGGCATTTTGGCCAAAAGAAAACAAAAAGTTGCATCGCGAACGATAACGAAAGTTGTCGTCGACCCCGCAAAGTTCATCCCACTCCTTGATAATGTACCTATCAATGCGACCACAATTGTTGATCAAACCAAGGACACAGACATACAGGACGCGGACAATGAGCTTGAGGTCGATATAAGCCCGCTTCATGCCGCTACTCACTCTCATGATGTTCAATTACGAAATTCTCCTCCGCCTACATGTTCACCGCCGGTAAAGAAATTGCCTAAAAGATGTATGTCATCTCTAACGCAATGTCCTCAAAATTACGCTGGTCCCTGCCACGATAAAGACTTTCTTGATTCCAAAAGAGAAATCTAGGAAGCCACCAGTTAAACCTCGGTACCATCAGGTACGCATGAGAATCCAGACCACGGTAGCTCCTAAATACACGTTTTTCCGGGACATGCAATCACCAGGACGCCCGTATCCGCTGGAAACACCGGACGCGGCAACTCACAACTGGTGTCCTTTTGCTCAACGACATCGATCATCTTTCAATGAGCAAACGCGAGCTAAATTAACTAATGGACTGAACTACACGGACATCAGATTTCGAGAAAGTCCCACTTGTTAGCCATCACAACAACTTTGGGTATCTGCCTTTATTTTACCAACACTCGGGCCTTTTGTATGAAAGATGGCGAGTTACGAATCGTCACACGAATTCCAAAAGGAGAGCGTAACTGCCCCTCTATATTATCTATCCAGAATTATATTGATGTCACTAGCCCCCGCGAATTACTACTGATATCCAGTACCTGGTTGTCTCCTGCCAACTCCGCTACAGTAGATGACAAGGCTTTCAATGATCGACCACGCTTGTACTACAAGTTCATTATCATCTCATCACGAAATTGTCCACAACCCTTTAGCACTACGCGTCACATCTACTCCTTAATGCATCGGCCATGTCTTTATCACCCGCCGTGGATGTGTACACCTTCATTTTGAGACCGGCACCAACATTTAAAAACCCTGGAAGATCCAAGGCACCCGTGAGGGTAAAGAAATGTAGTAATACTGAAATTTGTATCCCTATTGCATATGTATTCAGCCGTGGGCTTGTTAGAGTGACGCTCATTAACATTCGATCAATCAAACATAAGACGGCTTATTAGGTCACTTTATATTTTTTATCTGGTCCTCAGGTGGTGCTCGTCACCGAAATATGGTACTCCTCATGTGCGCCTGACACCCAGGGTTACAGAACTTTCGGTAGTGAACACATCACTAACCGAGGTGGTGGATCGCTTCGCCAAATCCATGAGGACTTGCAAGCCTTTACATTGGAAGTCTTGCCTACTGGGAACTCCGAAGATTCAATCTGGGTGCAGAGCAGTGTGAATGGTCCTGACTTTTAGTTGGCTGCATTTATAACCTATCACACACTATTAAGGAACGTGCTACCGAACCTGCCAAACACTTTGCCAAGTTTCTGAACTACAGCCTACTGACAAAGTGGTGAGAGATGACTTTAATCTGCGGCACATCGATTAGGACCCTCTGACAACACCTCCAAAATACCTGGCCCTATTAGACACTATCACGGCATGCGACTGGACTCAGTTCAGTTCAGTTGATCAACTATGATCCGAGCACCGAAAAGCGGTGGATGCAGTTGCCACGACTCACACGGTAAGAACAGCAGCAAATAACACCGATATGACAGTGGGATTAGGTGCAACCAGAACGTAGAGAAAATTGAAGCAAATAGACAATGCGTTAGACTAATCAGAATAGATCAAAAGTAACCATTAGATGAAAGAATCCGAATGTTGCAACGTCCCTGACTTTGTGACTGCGCCATGTCTGACACCGTTTCCAACCCTTGGCATGGACCGTCCACAGGCCATATACAGGAAGACGGCACGCACCAACCTGATCAAGTCTCTCAGTCAATTTGTTCATGCCTATATGCCATGTCATGGACTGGTCACCTCGAGGTTTCGCAAAAGCTTGGTGCAATCACGGCGTATGATTCACGCCGCGGAAGCCGATCACATGGGCATACGGAGGACATGGCCTAGCCAACGCAAGTGATTAAGATTTATCAAACACTCGGGAGAGGCACCAGAAGGTTTTTTGTCGAAAACCAAATGACGGACCTCAGCACTGCTCACCCGGTGTTCCCACTAAACGTAAGCAATACTTCGCAAGCACCGGTGGTCAAACGGTCAAACGTTTAGTGTCTTCGCCGTGGACTGGCCAGGCCTTCAATCCATACGGTAACACTGGCCTTATCGCAGCGTTATACACCCTACCTTTCACTGACAAGCTCATATCCCGCCGTCTCCATAGTTGGGTGAGCTTTTGGAAATCCACACAGGCTTTGCTAATAGGCGAAGTAACCGCTTCAGTGATGTGACAACCAGAAGTGACACAGGTACCAAGGTAAATGAACCGATTCACCACATCCAGTGGCTAGCCGAAAACAGCTAAAACCGGGGGTGTGTCGGCACTGTTCAGCAACAGCACTTTAAAGGTGCGAAGTATTTGTCAAACCGTGCAACGCGACGCAGAAGTCTGTGCAGTAAGGGTTGCATAGCCAATGCATCAGACCCAAGGAGAACTATGTCGTTCGCATACTCCAGGTTTGTAAGTCTAAAGAACTGAATCATTCATGACCATTTTGATCACAAAGTTGAAGAGGAAAGGAGACATAGAATAACCCTGGTGAACTCCACTTGTCGTTGGGAATTCAGGAAAAAATTTCCCGTAGACCCTTACATGGCCTCGGGAATCACAGTAGAAGGATTTCAGAATGGAAAGGAGTTTAGCTGGCACGCTCTTTATGGATAGGCAGTGCCACAAACTGGCGACGTCAACAGAGTCGAAGGCGGCTTTCAAGTCAAGGAAAACCCCCATAGTCGATCTTGTCTCTGCTGTACAACTTGGCGAAGAGTAAATATGTGGTCGATACAACCACGGACAAGTAAGTTGTCGAAGGATGATACTCGTAAGAAGTATTAAGGCAATGGAAATAAGGTTAATACCTAGAGGATTTTCGCACAAAGTACGCTCTCTTCTGGAAAATTGGCACTACAGTTGATAGTGGCCAGTCTGAAGGCACTTCTTCAGTGTCCCAAATCAGATTAAAAGCAGAAGCAAGTCAAGCCAACAAAGAGGCGGCGCCTCCTTTCAGCAAAGATGGGAGAAGATCGTCGGGTCCCGGAGTGTTGTTTCGTTGTAATATATATATATATATATATATATATATAATCTGTGGTACATATTTTGTGTCATCTGAATCATGGCCGAACAGGAAAACAGTATGAATAATAATATAACAACAAGAAAGGCTTTTTAGTTCAGTTGGACACTCACAGTTTTTGAAAATTTTTCAATTTGTTTGTTTTGTTTGGAGGGGGGAGGAAGGAGGGACGCCGCAACAGACCGATATACACGTCTGCCACTGACATCGATCTTGAGCCATGGCTTCCAAAGTCTTCAACCAGCAAGTATCCGTACTTCCCAGGCCCCAACCAGGTAGTCAACAACAACCGGCCGAGGCCAACTGTTTCCTCAGCTTTTTCATGCGGCTTCTTCAAGCTGCAGGCTGTCCGTCAGACCGTCTCTTCCAGCCCTGTTTAGAAACCGAAAACAACGCACGACGCGAATAACGCTGAACAGTCATGCGTAATACGTGACCCAACCACCGCAGTTGATGCAGTGAGACGAGCTTCTCGAGCGAGTGGCTTCGACGTCCCAAGACACACTGTGTAACTTCCACATTGCTTACTTGGTGCCGCCATGACACACGCGCAATGGACCGTAGACAGCGGTACTCGAAGACGGATAGCCTGCGCAAGTCATCTTTACGAATGGGCCAAGTCTCGCATTCGTACAACAGTACAGCACGAACAGTTGCACAATAGACCCGCCCTTTGATGGAGAGACGAATGTCGTGGCGACGCCACAAGTCCCTCAGCCTAGAAAAAGCAAGGCCTGCTCTCGAAATGTGCAACGAAATCTCGTTTTCAATAGCCCGGTTGCACGTTATATTGGGGAAGGGAAGCCATAGAACCACAACGCGCAGATATACAAGTCCTGAACCATGACTTCTAGGGTCTCCGACTAGCGACACTCTGTATTTCTGAAATCCTAATCAGACAGTCGAGAACAACCGACCGAGGCCAAATGTTTCGTCAGCTATTTCATGTGGTTCCTCCATGTTGTAAGTTGTCCACCGCGCCGTCTCCTCCAGTCCTGTCCTGCGACCACGAACAACGCCCGACACGGAAGTCGATGAGCGGGCATGCGCAGTACGTGTCCAAGCCACCACAGCTGACGCAGCGGGATGAGCTCCTCAAGCGAGTGGCTTCCGCGACCCAAGATAAGCTGTTTAACTTCCACATTGGTTACGTGGTACAGCCACCACAGACGAACACAATGGATCGCAAGCAACGGTGCTCAAAGACAGAGGGACGGCACAGGTCAACGATACGAACAGGCCAAGTCTCGCAACCGTACAACAGTACAGCGCGGACAGTCGCGCAATAAACCCGCCCTTTGACGGATGCCATGACGGTGCCACAAGTGCCTCAGCTTAGAGGAAGCGTGGCGAGCTCTTGAGATACGCATCAAAATCTCGTCTTCAACAGTTCTACGGGCTGTGACGCAGCTACCCAGGTAGGCACAACTCTCCGTAACCTCCAGTGTCTCATCATCAAGAGTGAGTGTAGATACAGAAATCTGAAAGTCTAAAAAGAGCTTCGCACTTGGATGGGGAAAAAGTCATCTCATACTTTGGCGTTTCAATCGCAAAGCGGTTGAGTTCAAGTTGGACGGCCTGTGGGCCGTCACACAGCAAGACGATGTCATCAGCGTAGTCCGAGTCAACAACTCGGCTGCCTTGGAGGAGCTCAACAAATTCTCCAGATCATTTTTGAGGACATCCTTAATGGCAAAATTGAAAGGGAATGGGAGATAGGGCATTCTTGTCAAACTCCACTGGTGACAACAAAGAAAGGCGAAGGTTTGCCATAAGCTTTAACTGTACTTGAGGTCAGACTGTACATAGCACGCAGTACGGATACGAACTTCTCGATCGCTCAACAAACAGTGCCACAATGCAGACCTGTTGACAGAATCGAAGGCAGCGCGGAGATGCAGGAACAGGACAATCGCTGGTTTTTGGTACACATAGCAGAGCTCGAAAATCTGGCGGAGTGCGAAGATTTGATCGATGCAGCCATGGCCAGGGCGGAACCCAGCCTGTTCTTCCCGTTGTAGCAATTCGCGCATTGGAGATAGCCTTCGAAGTATGATGGACACCAGAACCTTACAAATGAGGGGAACCAAGCCGTTACGCCTGCGCAGGTCCTTTCTGAAGATGGGGGCGACTAACGGCTTATCCCAAGATCATGAAACCTCCTCTTTCAGCCAGACTTCTGAGAACAAAGCAGTGAGTTCTCGAACCAACGAATAGCCGCTATCTTTAAATAGGACGGGAGGCAAGCTATCAGTGCCCGGTGCTTTATAGCGCTGCAGGAAGCGGAGTTCCTGCCAGATTTCCTAGTGAGGAGGATCTATGGGGATAGACCACTCAGCACCAGTGAGCGCTCCAGGGGAAGCAGATGGGGCTGGTGGGCAACAAAACTGCGAGCCAAAGTTTTCAGCCCATTGTTCAAACTGTCGTTGAAGACTAGTAGGCCATTCTCTTCGCAGATAGTTTCGCTTACTCCAGATCGGAAACCTTCGGTGGCTCGGATTCGATGGAAAAGTTTTCTGGTATTAGCAGAATGACTAGCAAGTTCCATCTCTCCAGCACGTACACACCGCCAGGTTTCACGGTCCTTTTGTAGACATATGCGTAATTCTCGATCTAGAGATCGTCGTTCTTCACTACAGCTAGAATCGGCCGGAACCGAGCGGCGTCCGTCCATCAGCGACAAGCAGACATCAGTGATCCAGCTTTTCGGCGGGTGATGGGTGACTCCGCCACTATCAATGCTGGCAGAAGCTAAAATATTTTTGATGCGCATCCACTGTGAATTCAGATCATCATCAGAAGCTGGGGTAAGCAGTGTTGACAGGAAGGCCTGGTATTTGGCTAACATCATAGGGTCTAGTAAGTTTTCTGCGCTCGGGCGATAATGCGTACGCCTAGGCGGTCCTCCGAAACGCATACATAAGTTAACGCGAACCAGTGCGTGATCAGAGTCCAGACAACTTGAGCAGTATGAACGACAGTCTGATACGCTTCCGCGCCATTTGTAGCTTACCGTGATGCGGACAAGCTGGGATCACTCTTGCGCTTGAGAAAGCGGACGCCAGACAGCTGTCTGTCTCCTCGAGTGTCGAAAACTGGTGCTCGAAACGAGCGATGATCAGAACAAAGAGTCAGATCGAGTGCTACCGAAGTCAAAACTACCCCCAAGATGGTGCTCGCTTGGTGAAAGGCAGCCCACCCGTGCGTTAAAGTCCCCGGCAAGAATGACAATATCAGACATTTTAGCGGAATGCAGGTCATGTAGCTGTTGGTAAAAGCAATTCCTGATTGCATCCGAGCTGCGGTTTGTAGGAGCGTAAGTGGAGACGACAAATAAAGCGCGTGTAACATCTCGACGCTTAATTAATTTACATGAACGTCGAAGCCTGACTGCACATAGCGGACTGTTGACTGGGATCTACTCAATCAGAGCGGACTCAGACTTGTCACTCAGAGCAAGCCCAACACCAGCCTCGCCAGAAGCGGCAGCCTATGGGTCACCGGACAGGCGCAAATGCTATTTGACGTCAGGGTTTGCAGGAGGCCATTCTGATGATGGTAGTGAAGTCTTGCAATTTAGTTTCCGAGAGGCAACAGATGTCTACCGAGAGCGTCTCAAGAGTGCGGGTCAGGCATGCTTGCGGTCCGGTCTGCATCAGAGTGCGAAGATTGAATGCTGCGAGGCTGAATGCAGAACCAGGTCGAAAAAAAGCTGAGGCTTCGGTGGAGTATGAAAAGACTGTGGTCGCCGGACATCGAACACCAAGAGTTTGACACTGACGTCAGGTGCGACCAGTGAGCTGCTGTTGGCGGTGGCCGAGGAGAATATAAATGTAGTTGAATAATGGGACGTAGGACCATCTGTGAGTGGATATTCTGTAGAAAGAACAGTAGAGCAGGTAGACATAGCAAGAGAGAAAGCAGTAGTGTTGTCCGTTCATGATTCATCAGTGGGCGCGATACTACCCGGTTGCCCAGGCCGAAGTAGAGGGTTGTCTTAAGGGGCCCTACCCCGAGCCTTTGATCAAGGATCTAACCTACAAGGCAACAGGGTGATATGAGGGCGTCGCAACCCGTTAGGAGCCGGTGACCAAACAAGTAGTGCATGCGCCTCCAGTTTGCAAAGGATCAGCGGCCCAACACACCCTGAAGTTACAAAGCCACTCAGAGAGAAGCAAGGAACAGTGACTTTAGTTGATGGCAAGTCACATCCGCCACCTCACAGTGATGTTAAGCGGACATAAGTGGCTTTTTATAAAGAGAACGGTTTCCAAGACGCCAGGTAACGCGGTGTGAAAATTTGTGCTGGAAAGCAGTGCTACCAAAAGAAAGACTGTGGTCGGCGCACTCACAGGAATCGATCAACACTGTCGGTTCGGCGTGCATCGACTCCGAAACACTCTCCCCAGGTGTTGTTCAGTATCAGAAAAACGACGCACTTGGACATTCAAGTCAGCAGCAACAATCACGATGTCAGTATTCTTCGTCATGCAGTGATGCGATGAAAGATGGTAGTAGAAATCATTTTGGGTACCCTCCGAATTGCTGTCAGTAAGAATATAAACGGAGACGTTGAAAAAGCACCTTGTTTTTAGACGATGCTTAGTAATCCCAATAGAGGTTCGAAGTCGAACCGCACACATGCGGCTGTTCACCGGTATCCAATCGAGTAGATTACCTGCAGCATGTATGCTGAGGACGATACCAACACCTTAAGCCGTTGATTCGGTATCATCGGAGATCGTAATGTGCTAATCGTTGTCAGATTCAGAACCTGGGAGTCGAAGATTTGTTACAACGCTGCTATCTTGTATGCGTGTCTCGGAGAGACAGTACACATCAATACCAAGAAAGTGAAGAGTGAGAGCCAGTGCTGCATGTTGACCGATCTGACCCAAAGTGCAGACGTTAAAATCAATGTCCAACCAATGTGAAACGAGACTCTTGGTTTGATGGACGTTACGAGTATCGATGGTAGAAGCAGCGAGGTCAGCGACGGATTCTTTCGCAATAGACGGGGAAAAAGAGTTGGGAGGGGAGAAAAATAAGAAGAAGAGGGAGAATTGTCGACGTGATCGAGAAGGCAGATGACACATTCTGGCTGCCTCTTCCGAGAGATGGGTTTTGTTCGAGGTTCACTATCTCTAGCTGACTCAATAGCCTGACCCACAAGGCAGTGGGGTGCAAGTCCACCTCAGGAGTGTGGTTGCAGTGACCCAATGGGATCTGATTGAGGTCTGTCTTGCACAGGCTTTGCAGATTTAGTACAATGCACATATGTTTTACGAAAGTATTATGTTACGCACCTGCGACCACGGCCAGCCACAGGTCGGTTGGCGGGTTTGCACCAATTTGACCATAGGGTTGCCTGGCTTGAGGCGGGCGGTAGCAAACCATTAAACACCAGAAGGTGCCCACCCACTGCCAGAAACAACGCGTGGCGCGCGTGCTCTACGCCAATCGAGCTGTGAGCTTATAATCCGTAGACCTGTTGTCTCCCATGGCTAGGTTTTAAAGGAAGAGGGCAGTCGACCTTTCCCCAACCACCGAAGAGGATTGGATTGTGAAACTGACCACAAACCATTGACCTGTCTGTCATGAGTGGCTATGAAGGCACGTGGAAAGTGCCACGCAGCATAGCTCAAAAGGTCACGGGGGTACGTAAACCATCGCACCATGCGAAGGTCCAGTCTTGTTGTGGTGAGCGACTGGACTCAGCATGTACCGGCACTCACTGGACAAGATAAGGTTCTCGACTTATTTCTGACAACAGGAATCTCCTGTGCATTCGCGAGTGTGCTGGAGAATATCCAAGGTGGTGACCATAAGATAGTGGAGCTCTCCTTTGTGATAACTAAATTGTGGAGTTACGCCGCGAGACTAGTGCCTGCTTATCGACCAAGGAACTGGAACAGCTTCTACAATCTCTTCAGATTTATGGACTAGGATAGCTTCCTTCTAGCAACTGATATTGATGTAGTCACAGCAATGTTGAATTCTGCCTGGATATACTCGCGACAAAGCAACGCGGACGTAGATCGTGCTCGCAACCGAACTCAAAAAGTGCGGCCCAAATACAATAAGACAAAGGAGTTCCATCTTCCTATGCGCATCAATGAAACCATACTGCAGTGGAGAAACACAGTCCTCGGTGAAGTCAACACGGAATCTAACAGCGATTTTAAGCGTAGATCCGTCTAAAACGCTTACTAAGCTACTATAGCACCGGAGCACAAGTAATGTGACGTCCACTAGAGCACTAGTGCTACTGCATAAAACAGTGGTTACTGAGAAAAAAAGCCACGCGAGATCATAAACATGCATTTTTGCTACACTTTCACCCTATCATTAAGAAGCAGCACATTTCCTTTCGCCTAGAAACATGCCGTTGTTATAGCAAGACACGAAAGTGAGTGTCGCCAGAACATTGATAACTACCGTCAAATCAGCCACAAGCCCATTGCGTCACGAGTGATGGAGAGGAGAGTAAAATGACAAAGTTTGGAATTTCTGTTGCCACGAAGCTTAGTTAACAAGTCCCGACTTGGCTTTTAACCAGCTGTACTGCCAACTCAAGTTTCTAGATCTTGTAATTCAAGAAATAGACTCAGGCCATGCACTTCATTGACATGAATAAGGCTTTCGACCGAGTCCCGCATACGGGTCTATTGACTCAACTACACTGCTTCCGGTATATAGCATTAGCTGCTGTCATGGTTCTCATCCTACAAGACAGGGCGTAAACAGTTGGCCCGACTCTATAGAGTGGAATCACAATACAGGCCCATTATTAGTGGTGTTTTTCAGGGAGTGTTCGAAGCCTACTACCATTCCTATTGTATTTTAAGGAGATATTTGATTGCTTCACCCACGGAAGGCCATTCCTATTTGTGGATGATATTAAAATTTTCTCTCTTGATACTAAGGAAACAGGAATTGACGTTACCAATATTCAGATCGACCAATGGAAAATACAATTCTCGCCAGCTAAGTGCAACGCCATTTCCTATCGTTGTAGTCTTCCGCCCAATGCACTGAGAATAAACGGATAACCAATAATCAATGGACCTGCAGTATTTAACCTAGGAGCACACTACTTTAGTTCACTAAATTTCACCGAACACGCGGAATAAAATATAGCCAAGGCCAGATAAGTAATCGGCTACATCCGTAAGTCGATGGTTTTTAGGGAATCCAGACTTAATTTATAGAATTGCTGCGCTCGACATATGCTAGAATGCTATCCCATGGTGCTCAGCAACTTGCAGAAAAGTGAGAGAAAAGCAACTGAGAGACCGCAAAACGTTCATTTATTAAGCGCCTACTGGAATCATCTACACCTAACTATCGTGGTCGATGCAAACAGCTCCAGCTAGATCCATTGTGACTCCGCAGGCTCAAGTTTAACCTAGTATTTTTCTTCCAGATACTACACAGCTCAAATGATAATACGGAGGTTTTTGTTTGGTAGAATACGGATGAGCACTACCCATTATGGACTAGACCCTATGTATCTTGCCGAAAACTCGTACGAGAATACGCTGCAGTTTCACCCTATATATATATATATGCGTTTGCAATATTCCGCACTACTTTACCTTAAACCGTGGCAATGCATATAACCTTGTAACACGCTGTTATCATCTGCAGTCCAGATCCGATAACAGCAGGTTAGACGAAGGTGACATCAGCGCCACCGTTAGTAGCTCTGTTGCGTGGTAGTTTAGGATTGACTGCGAGGCGCGGTGCCCCTGTTATAAACTTTGCCGGTTGGAATACCCTCATTGCAATAGTGGGCTACTCTATCCACCCTCACCTACTTCCTTCGCCTTCGCATCCCCCACACTCTCTTCGACTACTGACTAAGCATCTCGCCCAGTGAAAATCATTTAGTCCGCCTCGATGATGTCCATCCCTACTAATGTCCCACGTACTTCAGTCCGTCTACGTTACACCGTCTATCTCTTCTAGCTTTGTAAATGGTAGTCCGTACAACCTAGTCTTTGTATTAAGCACTATTCATTTAAAATATTTCATATAATAATGCATGTGCATATCAAGTAAATCAACGAAGTTTCACACGTTAGGTTGAGTATTCAAACCAACTTCTTCATGAACCCTATTCATTTGCGCACGGATGCTTTTGTTTGCTTCTTCTCTTCACCCTCTTTATTGATATCAGCAAAGTATGGCCGGTAGAACACTCCTGATCTTCCTCAATTACCGGCCGTCCTTCGCGGAAGAACGAATCTCAAATTTTCCCAAAGCGCACGGAACATTCTTTTGATACTTCATAGAAGACTGGTAATCTGTTAGTACCACTTACCTATAGGAAATATTACAATTTTGGAGTTGTTTTCCATGTGGGCTGAACAATTGGGTTCGATCGGGAAACATTATTACTAACACATACTAATTGACGATACCTTGACTGCTGCCATACACACCTCGCCAGTGGTCAACACCATCAATCGAAAAATGCCCAATCTACATTATAAGGATTATCATGCACTTTTTTTTACCATGGAGTGCGATCGGTGAATTCTACCAAGTCCTTACTATCATCCGGTGTTACCTTGGCGTAACGCAGTGCCACCTCGCTAGTAGGCTAACTTTCAAGATGACTCCTCACTATGGGAAGCACACCGAAGAACCTAAACTTACGCAAAACAGTCTTATCAATGGATTTCGGAATAAGAATCTATCGAATAAATAAGTTCCGTTCATCTACTGGAACGTCATAAGAACCTAACAGACATGATCGTAATTCGGGGAACATGACGATCACGAATAGCAAAATATTCCTCTGACTGTAAATCGGTGGCACATATTCGGAAATAACCTGCAGTCTCCGAGTGAACTATTCCTTCATCTGTAAAATCATTGCGTTCCACTGCTTGGACTCAACTATCTAGTTGGGAATTATTCTATCTCCTTTACCATCCGTCAAATATCGGACCGCTCACCGCATATCTAGTTGCATTTGTCCATCTATTCGATTAGTTCTGATCAGCTTATGATCCATGTAAACTGCTGCACATCCATGAGCATGCTTCTAATGACGTGTCTCGCATAGTCGGGAAGAAATATTTATTTATTTGAATCTGTCGTTATGAGTAATCTACCGCGTGTGGCTTGTTGATGCTGCGGCCAGTCGAGCAAATACACAAGAGCTAAGTGATGACAAAGGACCAAATCGAACCAAATACGTTAGCTTTCTGAGTAAAAGAGACCGGCCACGAAATCGGTTGGTAAATCATCGTGAAGGCGAGAGCAACAAACCAGTGGTGCTCCTATCCATAAACGTTCGTCTGTTCAATCAGCAGATCGGCAATAGGTTCGGAATATTCCCTACGGCCTATTCTATTATTTTGGCTCTCTTCTTCGCCCAGTGGTACCGGTGAAGGACACATGGACCCATCGCGTCTGGATGCTGCAGTTAGAATGGGCAAACTGAAACGAACCATTGAACGATACAGCATAGCGATGGTTAGAGATAAATCCAGATGCAAACCTTGCCTGTGGATTAATTCAACAAGCTAGAAGATCAATCAGGTGTTGAGTGGAGAAGATTGGATGCAGGGTAGGCGTATGGGCGGTCGAAGTATGAACACATTACGCCAGTAGGTGAGAAAGATGGATGCATGTACTGGTGCGCTTCTCACGTGCTTAGAAGTCCAGTAAAACCACAGTAAGTTGACCACACAAGAGAAAAGACCAAAATGGTCAACATACGTAGGCAGTTCGATTCTAGAAGTGATCAAATTTAGAAGTATTACTGCGATTTTGCGGACAACTACATCTGCTTACGAAACTGGAAGATGTCAGTTACTCCCGCCTTCTTCTACACAATGAGAAAATGTGCTTCAGTGGTCCCAGTGCAGCAAGTTGTTGGCTTAACTCCGAATTACCGCTCCTGGTAAAGCATGTTGATTGTCGTTACAAGTTCACGCCAACTGAAGCCCATCTGCTTGTTCCGTTAATATCATTATGGAAATCAACTAAGCCGTAAGAAACAACATTCCAGTTTCCTCTAGTCACTAGCCAGACTAGTTCTAGGAATCACAGATAAGTCCGAAGTATCCCAGCAGCCCTATGAGTCCCAACCTCAGCAAGCCGAACACAAGCAGCGGGACACCAGTTATGCAGAATCGGGAGCACTAGCTCACTTGGAGACAGATAGGTACTCTCTGGTATGCACATCCAGATGATTGTGACAACTTGAACAATGGACCGATAGGAGGTGGCCATCCTGGAGTGCTATTGTCAAATGGTTCAGGAAATATTATAGCGAGATTAAAAAAGTCAAGGAGTGGAGGCTTTAAGTCCCCATTGACAAGCAATGATTCTTATATGACTAGTAGCCCCAACTTAGGAACAATGGGTACTGGTGAAAATGTTGCAAGATCCGAAGAGATAAAGCAAAAACCGATAGAGTTTGTGTGTTGATGGAAGAAATGTAATAGGTGGACGTGAAAAACGAACCAGATGATCAGATGGAAATCAACCTAACAGATTCAATCATTGGACACACGAAGCATGGATGTGTCTAGGTGGCTCCGTTAATAGGCTGGCAGATGGTTATGCTACTCAGATTTTTGCGTTGTTTGTTTAGGTGGGTCAAAGGAGGGACCGTCTCGGTCCGGAAACGTCCCAATTTGTTGAAAGCGGATTTACAATACACATGGAAGCAATCTGTGAGTGAAACATGCTCTTGTGCTCGCTGACTTCTCTTTATTGAACAAAACGCCTGTCCCTAAAAAACCAAATTCAGGGGCGCTATTCACCGAGCAAACAGAGCTCATCCCGCCTTGTGAGACACAACGTGGATAAAGGTCTGCGAGATTTAGGAGATTGAATGCAAAGATATTGGGAAACAAATCAACTAACAAAGAGACAACACAGTTGTGGGTAGATCAATTGAAACAAGGCAATGTATCGCTCACGTGTCCAGCTTGCGCTAAACGAATACCAGTGCCCAAACCAGAGTAGATCTGACCCATATGAACCACACCGGAGATTCCGACGACCTCTAACAGTCCATCGTAGTGAGTGGGTTTGGCAAACACGTCATCCCTTTCCATACCCCATGGGTTCGCTCCACCGCCCCAAGAGAGGATATTCAACACGATTAAACCTTCGATCGGAGGCAACATTAAGACATTGCCGTCCGCAACCACTACGATTTGCTTATGCAAGTCCTTGCAAGCGGTCCGATTGATCATCTTACGCAGACCAATTTTAAAGTAAACGCCTTTATTATGAATGCTGCGAGAAAGGAGGAAATTGGGAAATAGGTAAAAAGGTTGCGGATAACATCTGACAATGAAAAGCAACTGCGGATGCGAAAACAGTGAAGAATATATTCTTCTTGAGTCGCGAGTCGAACAGATACAAGAGCGAAAGTGATGAAGAAGTTGTGTGCTTCCATCTCTAACGGAATTTATTCTGAGATAGGTCTATGGCTGAAAGCAGAGTTCATGTGAAAAGCTTCTAAACGCAATTGAGTTATTCTTTAGCCGGATTCGAATGCGGTAGAGTAGAAGGAGTGCGCATCATTCGTTAGTAGAGAAAGTAAGAAACGACCAACAGACGTATCTCTTGGTGTGTGCAACCCGCACCACAGAGGACGGAAACAAACCACCACCATATCAAGTGGACTGTCTGGGTGTGATAATTTAGGACGTTGAAAATGGTAACCTGTAGCGAAAAAATCGTATTTTTACGGCTTCAGTTAGATGTGCGATTCAGGGTAGAACACGCAAAACAGCGGGATGTCAGATTAGATGAACAAAATGCAGTAGACCAAAAAATACATAGCTATGAAACCACAAATGATATTCATTAAGCAGAAAGGTTGTAGGAAAAATAAAGCAACCTGAGAGTCACCAGTCGATGGTCATAGTTGGTAGTACGGATGTAGCACAGAGAAGAGACAGGAATGCAGTACGAATAGTATGGCGATAGTCTGATTATGATTCACAAATGTAAAGGTTACAATATACATCGAGCATGGTCACCCGTCGCATAAGGCAAGGGTCTTTTAAAGGATGGGTAAGACGTTAATAAAGGGAAGTCTAAATTTGACTGAGTGAGGAGAGCCTTAACCGCAGGGTGTGTATGAGATAGGGCCCTGATTTCCAGCAGCGAGCTCGAAATGACGTGCAACAACGAGATGGAAGATACACAGTCAAAAAACTACTGCGAGTTCAATGAAGAGAGTCCTACAGATGCGGATTCGTGTCATGGGTCTTGTAACGCTGCTAGAACAATCAGAAACATACAGAAAAGAACCGAATAACAGATTAAGCTTAAGAGATTAATGCGTAATTGAGCCACGGTTCCATTATACTGAAACCCAGTTGCAATCAATTGGGCAAGGAAATTGCAGATAGCGGATGTAACAAAGCCGCTATGCGTAGCAGCGCAACCCACCATCTGCGGTGAGACATGCTCCTTTCTTAATTGTGCACGGATAGTCTATATAAAGGCGTCTATCTGCAAACTGACAGCTGTTATCCCATAAACCAGAAGAGCCGAAATACTAGTATTGATTGGACGAACGACCGGAAGTCCCTATCCGAATAACGTCCCATCTGACACACTGGACAGGCGCAGTTGATGAGATGAACGGAAATGCGTGCATCACGTAACGTTGTTTGAAAGGACTTGCGTGGACCAAAAGCACCAAGATATTATTCAATGAAAATGGCGCCATCTGATTGATGATTGTGTGCATCAGATGTACAGACGTAACAACGGAGCATAAATAGTGAATCACCGATTCCCAGCGAGACATGAAAAGCAAAAATTACCATAGAATTTGAAGTACCGACAAACTTTAGACTTAGCCTTATATACTAGAAGGCGTAGACATATCTGTAGGAAGTCAAACGAGACGCGCGTATTGAATTGCTACCCTGCGCTCCACCATGATAATATAGTACAGGCAATAACAAACTGATCAAGGGCTTCCAATTCTCAGAATGGCTTCTGCTGTGAATCCTGCGGGATGCGCAATATCCACATAGTCAAAAGGGTGCTGTGGTCAAAACAGTTGAGTATGTGACAGAGGTGTCAGGTGAATGGAGACTAGGCGATCTATCATATAAACCAGGGATTACTAGCCCTGCAAGGTGCTGGAGCGTTCAGCAATGCACATAACTAACGGAACACTGAGAGTACGGAAATAAAACAGGCTCTAACTGCCTTAAACCTACTTTCGACTAACATTTATGGCGGTCTCTGGGAGTGGTGACGTAAGGGTCAAAGCTGAACGGTTTGCATAATTTCTGGAGGAATGAAACAATGTTTGGTGCCAGTCACGTGACACGAGCAAGGCAATGATAATAGACTAGCATACCGGCTATTAAACTTGGAGGGATTTTCTGATCGCGCGTTGTGGAAATCGAGGGACAGATCTGCGTCGATCCCGATTCCGAAGTAATTGTTCATAATGATCATTATTGAATTATCCTCGTTTGCAGTTGCCGCGTTGTTTTGGCTCTCTAACGCTAACTTCGCTTCATCTTTGAAATCTTCATCAGGGCGCACGACAAACGTCCACCTGTAGTACAGTATTCAACAAATGAGCATCCGCAATGATAAGAGACTTCGTTTCTGATAAAAGGAATCTGCGAACGTGCAACAGCAAGTTAGAGTATCGACCACAAGAAAACGGAATCACAGCTTGGTGCCGATTATCAACTGCGTTAGAATATTACCGTCGAGAAGATCCTTGTTAGGTAAATAAGTAGTTCGTCGGAACCTTAGAAACTGCATGAAACACAAGAAGCGACGCTTGACTGGAATTAGCGAAAGTGAGTGGGGCCAAAAGGACTGTTAAGCGAGTCGGAGGAGGAGTGAGAGGCACCGAAAAGGTAGAAGAGCAGGAAGAATTGGTGTGGTTTTTCAAACCATCAATCACTTATGCGATACGCATGTTCGTTGCCGATATGTTGTACTGACGACTGTCTCCACACAGAGAAGTGGCAATGGCCCAAAAGGTGTTATGACAAAGCGAAAACACCAATAAACTATATGAAAACCTAACCGTTGGATTCGATACGGCACGAGACTGTAGAAACCTGTATGTCATGAATGAAAGAATGGAGAAAACAGAAGTTGCAAGTTTGTGAAGAGGAGCGAACTAGTGAAAAATATACCTCCCTGCATTGTTTGCTATGGAAGATGAAACTACCAGAGAGAGGTAGCCGAGATAAATGTGGTCTACGAAGCAGGAACTTGCTCACCGATCCAACTGAACTTCTTCCGCCGCGACCACATCTTTGAGAATGGCTAGAGGATCGTCGGCAGAGGAATATCCAGACCCCCATCGCAGCACACGAGCCAAATCGTTTCCCGTGCCCAAGGGCAACGGAGCAATCGGAGGTGAGTTGCAAGCCGCATCTTGACCGACAATGTCGAGACACGACAAGGTCCATCCGACGGTGCCGTCCCCTCCGCAACTGAGAATTTTGTAGGAGGTCAAGTGACGAAAACAGTAGAGACCAGGTAGGGGACCCCCATAGTCGAGATTAAACACCTAAATGATATAAATGAAAAAGTAGTATGAAGAAAGTACTATGAAGGGTATCAAATTCCCACCCCATATAACTAAATAAGAGGGCAAAATGGTAGGTGCTGTCAAATATGATGAATCTGAGAAGACTGGTTGTTTCGTCACTTTCATATATCAGCTTGGTGTGTTTAACCGAGACAACAAAGTAGGTAGTAATTAAGGTAGTCGAGCCCCAATGGATGGACGCACAATGAGTAAGGAATTAAAGAACATTCGGCCACAAAAGTGGTGCATGCTATCCAAATTAATTCAATCAATAGATAGCCCCAGGGATATTGAGGAAGTATGAGCTGGTAAAGAATGTGACAGCAAGCATAGAAACGATGTGAACACAGGGGATCGTATACCGTGAATGATACGGAAGAAAGAGCAGCACTTGATTCGAACTAAATAACATGCAAGACCCCCCCCCCAACAACACGTATGAAAATCTAACGATCAAAGATAACTCGAAAGGGAAGACCAGTAGTATGGAGGGTGACAATGTAACGGACTAAACTGAGATCGCTGTAGCCAGCGCCTTTATATGTGGTTCACGTAGCGCAGCGTAGCTGCACAATAAAAAGAGCAACAGTAGATCACATAAGTGTGGACATCGCCTTTGTGGAGGTAACAGAGAACCTGTCTTGACATTACTGTATCTAACACAACCAAGCGATCGCAAAAAAACACAGAGAGCAGAAACGGAGAGAAGGAACCATCGTTACCTACGTCGTCTAGTCATGCATCAATAAGACGGTGTACAAAACGGGCTAGCTTTCACGCCGTTAAGTGAGACAGTAACAGAGGGAAGTATGAGTAAATACGGTGGTCTGAGGTTCAACTTCTCCATGGGCACAGGCGCAGTTTGCGGAGGTGGTATTTGAAACTGGGACAGCACAACATGTCGGCCAACCGAGGCACGTTACACCGCATTCGGCTCCATCGTGCCTGGACCTACTACTAACGAGTTGTGAGCAACGCGTACATGAAATTCAGGTCCTGGCGCCTCTGGCAGCTAGTGACCAGTTGATGGTGTTAGCCAAACTAGCATTTCCGCTGCCCTAATCGCGTCTGCCGGAGCCGTCCTACAAATATTGGAAGACCGACTTCAATGGTCTAAATCGAGCCGCCAGTGAAGTAGACTGGTTGATGCGGTAGGATTCATCTCTTGAAGCCTGTTGGTCTGTTATAAAAGAGGGTGTGCAATCGTTGTGTACTTGTTTCGTACTCCTGAAGTATCAGAAAGCTGGCCAGTGAAGCCACACTGGTTCGACAGAGAGTAGAGTCAACTGGCTCAACGGTGACGCGAATTGTGGAGTAAATTCCTCGTCTCTGACTCTGCCGACGATTATGAGGCGTAGAAAAGACAGCGGAATCTATGCAACAAGGCAAAAGTGTCGGCAGTTCGAAGAGGAGCTTGCAATCTCAGCGAAGACGGCTCACAGGAAGAGTTGTGTTTACGTGAAGCGGCGCCTGAGACCCGCAAGTGACGTAGCTGTGTTAGAGGGCACTAACGGATAGCCTCTGACCAGCAATGAACGTGTGTCCGCATTGGCGGAAGGCTTCGTTTCCGTATATACAAGTTGGCATACGTCTATGCCGTGCTCGACGTGTGCAGCCCCTACCGTACTCGAGGGCCTTGATTGCGGTGTAGATGTCCGCAGTCTACTCGCCAGTCTTGATGGCACAAAACCTGTCGGACCCGATGGACTTCACTCGCTAATTTTGAAGTCCTTATCGACAATCATCTCGCCTGCCGTGACGGATATGTTCAACAGACCGTTGTCCGAAAGTGCATTGCCGAACGACTGGAAATGCTCGGTAGTTAAAACCAATTCCAAAAGGTGGTGACCCACGCAATGTGGACAATTACCGGCCGGTTTGTCTCACCTCTGTTTTGGCGAAGGTGCTCGAGGAGATTGTGAAAAAAGGGTCTTCTCCAGCTGCAGGAGTCGAAAGATCTCCTAACGCCGGCAGAGCACGCTTCATAAAGGACCCTTCGTGCATCAACAACCTGCTGTTGACGTGGCAGAAATGGTTGCAAGCGTTGAATCGGGGGAAGTCAGTGGATGTTATCTATAATGATTTCAGTAAAGATTTCGATAAAGTGAACTATGAGGTCCTGCTACACAAGCTGAGGATGTGTGGTGTTGGTGGCGCACTGCACCAGTGGATTAGTGACTTCCTTATTGGGAGAAAATAGCGGGTTCAGGTGGATGACTACCGAACGGAATGGTACCCGTCCACTAGCGACGTACCCCAAGACACAGTACCGGGGCCCATTTTATTCCTGATCCACATCAACGAAATACCTCAGCTTCTTCGGTCGCCCTGCGTATTATTTGTGGATGGTCTGAAGATTTGGAGGATTCTCCCGGCGACTGTGACATCCTTCAGCAGGACCTCGACCACCTACTCCGGTGGTCTGCAGAAGTTCACCTACCGGTCAACAAGGCTAAGTTCTCGCTTATGAGCCTGGGGAGGGGTAGTAATGGGCGTGCTTACACCCTGACCGGCCAAGCGTTGTATCCCACCAGTTCCGTAAAGGATCCAGGCGTACTCTCACGCTGTGATTTAAAGTCTGTCGACAACCCGAACAGACTGTAGGAAAACGGACTACGTCTGTTCCGGGCACTTAGATGAAGCTTCTGCACTTGGTCTGAAGAGATTTCCACCCGTCTGTTCTCTTCCATAATATGACCGGTGCTTGAGTACGGTTTATCCGCCTATTGCCCGATCACAATAGGTGAGGTGCAGAGACTAGAATGGGTGCAGCATGTAGATACCCGACCCATCCACAGTTCACGGGGTATGCCGTGGGAGGACCGATGTAGGAGACTAGGGTTTTGTACCCTGTCATATCATCGGCTTTGAGTTGATCTCATTATGACGCACCGGATACTGCACCTGGGGCCACTTCCCTATGAGGCTGCTGCTGCACGTTCGCGCACCAAGCAGCACACGCGGACACCGGATTTAAAGCGCAGCGCTCACCCTCTATACTTCGAACATCGAGTGGTGAAATCTTGGAATAAATTGTCAGAGATGCTAGTTGAGGTGGAATCGGTGTCGGAATTTAAGAGATTCCTTGACACCCACTTTGCGGACTACAGGTATAAGGAGCGTATCGCACCTGGATAAGATGTAGTGCAGCTGCAATATGCTGCCACCGCGCAGAAATCAGCGACGATGGAGCAACACCGATTTTTATGTTCTCGCTTTCTGTTCTCAGTATTCAGTTTAGCGGCTTTTGCGAAGACGTCACACATGTATATCGAGTGCGCTGAAGAGTTGTATCACACAAAAATATCCCTAAACAAGTAAGCGAAAGTCATAGTCCAACAGTCGACTGAAAGTGCTGTGGCAGTGACCAAAGATGGCACTCCGCATATTAAGTACGTAGTTACTGGGATGGAGCCTTCCACAACCTCATGCTGAGGTTGATGTTGTATCCACCATACTTTTTCCCCGCAGCTCACAATTAAACTAAATATCTTTAACTTTGATGTGTTCTGCTGTTGGATTTGCTCAATTCTCTTATTCTGCTGCCTATTTCGTGTCTATTTGCGTGCTTATTTGCCTTCAAATTCTGTGTGGGTTGTTTGATATCCGCGGTGTGATTGCGCTTGATGTGGATGTTGACAAGGTGCCTACCTGTCTAGCACTCTCCACCTCAACTACTGTGAATCGTTGCTGGAGTGGCATGGTACACGGTCCTCGTGGCCGTACAAGGCTCAAAGTGATTCCATGCACTCAGTCTGGAGCAGACTACGGTCCAGCTACCGGCTTGTGTACGTCTGGTGCGCATTATTTCCCAGTAAGGCATGAATGCTTCCGCTCTGCTTGTTGACGGAGTAGGAGCCGGCTCCGTTGATGTAATATGGCTCCCATCCACATGCCTCCCGGTCTAATTCCTTCGGGTTTGTACTGGATCTGGGGTGTGTGGATGGAGCTGTGGGTGGTGCAGCGCAAGCTACCCATGGTCCCTCTGTAGACGCAGGCGTCCTATGACTGTCCCCGTGGAGGCCCCAGTGACAGGCAAATCCGGAACCGGATGCCACCAATCATATAGATGAGTTCACCAAGACTTGCGGTAACGAGATCCTGACAGATCATTGATCCGCTGCCGCTTAAGTACTGTCGTGGACTCAGAATCTGGATGCCTCGTGGCGACCGCTGACTGGGGGTAGGGTTACACCCCTAGCCTAACTAAAAGTCAGGACACATCAGCGTGAGTCGACTGACTCATGGTGAAATGCAAGTTGCCGTACGGGAGTACACTTGATCGCAGTCTTTGGCTGACGTGACTGCAGTAGCAATACATCATCCCAACGACACACACACATGGTAATTAGAACAACAAATAAGCTGGTATCGCATCGGTCGTTGCGCAGTGGGGAAAAAATCATTTTATCTGCTGCATACAGCGGGGTGGGTAAGCTGGAGCATACTTTTTTAATCCATCGACACTAGATTCATCTTTCCATCTTTAGTTTCATTCAATAATCTTTCACGTCCCAACCCCAACACCCACTTCAGTCATTGGCTTGCATAATCGTATGCTTTTGCCCAGAAGGTTTAAAATCGGATGATGGAACGCGCGCATATTCATGGACTGGAATACGAATGAGCGTCCAAAGGGACGCACAGCACTGGTCGCCGTGGGATTTGGTCGCCACGGCGCTGACATTGAGACACTCAGTGGGACTCGGCTAACTGATCAAGGCAAGCTACACGAGGGTAATGCTAGTTAAAGGTACTTGTGAGTGACAAACGCCACCACAGCACCACGTAAGCAAAGGATCGGATTTGCACTATCCAATCGCCTAAATGGCCACCTGATAGAAAGGCTAACTTGCATCCGCCCAAGGATCATGATACTTCGCGAAGACTTAGAAAAGTATGCAATTGTTATTGACACGTATGGCCCCACGAGAGATCAGCTTTCACTTGTCATCGTGCGTGATACGGTCAGTGATGAGGAGCGACAGGATACTTCTACTGGTTGTTTTCAACGCTCGCTTTGGGCGTGATGTTGCGGTGTGGACAGAAGTAATCGGGTCGTATGGTATTGGTACAGCTAATGAGAACAGTGACCGGCTGCTCTCAGAGTGCGCCACTCACAGCAAGACGATCACGAACACAATTTGCATTGGGCGCGAGTGATATAGCTACTTGGACGCGCCCTCGGAGTTGTCACACTCACCTGCTCGGCGATGCCATCGTATACCGCCGTGGTAGGCGCAAAATGTGCACAACGCGTGTACTGTGTACTGGCACTAACCACAAATTCGCGCACACCAAATTGTACATACATTTCGTAAATCTGTGTACTGTGAAGAAATCGAAATAGTTGATCAAATCACTTACCTTGGCAGGTGCAACAGCAACGATGGGCGAATAATCAATGAAGTCGGTTCATGTAATGTAAAAGCTAGAACTGGCTTCGTGTATATGCGATATCTAGGGCGTCAAAAATGGGTTTACAAAGGTCTAGAAGACAGTGTTTGCAAAGTCACAGTGGGGGCCGTGCTACTCTATGGAAGTGAGATTTGGCCAATTCAGTCTGAAGACCTGCGGCGCCCTCAAGTCTGATCATCGCTGCCTGTGAAATATTGCTGGTGTCATGTGTCACCAGTGTACCCGCAACGGTGATGTGCGTAAGCGAGTGCTATGCAGTGATAATCGTGCCAGTTCCTTAGAACAACAGATAGCAGTGAATAAATCGCGTTGGCTTGGACATGTACTACGTATGCCCGGTCACCGTTTACCGTAGAGGGCCTTGTTTTGTTTGCTAGATGTAGGGTGGAGTCCCTGTGACTCGCCTTGTGTTTGGCTTGAGATTTTATAGGACATGGCTAGCAGTCGACACCAGTGGCGCGCCTGCCGTCGTTTCCTAATCGGCCTGTTTAAGTGTGCTTGGTGCCGAGTTGTCTGCGGATTAAGGGCTGATTATGACGCGGGACAGTGAAAGAGGCAGACAGGCTGTCTCACTGATGCTGCACAATAGCCAACTGTTTGTAATGATGTGTTGTTGACAAGTTGTAGGCCCCATGACCCTGATTGTTTGTTTAGGACATTTGGGTTTTACGCTCCCCTTCCCAAGTGATTATTCTTCGTTCCGTGGGCCACCATAGTTAAACGGTAGCAATTCATCAGTTCAAGTGGTTGATGTACTACTATTGATGATGATCTGCGTGTTGCTTGCCTGCCGTGAATCGGCGGAAATTTAATGTCCTTTCCCTAGGCACTGTTGTGAAGAGGATAGAGCTGGAGAATGCGATGGCTACCCGCCTTAGCGAACTCGACTCCATCCTCTCAGTCAATCACCTGTGGCACCACATCAAAAAACAGGTGAACGCTGCGGTGCGCACATTTAAAGCGGCCCGATGGGCTTGTCGACAACGGCGTGACTGTTGTCGCATTGGTGTCAGGAAAGAATGCCGCATTTGCTGTACGCGTGCACGATGCTGCCGACTCCGAGAAAGAGTCAGTTTCGCAAACGTCGATGGCGATTGACTTGCGAGCTCCGTCGCATTAAGAATGCATGGTGGACGGAGAAGGTGAGGCAGTTTAAATGCTACACAGAACGCCGCCAACATAAGGAATTTTAAGACTCGTGTAGGCAGCGTATGGACCCAGCTTGCAGCCGCTGAGGAAGCTAGTGGAGAATAATTTGGGTGCTGTCTGCACATTGGCTACGAGCATCATGCAGATATGAGGCAATCGCTTCGCCTGTCTCTTGAACAACCGTTCAGCCTATTGCACGGGTTGCAACAACAAGAGGTGGAAAAAGGACTTGCCGACACACCAACACTCGATTAGACGTAAAGAGTCCTTGCTCAGCTGCGAAACGGCAAGTGTATCGCCGGGATACCACAAGAAGTGCTGAAACACGGCAAACCCGCGTTGGTAGATGTCACGCACCACTTGGTGCAACAAGTGTGATTTGAAGAGGTGTTATCTGAGTTGAAGGATGCCCTTGTGCTACCACAAGCAAGTAATGCGCCAACAAGTATCGTGGCATAAAGTTGCTGAGTTGAGTGGGGTTCTGGTCAATCGCCTCGTCACTCAGGTCGTCGAATCAAACATGGTGGAAGAGCAATGTGTTTTCCGTTCGGGCCGCAGCACCGGTTATGGTATTCGCGGCTCGTCAAGTACAGGAGAAACACAGAAAGCGAAATCAGTTATTGTATTCGCAGTGCATCGACTTCATTAAGGCATTTGATATGGTGAACCTCGAGGCGCAGTGGCTGGTTTTGGGTTTGTTAGTCCTATTGAATGCCTACACAGTGATGGGCGGGTGAAGGTGTAGCTCAGTGGATATATCTCGGATGAATTTGTTGTTGTCTCTGGTGCGAAGCAAAACTGTGTCTTAGCTCATAAAATGTTTAATAGTGTTTAATAGCCGTGACATCTAGTGCTTTCAATGCTTGTGAATACGGTGTTCATTTCGAGCACCGTCACAACAATGCAATTGTTGAACTGAGTAGGGTCGGGGAGGGGTAAGACTGATCATCAAAATCACATGTCGTGACAGCGACTTTCCGGAAGCATCTTTAGCAAGGCAGAAGTGTTGAGGGATAAATGGATACATGGGTCATCTAAGGTAGCGATAAAAAACTGGAATTTCTAAGGTATTCGTCCGTGGAAATCTTAGTATTCGAAGCGTTTTGCTTTTAAGGCACTGAAATCGGACGATGCGTCTATTCCGATCAATTAAATAAGAAATATGACGGGTTACCGTAGTTGGAGAAAGGATGGCATCCAGAGATTATTGAATCGTTGAGTTTCATCACTTTCCTAACTGCGATCAGTTTTCCACGCGGGCACCGAACAGAACGTCCGGCGCTTAGTCGAAGACGAGGAGAGGAGTCGATATGGCCTGGGTATGGACATCTATAAACAATGATGTGACTATCCGGTGTAAGACGGAGTCTTCAGAGAAAACAAGATGACTTGTGTATTTGCTGCACTTAATGGAATGACTGGGGGCCTCATTATCCGCCCAAGTGCTGCAGTTCCCCGCGTGAAATATGTAGGAAGTAAAACAAATGGATCCCATGCTGCCAAATGACAAGCATGTGAATACGCAAGTGTTCAAGCGCCGGTGGGTCAGTATAACATAAAAAGGTGTATAGATAGAAGTTCATCAGTCAGGCAACCATGGCGCGCCTGGAAAAGCATTGTACGGCCATTTCATACATTTAAGAACCGTCAACCGTGTGCATTTCATCTGACTCCTGTGTGGTTCGAATCCGCAACTCCACTGTTGACAATCTGTGGTTGAGACAACTACGTCGCTCACCCTGTCTTCTGCACGACAGTAATGTGCAAGTCAGTGGGTAGTCAGCGCCGCTATAGCACATCTAATAACTAATTCACTACGGTTGTTGCCGTCCCACGTAGCTCACTGGTCTCAACCACAGACGAAAACAGTCAAGTTGCGGGTTCGACCTCTATAAGGGGCAGATGGAATGCGCACTGCTGACGACTCTTGAAAGGACGAAACGGCCGTACAGTGCTTTTTCGGGCGTGTGATGGCTGTCTGACTGAGTCGATATGTGATGAATTTCCACCTATACCATTCAACTCCCCTACTACTCCCTTGTAAAAGAATCGTTTATCGGAGTTTGAAGTCGCGAGGTTCAGGGTGTTATAAGGACAAAGGTAAGCTCGTAAGTACTTCACTCCATGACGAGGACTTCGACGCAAGCTTCACAGTTCATACAGTGAATAAAAAATTTATAACTAAGAGTACCTGGAGAGGATTGAGTAGATGACGAAACGACACAATTAGGTCCATGCCCTGACAACCGCCTGATTTGAGATTCACGAAGACCAGCAAGGGTTGCACGCCTTTGGGGATCAATTTCGGGTGAATCGTGGGTAACAGCAGCGCAATCAGTGGTTTATCCATCAACATTGAATCCTGTGACGGACAAAGCAAACAGAAGAACGATCAATTCAATTACTGTGAGTACCTAGGGGGACAAGGCAGATGAAAATGTGGTGTATTCCAAAAGTGAGCAAGGGCGCGATTTCACAAGTCGGGGGAGGAAGTGAACCGAACAACGCTAACACAGAATGTCGACAAGAGACAAATCGACAGTAGCCAACCAGTTTATCAAACATTGGCGATGAAGTGAGCAGCGTGTCATGAAATGTGATTTTTACTTCGACAGATCGATAACTCAGTGACTGCCATAAGAAGTAAAACCAAGATTTCAGAGATACATGCATAATGAACACAAAAACAAGTAACTTTATGAAAAAGTTTTCAATCTAACCGAATTTTTATCCATTAGGAAAAACTGTTTATATTGTTGACAAAATGTCATACGTTTCGTGATGCTGCACACGACTTTCACCGGTCTGACATCGAAAATATATCTATTTGACCCGAGATATCTGACTAATTGACGATTTAGCTGACGAATAAGAGGAGGAATATACCGCACCCAAGTGGGGTGTCAAAAGTGATATACCAGTAGGTTCCAATGGCACATATTCCTCTCAAATTCCTATCACTACGTGCCTCTTAACCAGACTACACATTTGTCGCTACCAAGAGTTGTTGATCGGTGGAAGTGCACTTCCGATTATGGAATACATTCCTTGGAGATTCAAAGCTATTCCACCAATAATGATTTACCAACATGGAACTCCTTTTGACTGATAAGTACAGGAATAGTAATTAAAAACATATCTGGAATTGGTTACGGTAAACACGCAATGCACTATCCATGCCACGGCACTACTTGTGCCTAACTGGTTAGGTCTCTTCAGGTGTCTCGTGGAAAGCGAGTATAAAGGTTATCTAGCTAGTTACATGAAGTATAGCAGGTGACAAAAGTGCAACCAAACCAAACAATTGGAAATGAACAGTGGAGAGCCACCTATGGTGTAGCACATAGGTGAAGATGCACAACATGGCATAGAAAATTGTAAAATAAATGTTAATAATCGAGATGTGTGGCCAACAAGTGGACCAGAGGGTGATACATGGGCTGAATATATACTTGAAGTGGTCAAGGAGCCGAGAACACGAAATACTGCGGGATGCTCGAAGGGAGAGACCAAACAGAAAGGGTGGTATATATGGACCAATCGCCACTGTCCACGCAGTAGCGATTTGTCGGGAGCCCAAAAGCCTAAAGGTAACGAGCTTCCCTTGTAATCTGACGGCGTGAGTTCAAGCCTGCGTAGGGGCAGAGTGACCTTCGTAGCACCCTTAGCCCACGTGCAACCGGTAGTGGTTGCGCAGCAGCGAAGCGCCACTATGCAGTACCGGCGTATTGCTGATGCCTTGCCAAAAGCAACAAAGATTCAGAGTAAAAAGGAACTTGACATAATATACAAAGTAACAGTACATGCATAATCCTATGGATTATGCAGATAAAAACAAGCACTTGCGTTGAAGCGGAATCATTATGACACAGGCAACGGTGGTAATACTTTCTGAAAGTGCCAATGACTCGCGACAAAGCAGAGGCAACCAAATATTCCGCTTCAGAACAGATACCGGGAATAAAGCTAACGGATAAAGAAGGATAGAGTACGACAATCAAAGTTAGTTGCGGTTGTTTCTCGGTGCATGTAACATAACTTCTCCGAAGTGATATCTGATGGAATCAACAGTCAGCTATTAGTGTCATCAACGAGGCGCACAGTGTATTGGGTATCTTCTAGAAGAAGCGAAGCATAGGGAATCACCCCGTTCTAAGCTATTTAAGGTGAATTAAGCTGAAAAAAGAGTACTCGAGTTGCGGAGCATAATTCCGTCTGAACGAAGTTGTGTCTTCATGTAGCTTGTCACCTGTAACAATTAAAAGTGGGCTGGTGCACTAACGAAGCAACTAAATTCGAATGTAGAAGGGACTTCAATATCAGAGGATGTAGTAAAAAATTTGCAACATGCAAAGTTAGTATCCAATTTTTATCCAACCCGATGTCGAATTCGAACCGAGATGAGGAAGCAGACCTTCTCCACACTTGAGCATGGCCATGCATGTAAGTAGTCCCCTAGAAACTACAATCGGGATTCCAATGCTCTTCTCGGCAGAACAACTTCATAATCTGATTTGTAAAGCTTGGCATCTTAAAGTCCCCGGGATCTATTCGGGATAGGTGTACACGTTATTGTAGGAAAGGTTATACCGCTGCTGCCATAACTTCATCTTATTCGTTTCCGGCCTCCGCGTGATCTAAGTGAGTACTAGTATCCATTAGACATATAAACAGTTGTGTAGTCCACCAATAATCGCGATGGTGCCATAAAGAAAATCATCCACTTAAGTATGTTTCAGGTCTTTTCGCTAGATAGAAAAAAACTGCTCCGTTTAGTTTGTTAAATACAAGATGTAAGCAACCGATTGGCCAGAACAATATGATGTTGAGTGCTCAAGGCCAAAGAGTCGCTGAGAGAAGATCAACGATAGAAGTACTTAGTGGATCGTCCAAATGTTGACAACCAATCCACGTAGCTGCTGCGCCGGAGCATCATCGGGATTAACTGATGCAGCATTGCGCCAACGGTCTCAGCAAATAACCTGGAATCGATTGAATTCGTTAGCGACAACGTTCGAGGGCACACCGATTACAATCTAACGCACCAAGGTTAGGAGAAACGGGGGCGTAGCAAAATAAAAAGATTCAGTTCAAAGTCTAATCAATGAATAGTTGCAAAAGCAGCGAAAGATACGCTAGTATTACGGAGTCGCAACCGTTCGCGGTTTCAGGACTGAGCATTAATCCGAAAGCTATCTCATATAAGACTTATGGAAAGGAGAAACAACTCTATATCGTATAGAAAGGGACGTGGAAGAAACACAGTCAAGTCAGCTTAGATACTTCAAGCCGGATTGACCATTCCATTATTAGTTGCGACGAAGTGGACAACTGATTACGGGTTCACACAGCTAAACCGGGGCAAAAAGCTCGCAATGAACCCAGGTACGACTTTCACCAGAAAAGAGGCATTATATATATATATATATATATATATATATATATATATATATATGAAGCATCCATTTCTCGATAAAAGCAGCAAAAACGTTAGCATCATAGCACCGTACGATCAATATCGGGACAAATTTCTCTGCATACTGCAGATTGGGTGCAACAAGATGTACATAGCATAAGTCTGGAATAGCTGGGATTGCAAATTCCCCAAAGGGCATACAAGCAGTCAACAACAGCAGTACACCAGCCATGTGAACTGATGCATCGCTGCCATACAATCATGAGGACCTATGAAATAAAGAATAAGAAGAGGGAAAGGGGAACTTATCTGAGAACCTTAATGCCCTAAGTAAACATTCAGGGTCAAGGCGCCTACACCTTGTGAAGACAACATACCATCATAAACAGCTGGCTATCCTGTAAAGATAAGGCGGCATTAGCTTGACAGCTTCCTTGCGGCTTTCACTGCCCGCGTCATGATCAGCCATTACCCCGCAGATAACTCAGCACCAAACACACTTCAAACAGACAGTCCGAGCAAGAGACGGCAGCAGTCGCGCCACTGGTGTCGACTGCGAACCATGTCCTGTAAAGTCTCGAGCCAAGCACAAGGCGAGTCACGTGGACTCCAACCCGGAAGGCTAGACGGACCAACGTCACCGGGTTTGGTCGTCAGTGACTTCATTTCCCGCTGCCAAGTCAACTTCTGTCCACCTCGAGCTTTGTGCCACTCTACATCTGGCAGACTAAACAAGGTCCTCCTAGGTAAGCGGTGACCAGGCATAAGTACGTGTCCAAGCAACGCTAGCTTTTGTTCTAGGTAGCTAGCATGATTATCACTACCTAGTACTCGCCTACGCACATCATTGTTGCGGATACGCTGGTGACACGTCCACCGGGTCACAATATTGTTAAACAGACATTTGTGGCTTTTTATGGAAGAACGCATGAGCGACGAAAACGCACCACGTCCTAGAACACTACCGCCGAACCATTTTCTAGAACGGGAGAAATCCGAAATACCCGTCTGGGACCCCGAACAGTTTGTCCGGTGAGTCGACAGGAGCACACTTTAGACACAATTATATCGAAGTCACCAATCCTAAGCGATGTCCAAGTCAACGCGCAGTCCGATGGTCGGTTGGTTGAAGGGAAGTGGTCACCTTGCAGCCTTATCCGCCCAGATACACGGTTCATATTCTCGGTTCTAGCAGTGGACAAATCGACTATTAGAGTAGCGGTTCGCGCGCAACACACAGCGGGCACTAAAAAGAGTGGAGCCGACCGACAAGCTGCGTCATCATACAAGAAAGTAAAGTATTCAATGAAAGACAACAGATATCATAATGAATGAGCGCTGAGTCTATATCATGGTGATGCCAATAGTAGAAACCGTAGTGTCGGATAAGGGGGAGAAAGGTGGTTTGCAACATGAGTTAACGCGTGAAATTACCTTTAGTAGATCGTAAGCCAACGCGGCCTTTTCACTGGACCGATAAGATAGCACGAGACAACCACTTTCGTAATAGATTGCATCGATCGCATCCCAACGACATTCTTCTCCCAACTTGTCTAGCAGGATGCATTCGTACAGCCGCTGCGAGAGGTTCTCCTTTAAGTTTCCCACGAAAAGTGACACTACGCCGTCCGAGTCGGTTTCCACGAAACGCAATACAAGGCGTGTGAGTTGATATGTACGTACCGATTCCTGCCGCAGCTGGCTGAGATAGGCAGCGACCGGTTCATCGTCAGCTAGGCGACATTCACTGACGCCTCCATCCATGCAGATACTGGCCAAGTAAAAGTCGCTCGAGGCTAGATGCTGTCGAGACAAGGGGAAATAGGAAAAGGGTGATGATGTTAGCTTAAAAAGCCAACGAAAAGATCGATGGATGAAAGTGAAATGCGAACGGTGAGGTCACAGAAGGTTAAACAAAAGTGCAATCCTCACAAACAGGAAGTCATGGTGTTCCATAAAGGCACGATAAAGTCAATTAGTCAGTAAGTGGAGTGATTCTTAGAGAAGCTAATTCGGTAGATTTACGAGCCAAATCACTCGAAGGTTAGATGTGAGTAGTGGGCAATACGAGGCACATTCGGAAAGCGCAAACGGAAACAGGGAAACGTGCAGAATTAGAGTAACAGGATGTTCAGACCAAAATAGAAAATGCTAGCAAATGAGATGGTGGACGTTTTGTGAGCACAGGAGTAGTTTCCGAGATCATTTGGAAAGGAAGCATGAATAAAAAGTTGAATATAAATGGCTATTAAAATGGCGACTTTAGAACCCAAGTACATAGGGAAAGAACCGGAAATAAGACGAAAGTAAGTGGCCAGAGAAGTAAAAAGGGAGTACCAGTGAGCATTCTTAGAGCGAACTTACACCACATCCAAACTTCTCCAATGCAAGACTAACCACTTCAGCGCTGGATGTGGTTGACTGTATGGAGACTTCTTCATAATGCGACGCAGTGGGCGGTAAAACGTCACTGGAAAAGAAACAGAGTGGATGTCAAGGCTTAATACATTGCATGACCATTTCCTAGTCGATCACATTGTACTACACAATGGTTAGCCAGCGTTCCTCGCTCTGTATGCCATAGGGGTCGTCATTCAGCTACTACCCGCAGTGTATACACAGAATACATTCGGCTTGATAAGGGCGGGTTCGTCGAACAATATGCAGTACCTAATTACAGGTTAGTATAAAAGTGGAGTCGCGAAGGCCACTCCATTACATGACCACTAGGAGATACCGGGCATTGAATGAATAAGTTGAAGTGTAGACAAAACTTGAAATTCACAATCCACTTTATCGCGAACAAATCCATACGAATTCGTTCCACAAAATGTCTGTGGTGTAAGAAATACGTAAATGTTAACAAGGGGCGCAAAATCGGGGAGGGATAGCACGGACTATTAAGTGGTAGGATACTATGAGTGCAGCTTCGGTAATGAAGTGGATGAATTCGAACTGATCTTATAGAGATCTGGCCAAGACTGGCCAACCTCGGAAATCGAGTCAAGAATGTGCTTTATGCATCGCACGCGTTAGACAGCAGATATAGGACAGTGTAAAGACAAGAAAGTCAAACGAAGTTAAAAGGTTGACTGTGGCACTTTCGAAATTTCGTTGTTGTTGACTCATTGCGAAGAGTCGTGAATATGCGAATGTATCAGACGGTTAATTGCTGTGGTTAATCCGGTCAACTGTGGCCCATGCATCCACGGTGAGAACAATCCAGTTACCGCAGTCACAGTAGTGATAAAAGGAAAAAATTGGAGGAGACAAACAAAAAGTAATTAAGAAGCATAAAGATAGTCTGATGTGACTGCAAAAGATAGCAGCGGATTCAGTACAAAAGTACTATCAGCTTCGAAACTCTATCATGTCCTTAACGGTCGCTAACTACTGATGTGACTCTGTTCCACTGGCCCTATTCAGAGAGGCGGAGAGTACGCAACCAAACAAGTTTCACGGTCAGGGTCTTTACATCATCCATACATGTCACCAGCTGGTTACCTTGAGGTTGCATCAAACCCGACACAAATTAGGCAAACATCACGTGCTGAGGTAGAAAGTTAACAAGTGTTCAAAGAATACCACTAAAACGTAAAGAATGCTCAGTTTTGACACCAGGGTTGCGACTCAAAACCGAAATATGTACTCCGGGATTTCGCAACCGGCCGTAGGAACAGATAGATATTGGTCTTTATATGATCCCGTGGAAAAGACGGTGATTTACGTGGAGTGGAGTTAGCATTCAAAAAGAGCATGACGGCCGGTTTGCAACATGGAAGGGTAAAACACTTCGAGAAAATAAAATCGGTGCGTTAGCCTTACCTTAAATCACCAGCGTGAACAGGCACAACAATTTGACAGTTCTTGGGTTCTTTGGCACGTAAAACGATTGATGGTTGTTTAACATCGAATCGAAGTTGGCTTCGGAAGTTCTCGTTCACGTTCAGCTGGTGCTCCCGGCCATCTAGAAAGCAAGAGACAATGGAGGGGGTGTCTGAAGCTCGCGAATGCTGGTCGCGCGGCGTTATAATGCACAAAAGTCAGTGCTTTCCAATACTGATGAAGATAAAGGGGTTTTTGATTGCGTGAATAGCAGATAATCGGAACTGAGGAAATGTCTCAACTAATGTGACATTCCGGAACACAAATACCCGTCGCACAGATTCAGTACTCTTTAACAAAGTAGCCCGATAGCCTGATATATACATACAGAGGCAATCCGTTGGTCAAGAAAAAAAGTAAAATTAATCTTCCAGTTGGAGGTAATTTGACGGTCAAAGTGGAGAACAAATAAATGGCGATAGTTTTTAGAACACCCGAAAGGGAAATCAAGAACTATAGGTAAGAGGCAATTGATAAAACAAAGCACACACACACACACACATTTGACGCACTTGGGCGGCAGGTGGAACAAAACGACAACTAAGTAGTTTCATTCACATGAAGTAATTATCATGAGCCTCAGACGAAGATAACTAGGAGATAACTCGGCGATAAAGTACACAAGGTGATGAAATCTGAAGTGATTAGGCATGGGTTGAGATGGCGGAAATAAAAAGCGATATAAAGCGGTTTAAGACAGAAAATAAATACCTACGATAGTGACCGATATTCGGGTGCATGAGGTGAGTCATAGACAATGCTAACCTGATTGCAAGGTGGCAACGCGTCATTCACAAGGACGAAAATAGGTGCGAGAAAATAACCACAAGCTGAACGACGGGAGCGAGTCAAACATGTATTACAAATGTCGAGGGGAGCTATCGTAATGGAATCGGACAGTAGCATGAAGCAGCGTGATGGCATGTATCCATGATTCAGTGATCTACAGTGAGTAAAAATTACCCAGAGCAGTGTTTTATAGGTATTTTGCTAAAAATTGAGAAGGATCATTCAATAAATAAGTACTAACAGGAAACATGGAGAAAGTAGAACCCGAATGGAAAAGCCAACCATTAGGTTAAAGGGGTTGTAAGTGATTAAGAAAGTGCGAAATTAAAGTGGGTATCGGAAGACGAGGGAGGGCATCCAGTACAAACACCCACGCAGCAAAAAGTGAATAACATCATAACCAACAATATCCAGTTCGATAGTGGATGTTTGTGAGTGGTGTAAAGTTCGTAGAAAGTAGAAGTCACGATTAAAATTCACACGTAATAATGTGCCTAGAAGGGAAATCGAACCCCGGCCAAACGAATTTCCGGTCCGCTGCTCTACCACTGAGCTACCGAGTCTCAAAGAATACCGCAACAGGACGTGTAAGACATTCGAGGTCACCTGAACACAGAAGCCAAAGTGTCAATCAATAATCACGGCAGACGGACGCACACGTCTACCGTCCAGCCATGCACATCATTTGGGTTCACTGATCCATTCGTTAGGAGGTGCCCTACTAACACCGCACCGTTTGAAGTCCACTGTCATAGATTTCAGCCTGAGGTTAACCTGGAGAGGCGTGACAGGAACTCGGCAACGATCGGGCCATCTTCTGGGTCGACAATCGGGTGAAGGAGAGATTGATGGATTGATAGGTTTATCTTGCTGAGTATCATCATCATCAGCATACACGTTAGCCAGAGGTGGGGAACACCTCAGCTACTGTGCAGCAATACATAGAAAAAAGGAGAGAAAAAAATGCAGCTGGTGCAAGCTGGCTGAGCTACCGGTAACGGATGGGCATCGTTCCGGTAAGCTACCAGCCGGCTGCTATGCAACAAAAAAAATTACTATGCAAAATTATATAAGGCTAAATAATGAGATCGTGGTTGGAGGGGGAGGCTAAGAGGGATGGGGTGGGACAAAGAAACTCACAGCACGAACGCCACTGAGGTCGGCTCCTAGCCATATCAGCAAGTGTGTCCAACCAAACGTGTTCATCGTCTTTCGGACCCTAACCAGGGAGCCGAGACGTTCCAACCGAGGCCAGCTCAGAAGTGAGGGCCTTCATTCCTCTCGACCAAGTCATCGCTTGGCCACCCCTCCTCTTCTTCCATCCACACCCCCGGCGCACAAACAACGCACGTCGCGGGAGTCGGTGGGCTGGCATGCGTAACACGTGGCCGAGCCATCGGAGCCTGATGCGTGAAATAACGGTGCTGAGCGGTTCAGTTCCTTTTCCTGTGCCGTAAACAAGGCGTCGAACACGCTCGTTGCTCACGCGGTGTTCCCACCAGATGTGAGCTAAATTACGAAGGCACCGATGGTCGAACGTAACTAGCCTCTTCAGGTCCGTTGCTTTAAGGGCCAGGTTTCACAACCGTACAGTAGGGTCGAACGTACCGCTGCATTGTACACTCTACCCTTCAGGGCAAGAGTGATGTCGCGCCGCCGCCATAAGTGTCGAAGGTTAGCAAAAGCGCCCCGAGCTTTTGCTATACGGTTCGTGATCTCATCTTCAATCCCACGGGCGCTGATACAACTTCCCAGGTAGTTGAATTTTTGAACGACTTCTAGCTGATCCCCACCAAGGGTCAGCGTAGGAGGCGGCCCAGGCCAATCTTGGAGGAACGCTTTGCACTTCGAGGGTGCAAAGCAAAGCCCGAAGTGACGGACAGCCAGTGCTAATCTGTCCAGTGCCGCTTGGCACGTTTGTGAGCTGTCACAGATTAGGGCAATATCGTCAGCATACTCTAAGTCAAGAAGTCGTTCTCCTGGGAGTAGCTCCACACCTTCTAAGTCGTGTCCTGTAAACGCGATTTCCATGACTTCGTCAACAGCGAAGTTGAAGAGGAAAGGTGACAGCGGGCATACTTGTCTCACACCGCTGGAGATATTAAAGGGCGACGACAACTTGCCGTAAGCCCTCACTCTGCCCGAGCTACGCGCATATAATGCTCGGATAATATTCACATATTTCTCAGGTACATCTTTCCTGAGTAGACAGTCCCAAAGTGCATGTCTATCCACCGAATCGAATGCACCTTTGATATCGAGGAACACGACAACGGTGGGCCGCCAATATATGTGACGGTGCTCCAACAGCTGACGCAAGGTGAAGATGTGGTCAATGCAGCCACGACCTCGACGAAACCCAGCTTGCTCTTCACGAATATGGCTTTCACGAGTGCCAGTCAGTCTGTGAAGGATGACAGAGGCAAGCAATTTGGAGGCAATGGAGATCAGACTGATTCCTCTATGGCTGCCGCATTCCGATCGTGAGCCTCCCTTGAAAATTGGGACTATGACGGAGCGGCTCCAGTCGGTTGGGACAGTTTCCTGCTCCCACAGTTTGACTAGTAACTCGTGTAAATCATCCACAAGAGCAGGTCCCCCGAATTTGAAGAAGGCTGGAGGAAGATCATCTGGTTCCGCGGCTTTATTTAACTTCAACAGTTCGATCTCACGTTCGACTTCTGAGCGAGAGGGTGGATCCAAAGGGACAGCCCATGGAGCGGGGCGATCAGTGGCCGGCGAGAAATCTAACAATTCCGACCGATTAAATTGCCTTTTAAAGTGTTCAGCCCAACGCTCTAAGCGTTTCGATAAGTTGTGGATAGGCTGTCCACTCTCGTCACGTATAGTTTCACTAACACCAGGTCTCCTGCTGCCCGTTTCCTGTATCAGACGGAATAACTTACGATGGTTACCAAGGGCAGCGGCCATTTCATCTCTGATGCACGATGAGACCACCAGGATTCGCGGTCTCTCTTCAGGCTAGCACGGAGTTTTGCCCGGAGCTCTTTGCGAGTCTCACTGTGTTCGCTTCCAGCCGGAATATGCCGGCGAGCATCGATAAGTTCCAGAGACTGCGAAGAGACCCAATGTCCATGTTGGCGATTAGACATACCACATGAGGATTTGCCTGCTTCTAGTAAGGTCTGGTGAATATGAGACCAGTGAGCTTCAATTGCATCCAGTGAGCGTTTATCCAACTCGCATGACAGCGTACTTTGATAGGCATTCAGAACAGCTGGCTTCGCCAGTTGGCTGGTGTCAATGCGCTCACAACGTCGTCGTGGGCGTCCGCCAAAACGCATCCGCAGGTCAGCACACACAAGTGCATGGTCGGTGTCCACACCTGTGCTCCAAATCGAGCGACAGTTCTGGATGCAGCCTCTCCATCGGTAACTTATCGCAATGTGATCAATTTGCGTCCAAGGCTGGTGGGCGCCAAGTCACCCTCCGGCGGGTGCTGTGTCGGAAATTAGTGCTCGCAAGAAATAAGCGAGCATCCTCACACAAATGAAGTAACCGCTCACCGTTATCATTACGGGAGCCTATACCATGTTGGCCGCCCAGATGCAGCTCATCTGTGGATAATTTTCCAACTTGAGCGTTCAGATCCCTAGCCAGCACAACAGTGTCCGTGCTTCTTCTGTGGCTAAGAAGCTCGTTCAGTTGACGATAGAAGTCGTCTTTTACCGAGTCATCGCTACAGTTTGTCGGTGCATAGGCAGCGATAACGAATAGACACCTGTTAGTCTCACGGGACTTCGAAGCTTTGAACGAGCCAGCCAATCGGACCGCACACATCCGGCTACTGATTGGAATCCAATCAACTAGAGTAGCTTCAGCCCGGGGACTCAGGGCAATACCAACACCGGCTTGGCCGGTGCTCGAAGCTGCATCATCACCGGATAGGCGCAATGAGAAAGTGCTGCTAGTGTCACCTGAAGGGGATCACAGAGTGAGTACAGAGCTCGAGTCTTGCAGGCGGGTCTCCGATAAGCAGCAGATATCGATCGAGAGGGTCTCTAATGTTCGGGCAAGTGCTGCCTGTTGACCGATCTGAAGCAATGTGCGAACATTGAGGCATGCCAATCTGAAGGAGGATGGAGGGCTCCAAATGGAAGCCGATGAACTGGAATGGACCGCTTGCTTGGACATGGGCCTGTTGACAGTGCAGGAATGACGCTCCGCGTTCATATGTGAGTTGAAACTAAAAGACAAGGGACTATTGAAGCAATGTGGGGGAGGGCCGAGAATTGGGAGGTTGAAAACAGAGGGGATAAAAGTGAAGCTGGAACGGGTCGATAAGAGTGAAAAAGCGCAAGATGGGGAATAAGAAGACGGGAAGGCTTGAGCAGTAGCATCTAAACCCCTATCCACCCTGCCCGATGCAGCAGATAGGGCACCGATGATTATCCACTGCGGTGGCCAGAGCATCAGAAATTTGTTTGAAGTGTGATTCATTGTATTGCGTGGGCAGGATACTGTCAGGTTGCCCAGGCCTAGATAGGAGAACGATTAGGGTTCTCAACCAAAGCCTTTGGTTCAAAAACCTGTCCGCAAGGCAGCGGGTTTGGCGCTGGGCTACAAGGAGTCCGTTCTAAGGAATAAGGAGCCACCCTCATTCCAACCCCCAAATGAAAGGACCAGGAGGCTGAGTTTGTCTGGCTTCTAACCATTGACCAATCTGGTGTGAGTGGCTCTGAAGGTGCAAAAAATGCACCACCCAGTATAGCTCAATGGATCACTGAGGCACACAAACCATCGCACCACGGTAAGGTCCAGCCTCATTGCTGAGTAGCCGCTGTTTTTGGTAGTTTGAACTCGTCTAGAAGTAATTCAAGGGGCGTAGTTAGGGCATCTTCGCTTCTGTCAAATGAGATGTAGCTCCTGAGTTGATTGATGTGGCGGATCGGTCTGTCATCGTCTACGGCCATTTCATAACAGGTATGGTCATACCTTTTTACAACCATTCCAGGTGTCCAAGAGATTTGATTGTTCCGACAGTCCTTTGCCAACACTTTCTGTCCAACTTCGAAGTGTCGTGGTATAGCGCGATGCCTTCGGTTGTACTGGTGCTCCATTAATCAGTTTGTTTCGGGATTGGGCCTATCCGGCAGCCTTATTAGATTAAATTTCGTTCGAGGCTTTCTGAGCAGGTGATTCTGCTGGGGATTTCCCTTCAGGCGTCTGTGGATTAGGCGTAATCCTGTAGGTAACCAGAAAAGTTTGTAGGACCTCTTGGATTGGTTCGTCTCCTCTCGCTTTGAGCAGTACGCACTTGAAAGTATCCATAAATCGTTCACCTTACCCATCTGACTGTGAATGATAAGGTGAACGCAAATGCTGCATGCCCTGTACCGCACAGAATTCAGCAAAATGTGAAGTGGTAAACTGGGGTCCATTGTTGGATACTACTGTTTCCGGAAAACAGAAACGATTGAATACTTCCCTGAAGACTGTAGTCGTAGCCGACGTTGATGTGTTCGACATTTGGAAGAGCTCGGGCCATTTTCTGTATGCATGGATAACAAGTAGTTCTGTCCTTTGACTGATCCTGCGAAATCAAGATGAACCCTTGACCATGGTTTCGTGGGCTATGGCCAGGAGAACAGTTCGTATTTCCGTGGCAATTTTGCTGCTAGGGCGCAATTTGAACAGGAACGTGTTAACTCCTCAATTTGAGAATCCACAGACGGCCAGTAGACATAACTCCAAGCTGGGGCTTTCATCCTGTGGGAACCGGGGTGTCCAGTACGAAATTGATGTAAGACGTTAGATTGGAGTTCGGCTGGGATGACGACAAGTTCACCAAACAAGATACAGTCTTCGACGACCGATAGTGCATTTCGTCACTAGAACAATTGCTGTAGCTCTGCGTTGAAAAATTCTCGAGGTCACTGTGAGTGGTAAAACGTGCTCACCTGTGACAGCAGTGGGTCCCGTAAGGTGATGTCCCGAATCTGACTGAAAGATATTGGAAGCTGGCTCACAGTAGCCGACAGTACATAGTTAACTTCCGTTTCGATTGGGACATTTGCAACGACAGTGTCTTCGGGTTGGTGCTGTTCGTCTAACAACCGTGACAGCGCATCGGCCTGACAAACGTCGATCGGTACTTGATGTTGAAATCGTACCCCAGCAAAGTTGTCGCCCATCTCTGCAGACGATTGGCCGTACATACAGGAATTCCTTTCTTCGAGCCGAATATAGTAAGACACGGTTTGTGGTCCGTTAGTAAGGTAAAGTGACGGCCATAGAACATTTTGTGGAAATGATTCACTGGAAACACAATAGCGAGAGCCTCCTTTTCAGTTTGACTATACTTTCTGCTGCTGTCAGTGAACGAGCGGCATGAGCGACTGGCTTCTCAGACCCATCTGGGAAAATGTGGGAGATGACTGCTCCATAGCTGGATGTATCCGATGCCACTACAATTGGCAGTTTTGGATCGTAGTGCGTGAGCATCAGTTCTAAGCTTAGTGACAATTTGATGCTGTCGAAGGCTTTCTGACATTCGGTAATTCAGACTCACAGGACGTGCTTCAACAACAACCGGTTTAATGGTCCGCGTAGGTCGTGCATCGATGACAGGTAGGTACCGTAATAACTCACCATATTCAGGAATGATCTCAAAGTCGCTACGTCTTTCGGCGGAGGCATTTCCTTGATCGTCTTGATGTTTGATGGATCAGGTCGTCGTTCACTTTGGTCAATGATAAAGCCCAGGTATTTAATGAAGATCATGAAAAACTCACACTTGTCCATTCGTAGGAGAAAACAATACTCCTTTATTCTGTCAAGCACGAGTTCTGTGCGTTGGTGTAGTTCTTCCTGGTTAGATCACATGATAATGATATCGTCCAGGTAGGCAGCGGCATATGGTAATTCCTGTAGCATCGTATCCATGATCTGCGGAAAGATTGTTGGGGCCGACTTAGCGCCAAATGATAGGCGTGTATACTGGAATAGTCCACTGTGAGTGTTAATCGTTAGTAACTCACGCGATTCTTTTGACATTTCAGTCTGGAGACATGCGGCTGACAAGTTCGGTTTGACAAAACACTTGCCACCATTCAGACGTGCAAAAAGGTCCTCACGGATGGGTACTGAGGCGGCAATCAGGCCAGTAGAGTAACCTGCACATAAGCGTATCTTTCCGTTTGCTTTATTGACAATCACAATGGGAGCTGCCCATGAATAGAGAAATTTGTCGGTTTGAGAACTCCGGTTGACTGTAGTCCGTCAAGTTCTTGGTCGACGATTGAAACCACTGCATATGGGACTGGTCTCTTCGGTCGGAAGACTGGCTTTGCTTCTGGCCGCAGGGAAAGATTGGCCTTGGTTTTCGTACACAATCCCAGACCATCTTGAAACATCTGCGGATATTTCCGCTGTAAAGACGCCGTCCACTAGGCAGGTGGCTGGCTTCCCGAACTACCTCCTCGTAGTGCCAGCTGGGTGGTTCGGGTGTACCCCGTTCCAGCAAAGTGTTCGGCGACAATGTTCCATCTCCATGGGGCATTGCATTCCAGCAATTGTGCTGACTTCATGGGAAGTATTGGGCCCTGTTTGGTAATCAACCATACAAAGACGCATGAACTGAACATTCAGTCAACGCCTCCTAATGGCCTCGATTCCCTAAATTCGCCCCGCTGCCTTGCGGGTAGGTTATTTAGCCAAAGGCTCGGGATGGAGTCCCCTAAGTCAACTCCCTACTTCGGCTTGGGAAACCGGGTAGTAGCACGCTCCCTCGCAAAACCGTGGACTGTGGTACAACGCGCACATCAGCAACCGCTTCTGCTTCTTACATTCACGCGACTTCATCACACGCCAATTGTTTGTTTGCTAACAATCCTCACTTTCCAGTTACCCGATTCATGTGTTCAACAATCTGGCTGCGATTCTGGTTGCGTCGCAGACCAAGGAGTTCAACCTTTGGCTCTCCTTCGTCCCCGATCCTCGTTCCGTCTGGCGTGCTTTAACGTTCGGACACTCATACAGACTGGACAGCAAGCCGGTCTAGCGCGCAACCTAGATCCCTAGACATTGATGACTGTTGCCTTTCAGAAACCCGATTGCAAGATCCCAGCACTGTGCTCACATTGACATCACCCACTGACCACGAAGCCATATATCATCTGCGTCTTTGTGGAGACCCAGAAGCAGCCTCAGCGGGTTTGGCTGGTGTAGGTATAGCACTAAGTGGCAAGGCCGAGGCGGCACTACTGGACTGGTTCCCGATTAACAGCCGACTATGTGCAGTTCTGCTTCGGGGTTCATGTAGAATCAACAGGCACCGCCAAGAGAGACGCAACTCGTTTGTGATCTCCGTGTACGCTCCAAATGACTGCAGTGGCGACGGACAAGGATGGATTCTACCAAGATCTAAAACAGCTCTTGACTATTGATTATTTCGGTTGCCTCTAAGCTATTGGCATTCATTCTGCTTCGCAGACTATCCCCAGAACCAGCTGGTTTCCGTCCTGGCCGCGGATGCGTGGATCAAATCTTCACGCTCCGCCAGCTCCTCGAACATCGCCACATTCATCACAGGCCCACTATCGTTGCATACTGTTATAACGCTGTGGACCTGCTCGCTCTCGACTGGTTGATTCACGCCTGCTGCTAAATCTGTGCCCTTACGCGTGCTCCGTTTGACGCCTTGGCAAACCCGACCGGAAAGAAGACAGAAGAATACTCAGCAGACCAGAGTTCTATTAGGGTAGAGGACGCTCATATTTATATGTCGGTGTCACCCACCAGGCGGATTTGGCTCTAAGCCCACGCTTCACATCTACTTGTCCGCTCCATCCGTCCAGTTCACCGTGTTGCTCGGGCACTCCAGTCTTCGTCCGCCTATCCGGCGCCTGGCAACGCACGTGATGTCCGATGCGCAATTTCATCAGCTTCCGGTCAGGCCTTGGCGACCCGCCTGCTGTCGGATCATTATCACCTTTCGGCTGGGCCCTGGTAACACGCTCGCAGGGTCTTTCCGAAGCATGGTTGGTGACAAACGCGCGAACGTTGGCACTCCGCTTTCTTGCCCGTCACATTCCTAGACATACGTGGCGCTTTTGACTCCGTTGATCGACCCGCTTTATGGCGTTGTTTGCTAAAAAACGGGGTGACAGAGAAATATACCGCCATCTTACGAGCACTTTTCCTTCATACATCCGGAAGAGTGAGGGTCTATAGCAAGGTTTTCTCGCAATTCGCTGTCAATAGCGGTGTGCGATAGGGCTGTCCTATGTCCCCATTTCTCTTCAACTTCGCAATCGAAGACGTTCTGCGAATGTTCTAAAAGGTTTCCAACATTTTAGCCCTGAGTTTCTACTGGGTGAGCGCGCGATGGACAGATTATGCTGATGATATCTCCTTACTTGGTGACGATCCTCAGGGTATGCAACTCATGCTGAATCGTTTGGCGGTTGAAGCATCTAAGTATGGCATGAGCTTCGCCCCATCGAAGTGTAAAGTACTGCTCAAGGATTAGCCTTCACCTACTCCCGTGCTCACTCTCGTAGGTGCACAACTTGAACAGGTAGATAGTTTCGTCTACCTTGGGAGCTGTGTTTCTGCTGACGGTGCTATCAACAAAGAAGTTTCTCTTCGTATCGCTAAAGCTCGATCAGCATTTGTCAATTCGAGGCACTTGTGGCGTCGTCGCGACGTCTCATTCTCACTAAAGGGCCGCGTTTACAGCGCATCAGTTCGCTCAGTTTTGTTGTATGGGTGCGAGTCCTGGCAGATTCGCGTGGAAGACATGCGTCGTCTTTTTGCCTTCGACAACGGTTGCTTAAAGAAGATCGTTCATGTTTGGTGGCAACATCGAGTTAGTAGTAATGAAATTCGACGTCGCATTTTGGGCAATGCGAGTATTCCCTTCAACTACCTGATTCTGCTGCGCCAATTGAGATGGCTCGGTCACGTCCTACGCATGGCACTTAAGCGTCTACCGCGTCGCGCTCTATTCGCTCGTCAAGGACCTGGCTAGAAGCGACCGCGTGGAAGTCAGCCTTCCACTTGGCGGCAGCACATGAAATCGCTGACGTCCTGTCTAGCCGCTGTTGGACCCGTACGTCTTCCAGGATGGGGACCCAAAGATGAGGAGTACCAATGGCTTAGCACTCTTGAAGACGGCCCGCAACCGGAATCAGTGGAAGAATTGTGTACAGTATTGTATTGATTCACATGTTTAATACTACAAACATTGAAAATGACAAAAAAGAGCAAAATGGGCGTGTGGAAAACTAACTAAAAAGGTTTTGTTCTACTTTTTGTCAAAATGTTCCCTTCTTCCTGCGGCATATTAGCTGAAGTGGGTTGCGCGCTTTCAACTATTATGTCACAATGATTATGACGTGTTGACGGTCCATTATCTGCTAATCTCCATGGCTTTGTTCTCTCCATGTCTAGTTGCTAGGTTGTTGAGATTACTCCTACTACTACTACTTACTTGCTTACTTTGTTGCATACGGAATTCAAAGGAACATCAAGCAGTTTCATATTGTCAATCCAATCAAGACTAAGTTTAGTTTGAGATGTCTTGTTATGTAGCATACTCCTATGAACTGACAATCTTTGAACATTACAGGACAGTAGATTTCACCGGCCAAGTAAAGTGGTTCTCCTGAAGTGTTGGTTGCAATCCGAGTTACTCATTGAACAGGTGTCCCACCGATTTTATTCCAAGTTGTCGCGGAAACGAGCGTGATGTCTGAAGCAGTGTCAACTTGGATGCGTACGGGCATCTGGTTCACAACCACTGTTACAAACCTGTGTTCTGCGGTCCCTGTATCGAAGGTAGCAAAGACAGGATAAATTTGAGGTCTTTGTTTTGTTAACAATGTGGGTACAAACGTCTTGGCAGGTTTGGTGTAAGCGTTCTTGTTGAAAATGGTTGCACGGCAATGATCCTCCTTGTGCCCCCGTTTGTTGCATTTCTGACGAAGATGTTTCTTCAACGGGCAGAATTTGACGAAGTGCCATTCGCCACATTGCCAGCATGCGGATGGTGGTCTCTTTGAGTTCAATGAGTTTCGGACTGTCGCCGTACTCCCGCACTGGTTTGATACCGCCAACACATTCACGGGACATGGACTGTGACCTTGGGAAATCACGCTTGTATGGTGCTTCAAGCTGATTAACCTCTGGCATTCGGAAGTGATGGCGATGAGATTGATGGACGGATCCTGCTCAATTTTATTAAGCAGCTTTATGTCATTCAGCAGAGGTACAAACTGGTCAAAGGGGAAATCTTTGGGGCATTTTGGCAAGATAAAATTGAAAAACTTGTCATGCTCCTTGGTTCGCAGTTTCCGCAAAAATAGTCTGCACTACCATTCGTCGTCAGTATCACTGAATACGGAACGGATCGTATCTTCTGAACCAAGATTCAAAGATTAGGCCGGCATCCGGGTCATACTGAAACTCACAAATGCGGTTTGCAATCGCATCCGCTGATGATTACTGCTTTTCATTGGTTGGTCTTGCTTGAACCGCAAAACGCTAAAAGGTATTTTCGAGCAATCGTGTCTGGCTTTCTTCAAATTGTTTCTGTTGAGGCTGAAGTATTGCGGTAAGTTGCTCCACTGAAAACGACATAGTTCGTCGTAAGCAATCAAACCGCTACCTCCGTCGCCAGTTGTTAAGGCAAACGAAAACAGAAAAACGGAGCTGTGTAATAAGATGGTTATTTGCGTAACAGTCAGTCTCAAAAAATACCGCAACAGGACGTGCAAGGCACTCGAGGTCACATGGACACAGAATCCAAGTTATCAATCAATAATTACGGCAGACGGACGCACACGTCTAGCGTCCAGCCATGTACATCATTTGGGTTCACTGATCCATTCGTTAGGAGGTGCCCCTCCTAACACCATCCACTTATGACCACTTCGGTCACAAATTGGTACTGGAAAAGAGGTATAGGACAACCATAGGGAACCCCACATGCAGTGGGAAGGAGATTTCACAATAGAAAGAAGAATTCCAGGCACTCCCTTCAAGGATAGGCAGTGCCACAAACTGGCTCAGAGTCGTAGGGGGGATTGTCGGTCGGTGGCCGAGTGGTCTGCACGTTTGCTTTGCAACCATAAGGTCACCGGTTCGACTCCGCGTAGGGGTGGGCGTCTTCGCGGTATACTCAGCCCGCGCGCGACTGGTGGTGGTCGTGCGGCAGCGAAGCGCCGTTACGGCGTATAAGCTGACACATTTTTCATTACATTCGTAGGGGGGATTCAAATTGAGGAAAATCACCATAGTCGGCCATCTGTATGTGTGCTTTTGCTATAACACTTGACGAAGAGTATATATGTTGCCAATACAACCACGACCAAGGCAGAGTCCGCCTGGCCTTCAGTGATTCGGCTTCTGCGATAATCATTAAGTTGCCGAAAAACGATACCCATGAGAAGTCTGGAAGCAATGGAAATAAGACAAATGCCACGGTGATTTTTGCACAAAGTGCGCTCAAGCTTTCTGAAGTCGGGCACGACAGTAAACAGGCATCAGTCTGAAGACACTACTTCAGTATCCCAAATCGTGCTAAATAGAAAAGCAAGTTCAGTCAATACGGAGTAATCTTCAGATTTCAGCAAATATTAAAGAATGTCGTCAGGTCCTGAAGCCTTCATTCGTTTCAAGACGGAAAGCTTGTGTCGAATCTCTCCCAAAGTTGGAGGTGTGATAAATACTTCTAAGGTAAATGCAGATGATTCAGCAAACGGCAGCGTCGCAGCAGGCCACCTGAACTGCTCCACGAAATGTTCCGCCCAACGGGCTACTCGACGAAGCTAAGAATGGATCAACAATCTATCTTTCTCACCTATTGTCTTGCTAACTAATGGCTTTCTTGGATCCGTGATGCGGATGAGCTGGAATAGAACTGACTTTCGCCATCTCACAGGCCCTCGCCAACCACCAACGTTCCCAGTCAATTCGAATACTTCTAATCAAAGGTGGTTCCTGGGAGTTACGGACGTGCTGAAACTCAGTACCGATTGGAACCTGTTTACGTGCTTTGATCAAACTGGTCGATGTTTCAGAGATCCATTCACATAAAACATCTTAGGTAGGGTGCACAACAGGCGTCAACGGCATTCTTTATGGCACATTTGAGAGCATTCTAGTCAACCTTAGACTCACCAACTACATTCAGCACTGATAAGTGTTGGGCACCAGTTCTATGCAGCAGATCGACAAGCACCGGACACACTTAAGCACTTCGAGCAGGAGACGTGAGCAAACACAACACCGGGGTCGAGAGCGTGATAGGTCCTGTAACATCTCGACTCGAACGGAGGATGGGGTGAATGGACTCAAATCAAACGAGACAGAGCAACTGTATCCACTCCAGACGTCAGCACTCTCACATGCCACTGCAGTCTCAAGATCTATGATAAGAAAAAACTAATAAGCCACATCACTAGGTCAGCTTCACCATCACCAACACAGCTTGAATTACAGTGCGACCCACATCAGACTAGTGCACCATGATAGAAAGCCATCTGCGCCAGACATATAGGATTGTGTAGAAAAACGTTCAGCGCTCATGTACCAAAATGATCATGGAGCGATCATCCACGAGTACCTACGAGGAACGAGGTTCTAACCTTAGTTTGACTCCCTCTGGTTTCGATGACTGAACAGCAAACTCAGTCTTTTCTATATTGTGATATGTTTGCGAGTCAACTCAACCAGTACCGCTGCCGCTTCACAAAATGGCTCAGTCTACTGCAGTCGTGATGAAAAATATCTACTAACATACAGAAAACCAAGCGAAATGTTCGTTCAAATTTCCTCCTGATGAGCTGCGCCCATCTAGATTGAATAAGCTAGCGTTGCAATCAAGAAACAGCGAAAGCATATATACATTTAGATCTTATTCAGAACACCTTTATTTCCATGCCATATGTGGTCAAACTTTTCGGCGTTCAGTAACCTACGAGTACACCCATAGAATCCGGCCCGAGAAACATGACGAAACTAGCATTCTGATAATATGTTACTTATTACGTATTCCACACACCATTGCATTACTGGTGCAATATTGAACACAAGATGGTACATGAAATGTTGATGAAACTCGCTGTACAAGTGATCGTTCCACAAAAGGAAACGTATCCCTCCCATCGGGAAATATACCCGCTTATTTAATTAATACTGTGTAGGTGATGAAGAGGCACACAAAACAAGTGTGTTTAAACCGACGTAACATCCGCAGCTGCCTAAACTGATCAAACGAACAGAACTAAGCATCACTGCATAATTCTCGTCCACGTATACGATGATGCCCGTCACACTAAGATGCTTCGTAGGCAACGATACACAAAGGAAGCAAAATCATCTGACTTCCTCAGACAGAAAGAGCCGATTATTACTGCTGAGGAGAACCGCTCTTGCTGGAGTTCCGTTTACGCGGCCTGGAAACGGGGGTCAGTTAATAAGGGCGATTCCAGTCTTTGCATTAAGCGAATGGAGTCCTACGATCACATGCCAATCCCTGCTAACACAGCGGCCAGGATAAGCGGGTAATTCAACAACCCCCGGTTCCACGTGGTCACTGATTCAAATGGCTGCCACCTGTTGGCCATTCTGTGACAGCCCTTCACACAATGAAGATTTAACGCCTAAGATGAAACCTCTTAGTGTAAATGTTTCAGAGCCGATTGTACCACAGATTAGTTGTCAAACAGAAATATGATATGGTCAGCATAATTCAGAACATCCTGCTTTCGTTGGAGCAGGAGTGCAATGCAAGCGTTGTGGAATGCCGTAAGAGAACGCTACATGTCAGAATCTACGGTAACTTTAAGCACAAGCGGGTTGATTCATTGGTGCCTGCCACAAATGATGCGCTTACACCAAATAGATTATGTTGATATAAACGATACGCTCCAGCAGATGAGAAGTCATAAAAAAGATCCCAAAACCACTCTCAAACGGAGCAAGCACGAGGGAATCCGGAAAAGTGCGAAGTTCGTTGGTAGATGTGATTGAATGACGAGGCAAAAGTGCCACAAATTGACTAGCCATGGTGTAACCAATGCCAAATCTGCTCGGAGGCATGCTCTGTTCAGTGGATTGAAAGGATTAACTTCCCGTGGATGAGGGTCCGGGGATGTGTGGGATTGTGTTATTGGTGGATGGTCCATTGAGATGAGGAGTGCAGGCGAACTTGCAAAACACCGTAGTTAATTACCGCCGTGACATCCACAAGTTGTACGTAGATTCAAGTATCTGAAGACTCCGAATCACCTGCAATTCTGCTAGTGGAATCCGACAGGCTTAGCGACTATACGGATATCCGGTATCACAATTGTGACGTCCAGTAATACTGTAAACAAGAGGTGAGGCATAACGCAACAAAACAGAAATGCTGTCTTACAAAAACCGATGTCCGCAAAATAAGAAGATAGGTGTGGAAGTTTTGAAGGGAGTACCAATTGGTGGCGGAGTGGTTCCGACGTCCATGGGTCGGCGGTTCGAAGCTGCATAGATGCAGACGACCATGGGGCATGGCGGCGAAGAGTCAGTACGAGGCCCAGGTGTACGCTGAAGCCACACATTAGGTTGACAAATTTGGTGCACCGAAGATCGGCGTATATCTGCTTAGACGTGTAGTGTACGAAGTTCTGGTTTCTTAACCAAGGGGGAATGTTTAGGGCTCTTCCGAGTAAATGGAAATAACAACTGGCTGCGGGCGAAAGTTTCACGAAGACAAACGGGTGTTCCACAAAGAGAGGCAGTCGGTATTGGCGCCACATCAACTGGAGTCTGGTACTGTCCAGCAGCTATCGTAGCTAAAAGCAGTGAGTCTTAGAAACAACAGATACGCAGTGCAGTTGTAATGACCAAACACCATCGTCTGTGCCCTTGGAAGTAAACATGAACTGAACTTCTGAAGAGCATTTATAAACCAGAAAAAATACATACGAACAGGTTGCACTATGTAGTAGTATCGAAAGGATGCGGTAAAAGACATCATCGGCGGTATCAATGGTGAGAGGATAGGCTAGGAACAGTTGACATATAAACATATCGGAGTCGTGTATTTTGGGTTCGGAGAAGCAGTACATAGATTATCCAGTGTGTGCAAGTACAGCCGGTTGTCCAAATCGACTGAAGTTAAGTGCGTTGCAAGCAGCCAAAGACTAGGGTAGCGTGGATTAATCATGCTCTGATTGCGGACTAATAAGGCGAACTGAGATGACATGGGAGATACTGCAGTTGTTGTCAATGTTTTCAGAAGAATGAGGGCTGCACTAGAGGAAAAGTAGTGGGGTGGTAGAGAACAGCGTCATGTAGTGGCCCGTTTCAACTTATCCATTCCCCTCAACATGAAGTAAGCAAACCGTCCTAAAACTGTGCGACAGCCGATGGAAGATAAGATGGAGACATGAGACAGTTATTGTTATTGCTGTGCAGGAGCCCAAACGCCTGTAGGAAACAATTAGGATCTTCGAAAAGTTAACCGGTTAGAAATGCAGCGAAAAGTTGGAGATGGGACACTTTCAAAGAAACAGGTAGAACCGGCTCCTGTCTTATACACAGAGGAGTAGATTGAATTCAGCTGGCCTAAAGTAACTGACTAACCTGACAGAAATACCGCTCAGGACGCATAGAGTCATATCGCTGAAGGAAACCCAATGTTGCTGTCCGAGGCATAGCGTGTTACGAGTATGTGATCAAATAATGATGAAGAACAAAAGTGAAGGTTTAACGAAAAAATTTGGTGCAACAGACAGAATTGGCTACATGACAGTTGGGCTACACTATGGGACGGTTCGTTGCGCTAATGCATAGATCTAGAAAAGGATGTGTACATAGATTCAGCAAAGTAATCGCAGATAACAACCTGTAGCATCTAGGTAATGACATAGTTGATTGCGCGTAAAGCTAGATGAGCTGTGACTCGCGACCGCGAGGTACCATGATCGCCTCCTACCAAGTAAGTAAATGGGGAACAACGTAGGAAAGGGGAGTAATACTCACCTCGACCGTTGACTTCGTACACATTGTAGTAATCTGGGGTGCCAGCCAGATGAAAGGTCTTCAGGCACTGTTTTATCGCCGAGTAGGTGGACATAGACTTAGAGAAACTGAAGCTGCGCCAACTCCTGCGTTTCAGACCTCCCATGCCGTCGAAGACACACACGCATTCTGAGTGAGAAAAAACAGGGGCGACATTGAGTGGGTCTGTAAAAGAGCTAAGGCGCAGAGGACTGTGTCTACTTATCATTAGTCAGTGAGCGAGTGTAATGACTATGAGTGCATGAAAAAGTCGAATAAAAGATGGAAAATGCATGTGGTCGCGATACCACACACAACAGGGTGATAAATAGTCGAAAACACCCAGGAAACAAGAAAAGTAAATGCTCCTTAATGCTGATGGTATGCAACCGCATGGCAAAAACAATATAAGTGTAATAAAAGCAGCTACAAGCCAACCAAATGGCGAAAATGTGCCCACCCACAAGCATACACATACAGTAAGCAAAGGCGGCTGTTCATCACTCGACCAGTTTATTAAATTCTTTTTCAAGGCTTGCCTGTAGTATGGTGGGTGGAATGCATTTTCGGATCTACCTCTCATGGTAACTATCAAGTGTTCTACATGGCGTTGGAGCCAACAGGGGACCATGAAAGATTAGCACTACACCGCGCACAAATCTCATATACAGTTTAAGCTAGAACGATAAGACAGGATAGCAAATTCCCGTTGAGGTGGATGCAACAAATTATGTGGGCGACAAAGATGCGTGAACGGGATAATGGATGCTGCCAGCTTTCAATCCGCAAGACATATGTGGGAGTGGACTATGTGTGGAAGCGGAACCGAAGGTAAGGCAAGGCCAGATGTAAATGGCAAACGATGTGGGCAATCAAAAGTCCACAAGGTTTTCAGTGGAACAAAAAAAACGATCTGGGATGGAACCGACTGATGGGCCGCTGATTCAGGGCAAATAGCAGAGAAGTAAACTTTTGTGTATTATAGTGTTAATGTCATGAGATCAAGATGCGGAACTACGATGGGCATAGGGGTCCCGGAAAACGTCTTCTGTCATATGTTTATCGTGGAGATGCATGCATATGACAGGTCACAATGAGTGCAATGATACAGTTCCGATGAGGACCGGTTTGAAGTCCGCGTTACTGAATGAAACATGTGCACTGTTCGCCCTACATCTTTCCTAAGGGGCATAATGAGCAGAGCACCACAATAGCACGTCAGCAGTCATAGATGAATCACGAGTCTAATGAAGAGAAATGTGAGAGGGTAATACACAGGTAATAGGTGACCGCCAGAAGAAAAATGGGTCACGATCAAGATTTGGATAATAAAAGAATCATAATAAATTAGCTCACATAGAGAAAGCATTGGACCGTGTATCTCACAAACGATTGTTGAAAAATATAGAATCTTTGGGAGTACGGAACCCAGTTTTAGTTTGGCTTTCTTCCTATCACAGAAATGGTTTTCAATCAGTCACAATGGGCGACCAATAGCTTTCATTATGATCAATTACCGGTGATACGATTCCTTAAGGTGCACTTGGCCAGTTGCTTTTGCTTTTTTATCAATTATACTGGCATGCCCATTAAAAATGGCCAGTCATTTGATGTGATGAGCTTCAGAACACAATGCTGTTAATGCCATATGATCTTCATTTTCTTATAGAATGGTACAACAAGTGGTTAACGAAATACTCGTCTGAGAAAATAAGCATTATGTTCTACGATTTCACGATCCCCGAAGAGTAAGTCAAACTCAACAAAAGCGCATGTGTATACGGCTGACCTGTGATCTTGAAATCCGGTATTCTTCCAATTTACGTTTTTCTGAACAATCCTAAGGTAAACAGCTCGTAGCAGACAATCCATGTCACAAAATCTACCCAGTCCCTGCCAAACTCGGGTTATTCAAAATGCCCACACGTCCCACCTTGAATACTGCAACGTCATCTATGGTAGCATGCGGATGGTTGACAGGAAAGCCGGGGAAAAGTCAAATACCAAACGTTAATTGTGCGGCGCATCTACCTTAAACTATCGTGAACGTTGTAAGCAATTCCACCTCGAGCCACTTTGGTTTCGAGTCTGAAGGAAAACGTGGTGCTCCTACACAATTTGCTACATCAAGGAACGTATTTCAAACTGCTTACTATGATTGGCGGTATCCGGTTCCGGATTTGCCTGTCACTGTGGCAACCACGAGGACAGCCATAGAACGCCTGCGCCTAGGGTGGCTTGCGCTGCACCACCCACAGCTCCAACCACACACCACATATCCAGAGTAAACCCGAAGAAATAACACCGGGAAGCATGTGGATGGACACGTTTCATCAACGGAGCCGGCCCACACTCATTCAACATGCATAGCAGCAGCATTCCTGTCTATCTATGTAGAGAATCATGCGCATCACATGTGCGCAAGGCCGTGGTTGAGCCGCAGTCCGCTCCACACAGGATGGAACTGCTGTTTGAGACTAGCACGGCCACGTGGACTGTGCACCATGCCCCCCCCCCCCCACAGTCTGCTGGAGCCAATAATCGCGGTAGAGGGTGTTAGACAGGTAGGCACCTTGTCAACATTACCACCAAGCGCAGCCACACCGGGGATATCAAAGAGCCAACATAGGATTTGAGGGAAAGCAAACATGCAAAATTGACACAGAATACGTAGCAGTATAACAGTACTGAACAAATCAATTAAATGGAAGAACTTTTATCAAGATTAAAAAGATCTAGTTCAAATGTAAGTTGGTTTAGCGCAATTGCGGTGAAGAAGCATCGTGAATGTAACAACCTCAGCATGAGGCAGTTACACTAACTACTATATCCACTAAACCATGGGAAAGCGCACCCGCAATACTAAGTACTCAAGTAGAGAGGATGTAATGATAAACTTGCACGGTATCGGTGTTCCGCCTGGCTCACCCCTAGCGTTCTTTAGGATCCCCGCCTTGTGGCGTAATCTAACATGGTCCTTCCGTCCCGACGTATAAGTCACGCAGTGGAGCTCCGCTGTACTGCCGAACAACTGTCGATCATCGTATGGCTCCGTCACTGAGTGCAGCTCAAACATAACACTACGTGGGACTGAGGGCTACGCAGCTAGGCGTGAGAATGAGACCGTAGCAGCATGTACGAAATGGACACTGAATATGCGGCAGAGAGACAGAACTGAGCAAGTCAAGGCAGAACTAGGGTAATGGTAAACCAGTGTGGCCCAACTGCGGTAAGCAGGAATGGTGTGTGCAACATGAACCGCAGCATGGGACACACCTGACCAATATAGAGGAGGCAATATACACACCAAAGAGTTCGCACAAAACTATACGCTGTTTGTACCAAGAGCTAGAACAAAGCTGCGTCATAGTATTTTCATCATTAACATCCTATCAACCACGAGCATGGCATGTAAAAATGCGGTTATCTCACACCAAACTCGATAGTTTCTTTGATCTGGAAGTGGCATTATCCATCCGATAAATGATTTGATGAAGTGTTCAAAGATGGACCGAAACCCGTGTCGATATTCATGCAAGAGCATGATCATTTCTGTATACAGTGAATTGCTCCTAGTCAATGAACAATTTCTCCCAATATATAAATAACGTACATTATATTATTATGCCGACAGAAGTAAAGGATGCTTACTGCCATTAAGTGTCCAGTGACGAGATACAACCATGCTGCCCTCACCAGGACAGGGAGTGTGAAACAATGGGGACCAAGATTTGAATCAAATCAAGATTGCATGCTGGGCGAATCACCTGCTAGTTATCGTGAGGTGAAGAAAAAAGCTGTTGGTGTGGTAAAGAGGACTCGGTTCAGTCAGGAGTAGTGTTATTGTTCACTGGAAAAACTCGTCGAACTGTGCGCAAAGCGAGTTGGATAATAAAACGCATTTCCCCCAAACAGCCGATCGAACGGATGTGTAGCATCTCGACATGCGTTACAAACTCACCGGGCAACCCCCAACGCCAGCCGCTAAGGCATGATTACATGAGAAAACATCCGAGCGGCAAGCAGTCCAAAAAAGGAACAGTAAACAGGCTTGGTGTAAGCAAGTTATTCACTAGCAACCACGTGCAAACAGAACGCGTGGATAGCGTGCATGCAAGTGTCTTTCGGCATCGAGTGCATGGTCTACAAATGTGGGAAGTGGATATAATTTACAGCCAAATACGTAATGTTAGGACATTGAAGCTCCTGTCGTCGGAAGCGAAAACCCAGATGGGCTCAGGACGCAAACCAATACAGGTGACTATCACTAGGTGCAAAACGTGGCCACACAAATGCTTAAGTGAATGTACGCAATATAACGTGAAAAAAGTAAGAGCTTATAGATGTTGCTCAATGTTTAGTTTAAAAAGGACAGAGGACGGCGGGTAAGCCAAGGAAAATAAAAAGTTCGTGTGAGAACGCAGCACCACAAAAATGAATCATATAGTAATGTGACAAAACTCATGAAAATCCACAAGCTTTTAAGGGAAAGAGAGATAACTACATATACAAAGGAAAAATAAAGTGGCGAAACACGCAAATAAATGGAAAGAAACAAACACTTAAGGTATACAACACAGAGTTAATAGTTGGTTTGATGCGACAACCGGCAGCTGCGGAACCAGGCGGAGTGCGGCTAACAAAGCTGAAAGGCAACTATTAGATTGCAGGTTTTAGTCCAGGATCGGACGACTTCACTCGAAAAGTACACACCAATAAAATCGGACAAGAAAAACAGCGGGGGGGGGGAGGCAGTCGTGCAAGGTCATTTAAACTGATCACTTTGAGCGTAATGTTACTTACTAACAATAGAACCATACATGATAGGAGTTGAATAATAAAAATAAACCGAAGTAAACTTCGTAAAAATGGCACAATTTCGAAATACCATCAGGAATGTCAATTGGTGTCGAGTGGCAGCAGCGTTTCCGCAAGGATGATGTACTTAGGCAAATGTTAGGCACTGATAACAATGTTAGTTCCTTAGAAAAACGGATAGCACTGGTTAAGTTACGTTGGCTTGGGCACGTGCTACGTATGCCTGGTCACCGCTTACCGAGGAGGGCCTTGGTCAGTCTACCAGGTGTAGGGCGGCGCAAGGCTAGAGGTGGACAAAATTTGACTTGGTAGTGGAAAATGAAGTCACTGACGACCAAACTGGGTGCCGTCAGTTCGTCTCGCCTTCCGGGCTCGAGTCCACGTGATCTTCCTTATGCTTGGCTCGAGACTTTACTAGACATGGCAGTAGAGACGTAAGCGCAGCACATAGGTTGCCTGCTACACACAAAGGTCAGCAGCACGGGCGTGGTACAAACTTTGACTTTTCCGCCAAATTTGGGAATCAAACGCGAATTGATCGGTCAGCAAATATAAGCCAGCGTCAAAGGAATTGAACTATTCCGTCAATATGGTAAGCCCGTGAAGCTGAGTTCACTCACACTGGCTAGAAACCACACGCAGAAGAGTGAGTGACCTTGACCACCGAAATTAGCATGTCCCGTTTACCAACAAATAAAGTTAAGCTACCCTGTAGAAATACTTTCTGTCTACCGAGTTCTGGCCTTTTGTATTCCTTCGGTTGGCTGGGCGAATGACTGGGCAGTCAGACAGTCGCAGGCTCATATGGCAGCAAAGCAGCAGTACAACATATGGCTCGCAGCCGATACCAGTGGCCCGTTCGCTGTAGTCTCCTAGTCGGATTGTCTGTTTAAAGTGTGTTTAGTGCTATCTGCGGGGTAATGGCTGATTATGACCCAGGGCAGTGAAAGCCGCAAGGAAGCTGTCTCGCCGATGCCGCAATATCTTTGCACGATAGCCAGCTGTTTGCGACGGTATGTTGCTAACACAAGATGTAGGCGCCTTGACCATGAATATTTGCTTGGGACATTAAGGTTTTCAGGTAAGTTCCCCTGCTCTTCCTCTTATAATTCTTTATTCCATAGGTCACCATGGTTGTATGGCAGCGAAGCATCAGTTCAAATGGCTGATGTACTGCCGTTGTAGTTGTTGTTAATTTTCGAATCGCCCAACTACGATGCAAAGACCGGGTGACCCGTTTTGTTCCCTCCGCATAGTCGATTGTGGCTCATTTGCGCTTTCTTGCCTTGAACACTGCAGATGCCATTGTTTTCCCCAGACAAACGGGGTTTGAAGTAGGTAGTAGTGAATGCCGCTCACAAAATAGAACATCAGCGTACGGAGGTGATTTCGCATTCACATTGGCAGCAAATCAGGGAAGCGCTTGATGCAGAGGAAAGATAGCAGAAACCGTCCACACAGTTGGTACAATAACCCATCTGGAATGACACACTCAGAAGCTAAAATATTAAAAAGGATGAAGCAGTAACCGAATTAAAGGGTTGGTGCTAAGTACAACATATTGATTGCAAATTAACTGGCAACCAACTAGAGGAAAACGCAGACGCTGGTCACGCGGTGCGAGATATTCCCCACCCTTACAAGAATTGTTATCAAATTCGTCTTGGAAGGTATGTGAGAAAGTTTTCTACCAAACGCCACAGAAGAATATTAGTAAGTTAGCGTTAGCGCGCCGCCATCAAACCCATCATGGTCATTACCAACAAAAGCACGTGGGTATTTTGAAACGATGCTTCCCTGCCACACAAACATAACGTGCTTAGCGGTGGAAGTGGATAATAAAAGGCAGATAAGAGGGGTCTGGTGTAAAACCCGAACGCTCTGGGTAAATAATCCGAAACAAAGCGACTATGGTCTGGCATGCAACGACTGCGAAAAGTGGACCACTGTGCGAAGAAGAGGCGGCGTTGGTGAAACAGCTACTCTAGGCTTTTGGCGTCCGTTGCTAAATTCACAGCTAAGTAGACGCTTGGTACGCCACCCAATAAAGGTCGTGGAGAAACCACAGTGCAGCGAAGCATGATCAGAATCGACGCAGGTATTCTGGAATGAGTGACAACTCCGGATGAAACCACGCCACCTGTAATTTATCAATGTGATCTATTTTGTTTGATCGTTGGTCAGGCATTAAAGGACGCCAAGTGACACTTCTGTGCCTAAAAGCGGTGCTGCTAAGTAACAGTCTACACTCTGCAACGCACGAAGTAGTGGTGCAGAAGTGAGGTTAGTGGAATCAATAAGCGCAAGTTTGTGTTCATTCTCGATTTCAAAGCGCATCGTAAAATGTGTAGAATGGTGTGTGAAAGACAAACACACGGTTTTGCTATGTCTCTCCTCACTTTCGGTTTATTTTCCCAGTGTTATAACCTTTTATTCTTTGGTTCCTTATCCTACGGTTTGTTTTTGCTTGGTATTTATTGCTACAGAATGATATATATATATATATATATGTGTGTGTGTGTGTATATACATCAGCTAATTCATTAGTCACTCCCAATCAGCAGACATAGGCTAGTCTGGAAAAGCACCAGACGCCGACGTTTCGACCTTCTGGGTCTTGTCAGTGGTGTGCCTCCAAGCGGACCCCCGCCGGTTTCCGCCCCCACTACCTCAGGATGGCAGCAGCTAGTGCCACTAGGCCATGCGTGACATCCGCGGATCTACGTGATTGACAGTTGGCGATGGTATAGCCCGGCTCATCTTCTACTGCCATGCCAGTTAGGAACTGTGCAGAGGACAATGGCTAGCCTCACGAGCTGGGACTTTCCGCATAGCGCTTAGGTACCGCATAGGACTTAGAAGCTACACGGAGAGATTGTTAATAGTACTGATGAGTAGCAGTGAGGATTTTGGTATAATTCATAGTCACACACAATCAGCAGGCTTAGGCTAGCCTGGAAAAGCACCATACGCCGGCGTTTCGACCTTCCGATTCCCGTCAGCGGTCCGGACGAGGTGCGTGCGCAGTCATATGTGCAGTAACAATAACGATATTTGAAGTTGTAACACTGCGACACGGCGTCTTCAATGCAGGCTAAAAGGCGTCTATGGCTGTACCAGAGCTGCAATGGAAGAGGACTGGCGACTGCATACAACAAAGTAAAGTCCGTGCTTGCGATACAGGGATGAAAATTCAATAATGCGGATCCAGCTTTCGCAGCATGAGAATCAACTTTAGCAGTTACATGCCCACTGCGACTAACATGTTACAAAGACAACCGAGTTAACTAATCATCCCTATCTGCTCGATGTTGAGATACAAGGAGTAATTAACTACCCCTACAAGAACGCTACGCACTTTGTAAGTACAAGACGCATAACAAAGAATGGCACCATATCACAGATTATTCATGGCTGATTATGTCATTGCACCATTAGCAAATAGCAAGATGATGATGGTATCAGGCAATCCAAAGCAACCAGCTCCTTGTCGGACAGCAGCTCAACCTTTGCGTCGTGGTACTCCACGCTAAAGCTAAATGGAAACAATAAATTTGAAAAACCGCCATGACGAAGCATATCCGCTATGCTCTTAACCGAGCGGATCACTGAGATCAACAACATTGCTGCTACCGGTGATAGGTTGATGTCTCTGAGGGAAGCACAAGCAATGGGGTTGCTCTGCATACACATCGCCCTTATGATCGACTCGCTCGGTCTTTCTCTACACTATCCGGTCAATAATGAACCAGTACTTGGCCTGGAGCCACATGACTATCCTTAAATAGGGTGGAAATGAAAGAATCCGTATCTGCGGTGATGAAACGAATGAGGGTTGTGATCGCGATTTGAACCTGTCTGATAGAGCCTATATAATAAATAGTTATGGTCCAGGCTGCACTACTCAAACAAAGGGCACACAAACAGGGAGCCGAGTAATTGAGCTTAAAAAGAGCTCCACCGAGATTTAGACAACGCAGTTTACTGTGAAGCAGAGCACTGGTGACAACGCTAATTGTCTCACTGACGCATGAGCTTCTAGGACAAGCGATGGAAAAGTCAGTGGTGGTTACCCACCATGCTTCGCAGGCGAAACCCTCTGAATCATCTATGTTTCTTAAGGAGCTCGAAAGCAAGGTTTGACTTCATCAAACAGACCGTGTTGTCACGGCAAGTTGTTTACCAACAGGATGTCTCAGATGGGCTCCAGTAATTTTCATGACATCTCGGATATCCAGTGCTTCGTGAGCTAACGACTGCGACCGCAACCGAGAAAAGCTTACGCCGTGTATGGTGACAAGAATCCGATTCGAGCAAACGCAGACGTCCTACGATTTGTATAAAAGTGACTTGAAAAAGTTTGCCAGTTGGCAATGGGGAGGAATTCGGTTGTGTAGTAGGATATGATAAGAGTTGGTGTATGTGTTCCAAAATGGACGGATGATATAGGAAAAGGCCAAATAGTACATGGGCGTACATTGTATATGTGGGCAATCGTGTTAAGAAAAAACCGCTGACAAGCATTGCTTGTGGATTCCGAATTAAGTCAGAACTCCAGGATGACCTACTTGAGCACTTATGTTCCCCGTAACCGGTTACATATCAACTAGCTACATTGTGGGTTAGCTTGCTGGATTGGCGATAGAACAGTGGCAAGTTGAAGCGCAGGCGAGGGCCACAAATAAACGGCGTCTGGCACTACTTGGTGTGTTAACAGTACCTAACGGGGTCAAACGGAAAACATACAGGAGAATGTGTACAGGATTCCGATAGATCGACGAGAACTCAGCCCTAAATTTAGAACGATGCCCACACCAGCATGAGCTGTGGCCGCTTCATCCGCATCTTTAACTGTGTGCAACCAAAAACGAAAGGACAAGTTGGGTGCAGATAATAAAACAATTGCGAGGTCTATTAATCCTAACTGCGCATACGCAGTACGTAAGGCATCCACTACGATTGCAAGTACAGTCTGATAATGATGGGGAGAAAACGGCAAACGCCGCCAGAAGAACTAAACGGTCTGGCCTGATAATGAGTATTCTGTGGCGAGAGACTAGTGAGCAGTATGGTTTGATGGATGCAGATGGTGGAGCTCTAGCAGTACTTTAGCTGTCGACCATTAGTAATGAAGGTCGAGAAGAGAGAAAGCAGACCACAAACGTGAGGAGAATAGTCAGCAGTGTCCCGTTTTCACTTATAAACCGTGGCGAGGGTTGCTGACATGGTGATCATTCCGAAACTATGTGACAGCCAATGTAACATGAGTCCGGTGTTCCTACGTAGCAATCATGGTCGTTTGTGGGCTTGATCACTCCCAGAAAACACAAAGTTAGAAATGAAAACGATGGTGATTCTCAAAGGAAGCCAGTGCTTCAAGTGTTTGACTGCGAGAAATCGTCCTTGATATGGGTCATCTAAAACCATGACAAATGAAGACTGAGTTGCTCCGACTTCGATATTTGCGAAATCCGCTCAAGGGAATTGAACAATGTGGCCCAATGGGTCGGAGTTACGGAAAGCCTCACAACAGGTCGAGTGCAAACTCGTTGCAATGGAATACTAGGTACAAGGCAGTAACTACAGCACCATCGCTTTAAGCACGAGTTGATCACAATACAGTCAGCAAGCTACGGTCATATGAATGAAGTGAACTGGATCTATTTTCCATGATTCGCACTGCCAATAAGGCGAAAAATGATGAGCCATCGAAAAGCGTCAGTGAACCAGAAGAAACAAGTATAACTGTTAGAGGAATTGTCCTTCGAGCTTGGCAATTTTGCTGCAAAGGTTGCGTCATCAGTCGAAGTGACATTATCAGCGCGTTAGTGATTAGCGTAGAGTAGCGATGCGCAAAAGATTTTGGAAAAAATGATTTAATTCAGGATAAGAAAAGGACAACAAAAAGCAAGTATGTACATTTTCGCGGCTAAAGGAAATAACTACCAGAAAATACTGACGCAATGCCCACAAGTTTCTATCAAAGGTGAAGAGTTCACATCTTTCACTTCATTAAAATCTGGGAGTGACACTGACCAGTCCACTTATGTGGTCCCTTCACTTGTACAAAACATTCACTGAAGTTAGAAGACTCATTCTGTCTTACAGGTCTCAGGTCTTCTTCCGTACCCCGATTTCGCATCCAACGTTCAATCACCGCATGTATGCAACCTTACTGGACCTTTTGCTTTCCTGGGATCTTCCATGGTTCCCTGAGTAAGGACCTCAGTGCAACTGCCAGGTCAGTGAACATCCATCCCGGTGTAGTGGCATTTCACGGCTAGAACTAGTTAACATCACTGCACCCAGCTGTCAACCCTGTAACAAGCTTGCGGCTAAAGTACACAATGACGTTAACCGCCACTGCACAAAGCACTGAACGAATGTGGATCAACCTCCCCGACCAACGAGAGCTACGAAACAATAAACGCCGGCACAAGGGCCTACGGTACAGCAGTAATTGCTTTCAAGTCACGTTCTTCGAAAGATAAAATTTCAGTAACTCAAGAACTAGTTAGTAAATTATTTCAGTAACTAGATAACTCATCAAGGTGGACCCTCAGACAGCGGGCGTTGGAAAGTCTGCAAAAGCATCAGACAACAGTGTTTCGACAACCCGGGTCTCGTCAGCGGCCCGCCTTCCAGTTGCGTTAAGTCAACTTTTCCCCGATGATTGTGGTTTTATAGCAACCACATGCACTTCATTATTTATATCCGCCAGCGGCGTGTTAGAGCTGAATACACAGCATTCATGGGTACAAAAAGCACAGCTTACTTTCATGCAACTTATGAGAGTGATGTAACGCGACGTGCTAGCCGGAAAATTCTAGCGTTCTGAGCTTATCTGCTACCGTGCCTCCCATTTTCCTCGCATAGATAATACATAGATAATACCAATATCTGCCCATCGATGTTTGGAATAAGTTCCTCTCTTTGTGCCGCAGCTCATGTTACCGATGAAGTGTCATGTCTGATCACTACATTCGGTTACTTGGTATCTGTTACTACTCAGTTGGCTACAAAGATCCATTTAACGACACTGCGACGTGGCGGATGTGACTCACCATTAAATAAAGTCACTGTTTCTTCCTCTTTCGGAGGATCCCTACTTCACGAACGACGTCCACTTCGAAGAGTTCCTTTGATCCCTTCATACGATGGCGAACACAGCAAACAAACTGACGAATTCTGTCACACTCCAAAAGTTCACTCACCAATCTTACTAACCCTAAACTTACACACACACACAGACACACAAATCCAGTATGTTACTGCTTAACTTGCTATATTTTTATAAAACTACCCACCATACCTGTTTGTATTATCATGAATATGCTTTCGCAGACGTGTCCCGCACTGCCGGGAATAAAGCATTTATTTATTTTATAAATTGACCGGGAAAGCCTATCGACTTGATGCTTGCAGCTTTCATGAATGACGTTTACCGAATAGGTCTTATCATAAGTTAGCAACTTTGCTCAAAATGGCGCAGTCTCGAAGTCAGCGTCGTACTTGCATATAAATAAATTGTATATTCCTCGATGATGCGAGGAGCTGTTCCCTAGAACGAACAGATCAAATATAATGGTACAACCTTTCCATGACATTACATTAATACTTTTTCAGAAATAAACATGGGCGCAAATTCAAATTAGGTAACACAGTAATCAGAATCGTTCTGCTATTATTTTCCTGCCATTGAATCAGGATTCCTTACAATCACACAACAGAGGTTCCGGACAAGAAAAAATGAAATGAAAGGGGCTGTTATCCGAAATGTTATGTGTGTGTTTCGAAAATTTATTCAGGCACCATGGATACCATTTGGGAATGCGTTATTTATTTACTGTGATGTCCCGAACATATTAATCACGTTTTGGACGGCTAACTGCTTACTAATTGCAAGCTTAAAATTGCAGAGTGTATGGCATGTTCTGATATCACTTGGAAGTTTGTTCCAAATCTTTGAGTAGTGCGTTAGAAAGAAACCTCCTGATTCTCGTAGTAAATTTTGGAATCATGCCCTTTATCTCTTTGTTACGGATTGCATATCTGCTGTTTAAAGATATGTGAACACCGTTATCAAGACTGTGAATTTGACAATTTATGATTCTGTAAAGAAAACATAGGTTCGTCTTCATTATCCGAAGCCAAACTGGGTCAAATCCAAGTTTATCACATCACTCTCTGTGTGCTAACTTTTAGGAATATCAACATAGCTTTTTCTTGAAGCGTCTCTGGACCATATCAAAAGCATGCTGGTCAGATTTTCGCAGATTAGACTGGACCATTGAACAGTAGTCCGTACAAGACAATACCTGTGTATTGTAAAGCGATATGCGAGATTTCGTGAGGTGAATATGATCGCAGATGTAACCGATGGTCTTCATGGCTTTCGAAACTTGGAAGTCACAGTATTCAGAAAAGCTCCACGTAACTGAATATCGCACGCCCAAGTAGCGAATTATCATGCATTGCGATACATGCACCTTGTAATAATAAACTGTCTGGCGGTACTTGGCATTTGCACGACAAAATATTACACTTGTCAACGGCAAATGACATCTGCTACAGTTGGCACCAGGAGTCAAGAACAGAAAGGTCATCCTGCATTACACCTACGACTTCCTGAGTATCTGCACGTGGTTGTGAGTAGACAACTTTAATGTCGTCAACAAAGATAAATGTAACACCATTTCTTATTCTCTGGAATATATCATTAATATATATTAGAAAAAGAAGTGGACCAAGAGCACTCTCTTGAATCACTTCACTGGTGATTGCTTTCGATTTAGAGAAATGGTCACCGATGCGCACCACTTGCTGTCTACCAATTAGCTATGAAGACAGCCAAGAGAACATCGGTTCTCCAATGCCTATAGCCTTCAGTTTGTTTAGTAACTTTCTGTGAGGCACTCTATGAAAGGCTTTTTGTATATCCAGGAAGAGGATTACAACACTGTTTCCGTTGTCATTGCCAGCCGTTGTGTGGTTTAAGAAGTCTATCTGGCTTGTTGCGCAGGATCGACCTTGCATGAAACCGTGTTGCGAATTGCTGATGATGTTAGCCTTGTTCAGGAATACAAATAGTTCATCTTCATCTTTTCCATTAGTCTAGATACACTGGGTGTGTGATTGATGGGACGAAAGTTTTTAACTTCATGAGTGACATCATCTTTGTGTCGCGAGATAACGACAAAGTTTTCCATTGAGTAGGATGTACTCCGTTGTTAAAAGAGATTATAAAGATGTTGAGCAAAAGCAAACGGACGTCACTACCACTGCTTTACATTAAACAAGAGGGGATCTCATCAAGGCCTGTGCAAGTTGAGGAGCATAAACGAGAGACTTGACCATTGATTTTCGCTATAGTGAATTCCATTGTGCATAGACTTTCATTGTTGTGCGGTATGAGAAGTGTTGGTGTATCTGATGCATCATTGATCATTAATTTGGCAAAATAAGCACAAATCTTCGCAGACATCATCACCTGGTGCCTCGTAGTGTGCCCCATCATGCGTGGTGATGAAACTGAAGTTGTGGCTGCAACGCGAACCCCGGGTACGGAATAGTTTGGCTAGCTCAGCTGTTTTGCTAGGGCCGTTCAGAGCTTTATACTCTTCTAGAATGAGAGTTTTGTCATTTTGATGCCTCTGTTCTTCGACGAGCTTGGACTGCTGTAATAATAGCGCAAAGTCAGCGGTTAAGCTAAATTTCTGCCGGATCTTGTGAAGCTTTCGTGCTGCCTTCAACGCCTTGTGGTCAGATTAATGTTTACTTTGGTAAGCACATTTTAGTGGTACTGCTGAATCGATGCAGAAGCCAATTATACTATAAGACTGGTCCGACGCTTGTTGAGGACATGAAGAGAGAAAGAAGTTATCCCAATTCATCGAACGAACCAGGTCCTTGAAAGAGCTCCAGTTGACGGAACTGAACAGTGGATAATGCATTGTGTTCTCTACATCGGCCATGCATAATCTTAGGCGGCATTTGATCACGCGATGATCGCTCTCCGGAAACTCCTCAAGAATGTTAACACTGATTGCAGGTATGCCCAATGAAAAAATGAGATCCAGAGTACTTTCACCTCTGGTAGGTTGGGAGACGTGTTGCTGTCAGCCATTCATTTGGATACAAGAAATAAGATTTTGGCATTTCAAAGGAGCGGTTCCCATGGGCCTTGAAATCGAAGGCAGATTGCACTCACCTCCAATAATCTTATGTCTAAATGGTAAGCTGGCGGCGCATCCAAATGCAAGCATCAAAAGTTCTAGGATTTCTTGACTGCCGTTTAGTGAGCTGTATATGCATCCCCAAAGCAGCTGCTGCTGATTAACAGGTATCGTAAGCCATAGTGATTCCTGGACATCATTCAGCACTGGGTTCTCGAATGGTGCTGCTGCGAGCGAATTTTTCAGATAAATTACGCAGCCACCACCTCGACGACTAGGCCGATTTCTCATAAACTTGTCATGTCCGAAAACAGTTAACTGATTGTCAGACATGTCATCATGGCACCAAGATTCAGTCATAACTATTATATCAGGATTATTCACCAAAACAATTGAGCATTGTGTGTGGATCTTGGAGTGAAGAGAACGAATGATTATCAAAAATACTGAGATAAATGTGAGATATAGGGTAGATTGTTGAGGTTGTGTTATCAACACCGGAGTTTCAAGCCGTGTGCCAGGACCTAGGCTAGAAATGGTTGAAAAAGTGCGTGTATTGCCAACGGTGGAAAATGATTTGGACGTGACCACAGCGGAGGGGATTGAGACTGAGTATGGCCCTCTAGAAAATGGTCCGAGGAAAAGTGTCCATGATGGTTGTAATAGCCTGTGGGAGCTGGAGAGTTAGGTTGCGTCCTCTGCGTCATGTCACTAATAGGCTGTTGATTGTGTAACGCATTGATTGGAGTCAGTGGGTTGCTGTCATTTCCATCTATGGGTAAAATCCGCTTACTTGCTCTCGATATACAAGACTTCACTATACGCGGAGGAGGCACACGGGTGTCAATCTGTACAACATCATCAGCATAATCCGTGTAATTCGTTGATGGAATCGGAAAGTCATGGTACCCAATTACACCGTGTGTAAGGTGCAAACATGGCGGCACGTCTTCCATAACTTTATGACCAATGGATGTACGTCTATCCAAACAAAATGACGACACTGAGTCGCCCAATGACGCTTGCGATAAAACAAGGTCAACCGTCCTTTTACTATCGATCAATTTGACCGGATCCATCAATATCCTCGATGAACTCGGACACTGGCCAGAGCAGACATTCGGCGGGACATGACAGTTCGAGGCTTGAGGCAGAGGTTTCGCATGCAATTGGGATTCAGCAGGGAATGCACTTGTTACTCGCTGATCCACATTGTTGTCACTTCGCATGCAAGCAACCGCATTAGGAAACCTTATATGATTGCCAGGACTGATTATCCAAGAGAAAGCCTCATGCGCATCACTAGTTTTGTGTATTGTAGTCGGTTTGCGCTTGGTCGGCTTATCATGCTTAGCCGTGAAACTGCGGTTTGGTGGAGATCCTCCAGTTACCAATTTTGCATCTGACGTTGATCTTAACTCCGAAGTGCGAGAATTAGGTGTTCTATCGGATACAGCATCTAATGCAATAGAGCGGCCCGCGTATTCATGTGACTCTTTGTTAATTTCAAAAACCACTTTCTTATTCATCACTTCGTCCTTATTTGCAGCAAGCGGAGTATAATTCTCAACTTTGTGGTGGCCACTAAGTGGAGTAATATCAACTGGATGCGGGGCACCAGATGACTGTTTGGTCGTCTGGTTTACCTCAGACATTCGCCTCCTTATCTCCCGTTGTAGCGGGTTTCGTCCTGCATACTTTTTAGATGCTTGATAGTCGTATTAAACACAATGAGATTACACTTTTGAATGAATTGTTTAGCAATAACTTCATTTTGAAGCTGAAAATGTATGGGACACGCGTAACGCATGACATTTTTTTCGTAGTCTGGTGCAGCTGCACCAACAAGATTGCATACCGCATGCGGCGAGAAGCACTTTCTGAACAGTTTTTAATGGTAAATTGTCTGGCACATTAAAAACCACCGCATTGCGTGAACAGCGTACTCGATTGTGTACTTCGGTCGAAATGGAGTCTATTAGTACACTGCACTTCATGAGGTTCATTCTATCAATATTTAGGGGCGATTCAAATAAGAAAGCTAGACTCTGCAAAGGTTGCAATATCGATGTGAGCCTGTCGACTTTTGATGCAAGTTCAGCGTATGCAGTTGCAGCTACGAATGGACATATTTCAGGTGTCTTTCTCAGGTCAGCATGTAGTCCAAGGGAATTTCCCACAGCACCTACACTGCTTTGGGTATTTTCCTTATTACTGTTTCCAGCCGTTGTGCGGAGTACCTTAGTTCGTTGTCTCAGCTTTTGAACTAAAATGGAAGCATCCTGGCCTATAATACTTTTTTCTTCATCGAGCCTGTCCTTACTGTAGACATGATAATGAAACCGAAATAAAGTACACTGAAGCAAAATCAGAGGAGCTAAGACAATGGGCGCTAGCTTCTGATCTTTAACTGAAAATCCACGTTTAATATAATGCTGGTTAAAGTGGTAACTCCCGGAAACTGAGCTGCTTAGTTAGGAACAAAATGAACGCACCGCAGTGAACTATTTGTATCTCCGCCTCCGAGTTGCACACGCCGGTACTTTGGAAACGCGATCTCTCCACCAATTCCAAACGTGTTGTTGTTGTCTCACCGTTCCAACGGGTCAGCACAGGCGTTTCTAACTTTCCTCGTGACTGGTCACAAGCGGTCACAGGTGAATCCAGACAGGCTTCGGAACGAAGCACAGGCGATCGATCTGGTCAGAGCGCCTCTTGGGGTGGCACCATACCATTTCTCGGCCAAGTTGTTCTCTTGGGCAACAGAATTAATTTGAACGGCCAAGGGATTGCGCTGAGGGGCATACAAGATGAGTCTTTACTCAATTACCTTGAGCCGTGCGTGCGCCACTTACTTGTGCAGGTGTGCGTGTATAGCCCGACGCCTTCAGCCAATTGGACCTCAGACGCACTAAGTTATAGGGGTGTAGGTGGGACGCTTCAGCTCCTACCAGGGATAGTGTCGGTGGTCGACACACCATGTGGGCCTTGGTTTCTCTGTCCTAGGAAGCGATTCCCACCAATTAGAACGAGAGTAGGGATTTGAATGACGATTGAGTTGGTATAACGAGTCACAGTCAAATAAGTTTACCGTATACTTTTCAATGTGCAGTTCAGCTAGACGCAAGGGTTGGCTTGTATGTTCGGCACTCGAGGGAGGTGAAGAACGTCGTACTGAAAGCGTACGAGGAAGGCGACGATTGGAAGCAGGTCGCTTGCATACTGAAGGTGAACGTGAAAACTTGCCGCAACTGGATACGGGCGTACGAATCGACGGAACCGGTGGGGCAGCACGGGGGAGTCCGTCGCAGAGCACTGGGAGAAAGCCACGTCGACTCTCTGGTGGAGTGGGTTTCTGCGGAGTCTACCGTTATTCTTGAACTCCTACTTTTGCGGTTGAAGGCGGAGTACGAACTTCCAGTAAGTACCAGCATCGTCTCACGATACTTGGATAGTAGACTGATAACAATGAAGAAATTGCACGCCATTCCGGAATCCATGAACACGCTGGAGAACAAAACGCGACGCAGGTCATTCGTTTTGCAGCTCATGGATTACGAGATGGAAGGGAGGCAACCGGTGTGGATTGACGAGACCAACTTCAACTTATTTTGCTCTCGCACTCGTGGCCGCTCACGACGTGGTAGTCGAGCACAGTGTACAGTGGCGAACAGCCGGGCACCGAATGTTCATTTTGTGGGCGCCATGAGAAACAACGGCTTAGATCGCAGCTTCTGGACACATCACAAATAAGCACACAAGCAGAGAAGTCATCCGTGGTGATGCGAGGCCGCCCTGTCTTTTTGGCTTCGCACACGCTACCAGTTTTCTCAAATTTTCTCACCAGCCTACGAACATACCGTCTGTTGATGGACCACTTGACACTGTGGATGGTGGCAACTATTTTTTGCCACCCGAGAGGGTGGTAACATTATCACTCTTACTGAGGGGAGCATAGGCGCGTGAAGGCCAAACGATCGAAAACAAACACTAGCTTTCGATGCAAAGTAATATGCGCTTGGGACCTTCAGGTGAGTGTGTTGAAAGTGACCACAATGAAACAAATAACAGGAGCACTGGGAAGAACGTTTGCACAAGTGTGACGCATGCCGCAAATGTATTGTAGATCATACAGAGTAACATTAAAATAGTCAACCCACAGCTTATCCGGATAATTTGTCCTTCATATTTGGTACTCAACACACGACGGTAATAAAAATGCGGCCCCGTGTCACGTGCCGCCCTGGACGGACCGCCTACGCGCCCCCATACTGCGTCTCTGCAAAGGAAACAACTAAACGTATTCAAAGCGAATTAGTCATCTCTTCGTCTACATCATGCAAACTCCCGTCATTAAGAACGATCACGTGTTGGGAGTCCAGCAACGACACCATAGCTCAATCATCGATAGTTGCTCATCCAAAGTCAAACCGAGTGCACTGAAAATCAAACCGCTTACACCGGAGCTGCATCATCAGGTTAACCACATTGTAGATGATGTTCCTGATGAAAAGCGCCTGGTTAAATGTGCCATTAAAGCATGTGAGCGTTTAGCCTATAGCAATCAAGGATGTAAGGTAACCGCCCATTTTCCCGCGAACAACACTGGAATCAATTTTCGACAGATCGCTTGCCTAATGTAATATGTGTCATGTCAAGAGTACCCAGGGCTTCCGGCGGCTGGACCGTTTCATATCAACCACCTACTAGAAGTCCGAGGTGGATGGAGAGCGCCTGATTTATATCTCGTGATTAGCTGCACGGTGTAGTCACAGCTGGCGATGGGGGACGGAGCCTGAAGTGTGTGGATGGATGACGATAACACGCACAAGATATGATTGCAACAGATGTCCGGCTATAACCGCATCATTTACCCACGTAGAATTGGGATGGAGCGAAATAGCAACTTCTAATAGCAAATGCCATATGAACGCACGGACTGGTTTGCGTCATGCGGAACCACTCATCTCTGTGCAGACGTTACAACCCGACGAGTAAATGTGATTCGCTGAAGTGAGTACATTTTATTTGCAGCTTCAAAGCACCTTCTCACCGTAACCCTGTGGTGTGTTCGAATACAGTCCACAACTGACGAATGCCCATCCGGAAATATTTCTCTAGAGAGCGTGATAAACGTTAGTTGTGCTTGTCCTACATGCTCTGGGTTTCCGCACGCAGCGTCCAGCCGCCTGCGTTGGTGTAACGGGTTAAGCAATCCGGCAAACGGCCACACACTACACATGTGCGTCAAGCATGCATTGTTCGATTTTCTTATTTATCATGCCCATATCAAAGTCCTTATCCACTGGCTCGCCAAAAATAATCAAAGACAGGCGGTAGAGCATAATTGCTTGTTACACAACCGTGTTAGAGTGGCATCTGTTTGTCAAGCTCCCACATGATTGTTCTACAACGCGGCAACTAAAATGGGTGTGCGACGCGACCACACGCACCAAATTACCGGAAATCCAAGATGTTCCCCCGAATAGAGAACTGCTATTTCTAGCAGGGTATAAAGTGCACTCTGACCCGTCATCATAATAAAGTAAGAACAATACTCGCTTAGAACAGGTAGTTTACTGCCAACTGGATGTTTTACAGATCGGCCAAATGAGCAACACCTCCATAGTTCATACTGACATGCTGAACCATTTGTTCACAGTGCTGCTGCGTCACTAAGCCACGTGCTTCAGGCACTGCGTGCTCCAAAAAACGATTCTGCCACTCACTTTTATTCATAATGCCTTCAAGATCCCCCAGGAGCATCTTGGAGTACCGTCCACTTATTGCCTGTTTTACATGAGCATTTATTATGTTCCAGATGCTCTCGATGGGAGTGAGAGCTGGTGAGTATGGCGCAAGGCCTAGAAGTCTCCCCGAGCGGTACGGTTTCTCCAGGAAAACGTGCTCCAGGTGCGTGTGACAGAGCGCGTTGTCACAAATCAAAAGACACCTTTCCACAAACCCTGTTCCTTTGTTAACAAGCACTTGTCGCAGCCTCTAAGCGCGCCTTTGCTTGTTGTAACTTTCTCTCCGAACAAAACAAGCTATCAAGCCATTCTTTGTCATGGCGCCCACAAAATGAACATTCGGTGCCCGGCTGTTCGCCACTGTACACTGTGCTCGACTACCACGTCGTGAGCGGCCACGAGTGCGAGAGCAAAATAAGTTGAAGTTGGTCTCGTCAATCCACACCGGTTGCCTCCCTTCCATCTCGTAATCCATGAGCTGCAAAACGAATGACCTGCGTCGCGTTTTGTTCTCCAGCGTGTTCATGGATTCCGGAATGGCGTGCAATTTCTTCATTGTTATCAGTCTACTATCCAAGTATCGTGAGACGATGCTGGTACTTACTGGAAGTTCGTACTCCGCCTTCAACCGCAAAAGTAGGAGTTCAAGAATAACGGTAGACTCCGCAGAAACCCACTCCACCAGAGAGTCGACGTGGCTTTCTCCCAGTGCTCTGCGACGGACTCCCCCGTGCTGCCCCACCGGTTCCGTCGATTCGTACGCCCGTATCCAGTTGCCGCAAGTTTTCACGTTCACCTTCAGTATGCAAGCGACCTGCTTCCAATCGTCGCCTTCCTCGTACGCTTTCAGTACGACGTTCTTCACCTCCCTCGAGTGCCGAACATACAACCCAACCCTTGCGTCTAGCTGAACTGCACATTGAAAAGTATACGGTAAACTTATTTGACTGTGACTCGTTATACCAACTCAATCGTCATTCAAATCCCTACTCTCGTTCTAATTGGTGGGAATCGCTTCCTAGGACAGAGAAACCAAGGCCCACATGGTGTGTCGACCACCGACACTATCCCTGGTAGGAGCTGAAACGTCCCACCTACACCCCTATAACTTAGTGCGTCTGAGGTCCAATTGGCTGAAGGCGTCGGGCTATACACGCACACCTGCACAAGTAAGTGGCGCACGCACGGCTCAAGGTAATTGAGTAAAGACTCATCTTGTATGCCCCTCAGCGCAATCCCTTGGCCGTTCAAATTAATTCTGTTGCCCAAGAGAACAACTTGGCCGAGAAATGGTATGGTGCCACCCCAAGAGGCGCTCTGACCAGATCGATCGCCTGTGCTTCGTTCCGAAGCCTGTCTGGATTCACCTGTGACCGCTTGTGACCAGTCACGAGGAAAGTTAGAAACGCCTGTGCTGACCCGTTGGAACGGTGAGACAACAACAACACGTTTGGAATTGGTGGAGAGCTCGCGTTTCCAAAGTAACGGCGTGTGCAACTCGGAGGCGGAGATTCAAATAGTTCACTGCGGTGCGTTCTTTTTGTTCCTAACTAAATCGCCCAGTTTCCGGGAGTTACCATTTTTACCAGCATTATATTAGACGTGGATTTTCAGTTAAAGATCAGAAGCTAGCGCCCATTGTTTTAGCTCCTCTGATTTTGCTTCAGTGTATCTTCGGTTTCATTACCAGGTTTACAGTAAGGACAGGCTCAAGGAAGAAAAAAGTATTATAGGCCAGGATGCTTCCATTTTAGTTCAAAAGCTGAGACAACGAACTAAGGTACTCCGCACAACGGCTGGAAGCAGTAGTAAAGAAAATACCCAAAGCAGTGTAGGCGCTGTGGGAAATTCCCTTGGACTACATGCTGACCTGAGAAAGACACCTGAAAAATGTCCATCCGTAGCTGCAACTGCATACGCTGAACTTGCATCAAAAGTCGACAGGCTCACATCGATATTGCAACCTTTGCAGAGTCTAGCTTTCTTATTTGAATCGCCCCTAAATATTGATAGAATGAACCTCATGAAGTGCAGTGTACTGATAGACTCCATTTCGACCGAAGTACACAATCGAGTACGCTGTTCACGCAATGCGGTGGTTTTTAATGTGCCAGACAATTTACCATTAAAAACTGTTCAGAAAGTGCTTCTCGCCGCATGCGGTATGCAATCTTGTTGGTGCAGCTGCACCAGACTACGAAAAAAATGTCATGCGTTACGCGTGTCCCATACATTTTCAGCTTCAAAATGAAGTTATTGCTAAACAATTCATTCAAAAGTGTAATCTCATTGTGTTTAATACGACTATCAAGCATCTAAAAAGTATGCAGGACGAAACCCGCTACAACGGGAGATAAGGAGGCGAATGTCTGAGGTAAACCAGACG